>OY987264.1:23254049-23835106 GCA_963920665.1 Straminergon stramineum
TATTTATATATTTATATATATATATATATATATATTTATATATTATTATATATATATATATATATATATATATATTTATATATTTTATATATATATATATATATATTTATATGTTTTTAAAAATATGCAAACAATAACTTGACTTGGACATTTATCTTGACTTTTAACATCAAGTAATCATTGACATATAAAGTACTTAAATACAAGCAACATCGAGAACTTGATTGGTTAATGCATTTGGTATAACATTATTTGCTAAGGCAAAAGGCTCCCCTATATTAATTAAAAGAAGGGAAAGTATTTAGTCTTTGATAAAAGTTTTCAATTTTCAACTATAGAGGTAAAGAGGGAATGAGGAAACAAAATGGTGAGTGTAAAAAGAGACATGGTTACTCCGCGTCATTCCCTGGCATCAAGCCCCTTCAACCTAACTTTGAGTAATAACCTCTAAGGTCATTGGATCTCCAAGCAAGTGAATAGCCATTGGATGGACTTGATTTCAATGAGAACATGTCAAGGGAACTAAAATGCTCTTACATAGGCTATCAATGGGTTGTTCGACATCACTTAGCTCACAAACATGCTAACAAGTTTACCATCATGATGATGGAGATAGGATCCACGGAAACAAAGATAGAGCCCAAAACCTCTCTTCATAGTGGTGGAAATCATCACCATAGTAAAGATTGACCCTAGTTCAAGGGATTTTTTTCATAAAAAAATTCTCCACGATTTTCTTTATGTTTGTGAATAGAATAATTTTCTTGCATGAAATGCTACAATCACCATGCTACTACTAAATAATGTTAAGGAATTTAATATCACAAAAGGATGGTTTTAGGTGCACTTTCTATAGAACAACAATTGGAGTTGGGAAGAGAGAACTAAATAAGCCCTTTCTTTTAAAAATAGACCCATTCTCTTCCTTGAGTAGGTACTTGAGTTTTAATTCCTAAAGGACCAAGTGACCATTCAAATGTGCACAAGAAATCTCTGGTAGTTGTCCATGAAGTCAAATTTTGGTTGGTTATTTACAAAATTTTGTTACAAGGTGTGACTTTATCCCCTTGGTGGGAATCTAATTTTTTCTCCAACCAAACAATTGGATTAAAAGTTATATTACCTAAAAATTTTGGGCAATTCAAGCAACATGTAGAAAACTCCTTTGAAATTTAGCAAGTATGTAATTAACATGATATAGGATACAACTATAAAAAAAATAACCATATGCAATGCATAAATCTCATTGTAGGAGTTCGAGTCTATTGACCTTGTTGGACAAAGTCAAAAAGAACTTTTCCTTCTAAATTCAAATATTATAATGTTATGATCTTTGTGGTCAAGACTATAAAAGAAAATTCTACACATTCCTATAGTATTGCACTACAAATTAGTATGAGTGAATTTTAAGAACCCTTTTTTTTTTCATTTTCTTCTCATTGTCCTAAAAAGTTGCAATTTTCTACACTTTCTACCCAAATGTGCCTCAATCCTTTACATATTAACCCTTAAACACCAAGCTGGTGACCATGGAAATCATCCCTTTTGATAACCAAAAGTACTCATTTGAGGTCAAACCACTACACAACATCTCTCTTTTTTGCACAAAATTTCAAGGATAAACAATCACATTTCTGTCCTACATGGAAGAATTTTTGTCAAGCATTGGCCACAAAAAACATCCTCAACATCTTAAGGGTTAATAACGTAGAATGCGATCAGAATTTTTTGAAGTACATACTTCAGTTTTAAGAAAATAGAATAAGATCACAAATATTTGGAGTACATGTAGATCACGAAAGCTTCTCGTCAACTATAGAAACCAAAGCAGCTGAGATTCTCGTCACTCCACAATAGCAAGTATGGTTACAAGTAAAATCCAGCCACATCATAATTCCAGAACCACCTAATAACTTATGTTGATAACCCCAGATGTCATCAACTATGGACTGTATCACAATCCATTGAAAAGGTGAGACTCTGATTAATCTGCAATAGCAACTACGTTTCCGAGCAAATCCAGCCACATCAAAATTCCAGCTGCACCTAATAACTTACGTTGATAACCCATATGCCATCAACTATGCTCCGCATTACAATTCATTGTAAAATTGAGACGGATCACTCTGCAATAGCAACTATGGTTACAAGTAAATCCAGTCACATCGTAATCCCAGAACCACCAAATACCTGACGTTAATCGCCCATATGTCATCAACTATGCTCCGCATTACAATTCATTTAAGAGATCCAACTGCACCTACTGATATACAGAATGCAAGCAAGTTCAATGGGCCAACCCTGCCACATTCAAAACTGACCATGCACGAGCTTAAAGGCAAGGCAGGGGCAAACCCTAAAACCCTAAACCCTAAAAACCCTAGCCATACGAGAGCGGTCCGGATCGAAACCTGCCCAGCGGGCTCTTGGTCGTTGAGGCCGTGGGTTCCGGAGGCCCCCATCCAATGGGCCAACCCCGCCACATTCAGAACCTTTCATGCACAAGCTTAAGGGGAGGCAGGGCTAAATCCTAAAAACCCTGAAAGCCCTAAAACCCCAAAACCCTAAAAAATCCTAAACCCTACACATATGAGAGTGGTCCGGACCTGAACCTGCCCAGCGGGCTCTTAGTTGTTGCTGCCGCGGGCTCTGGCGGACCCCGTCCTTCCGCAAAGGAGACTTTCCTGCTGTAATCCAGTGGCCCTGAGAATCGGTTGGCTTTCCGTCTCGGCTTGCCATCGGGTCCCAACTCTCCCGAGGGCTCTACCTCCGGCCGCTTGTGCTGTCCCGCGAATTTGATTGGTCCGGAGAAGATGGATCCCCGGGAGGTTTGGTGAGGGTGGTGGGAAGGCTCACTGGAGGAGTCTCCGGAGGAGTCCTTGCCGAGGGTGGCACCGTTGCCGAGGGTGGAGCCGGAGTACTGGCGAGTGGAAGGGTGGACATGGACGAGGCTGGGCACGGAGCTTTCGTAGTACATCTGGTAGATGGAGCGCATGATGGTGTGGGGGACGTAGCTCTCCAGGGTGCTGCGGGGGAGGTAGGCGGTCAGCTCGCACAGCTGGTCCAGGAAGATAAGCTTGGCCACCAGGGGGCTCCTACAATACAACCACCAAACGACAAGGTTATGTCGAGCATTCGGAATATCACTTGCTCTCTTTAATTGCAGCTCACTAATTGTACCCTCAAAAGGCTCTCTGATGAAACTCAACACAGCTGGTCTAAGAAGTTCAACATTGCTACTAGTGGGCTCCTGCGGTAGAACCACCGTAAGGAGGCTCATGTCGAGCCTTTGGAACATGAATTGCACTCAACCGTCTCTACTTGCACTTTCACTAATTGTAGCCTCAAAACGCTCTCTAAGGAAACTCCCTTAGAACCACCAAAAGGAAGTTTATGTCAATCATTTGGAGATCAATTGCACTGATCCCCCTCAACCGTCTCTAATGGCCTTGCCTGGGGAAGAAATGGGCTTTACTGGCAGGTGTTCACAACTTGAAATGTGGAAGTTGTCCGAGAATATACAATTACGATGTCATTAGAGGGTAGAGATATCTCAAGAGTCTCACATTGTGCACATATAATTGGAAAAATTTCCACAGGTCGAGTTGTGAACACAAGCCAGGTGCACATAGAAGCCCATTTATTCCCCAAGGAAGTGCAAATAGAGAGGGTTAAGTGTTTTTCCAAAAGGCGTAGAAGGAGGTCGCTTAGGCAGATACAAATGGACCTCTGCAATAACACTTTCCTAATATCATATCCTCTGGTCTTTCACTAGAGCAAGAACATACCCACTTCAAAACTGTACTGTCAATTCAAACGATGTTGTATATGAACGTGAAAATAAGGAGTTTGAGAAGTGTGATAAGGGTTCTAGACTACCTTCCTGACGATCGTGACCCCAGGGCTTCTTTAAAAGCACTTTTAAATTAACCATCATTCATTGTCAAAATTTAAAATAACTCCACTGATAATCACGTTCATTTTGGGTGCCAATGGTGCCATTTAAGAGGTCAGGGTGTACTTCTGGTGGAGATGGAATTAATATGCCTCGCACTGATTGAAGCATTGATGACAAGTGAGGAAAATATGGAGCTGCACCCGGAGCTTAAAATCAAATACGAACAGGTAGAGCCTACCTGTGCGAGTCATCCCAGGATTCCAGCACTATGGCAACAGCGCACTGCAGAAAAGTCTTCATGGCGGCCTTGATATTGATGTCCACATCCGCTCGACTCTCTGCAGCTTGCACATCTCGATCTTCTGGCATACTCCTGCTCCCGGAATCTAATGATAGACGGTTCTGCTCTCTTCGCTCTGCTCGCACCCACTCGTTGGCGATCATCACAGCATTTATGCACCTGTTGTCAAGGTCCAAAATTAAACGACATACGTATGAAGGACTATGCAAGAGAACTAAAAAAAAAATACATACAGTCACCAACCAACCAAATAGAATACTCTAACACCTCAGTGCCCAAATGATCAAAAATGTCTCTGCTTCCATAATCTACAAAAGTGAAATTGAATCCTTTAGAAAGGTATAGAAAAGGTGATAAAAGAAATAGGAAATCTCATACCTTGCAATCTTAAACAATAGAAATATGGTCTGAAAATTTCAACCATTGGCTTCCAAAGTTGACATTTTGTTTGTAGCTTGAGCATTAATGGGCTAATAAATTAAATTTGACAAGCAAAAATTCTGGGAGCTATAATGTCTCAAGGTGTGAAAGAAGGCACCTGGACAAGCAATGAACGTTTGAAGTGAATCCGCCAGTAAGGACGTTGAAGGTGGTGGAGGTCCAAATGGTAGAGGTCATGCACGCAACAAATAGAAACGGGAGAAGTCCCCAAGTCGTATCACCAGCCCCGTCCATGAAGCTCAAAATGCCATGAATCATAACCGCATCCCCCTCCTCCAGCTCCACGGCACCCACACGACTGGCCACGTTTTTCAATCTCAGCAGGTTGGGCTTCTCGGGAATACTGGCCGGAGCATGTTTGCAGAAGTCTGTCAAGAGGGAAAAGAGGAGCGGGGTGTTGGTCCTCAACACTTGAGCAGTAGCTTCCGCTAGCAGAGATCGCATGCTCAGCATATGCCCGACCCGCATCGTGTTCGACATGAGCGTTTCCAACTCCACCAACTGGCTCAACATGCTCTCACGGTGACTCTTGCTGTGCAAGTTCCCGGCTAACGATTCCAGAACCTCCTTGTTGGAGCGCAAAAAAGTATCCAGGGTATCCACAAGAGCTGTGAGTTGTCCTAGCAAACTGTCACAGAGCTTATCAACACCGTAGGGACCAAAAATGCGCACAAAAGCCTTGAGTTCAGCCAAATCTGCCACGGACTCTGCAGCCACACGGCCAATGGGCCTCATGCTCTTGAAACACTTGTCCAAAGGAGAAAAGATTACCCCCGAGGCCTTTGCATCACGTAACAGATTTTCAACATACCAATCTGTAATTGTGCAGACTGCCTCCCCACCGGCTCCGACTTCACGGTCATCAGGGTGCAGATCTTGCATGTGTCGTGCAAAGGACTCTGTCAATAAAACTTCCCGAATTCCTCGTGTCAGGTCCAATTGCACGTGTTGTTCCACGAGATGCACGATGCTCATATGGCGTTGCAGTCGTGCCTCCACTACAGACGGCCTTTGAAGCTCACCGTCCACCATGATTATACTCGTTAGCCGTGTGCGGAAATTTCTCATTACTCGATCTCTTAGGTACTGCCACAACACCGTAGGTAAATGTCTGATACTTCAATGATATGTCTCTGATACATCATGAAAAGATACTAATCTTCAAACAGAAGTTCATCTAAAAAGCTGGTAAAAAAATATGAATATACCTCTCGTGGCACGAACATGTGGTTCAGTACTCGCAAGGGTTCCATCTCATTAAGAACTGAACACAAGCTGGTGAGTCTCTGGACAGCTGCCTCCAACCTGGACAAACACCACACAGGTTATTAACAAAGCAAAAGTATTCAGGTGAGCATTACTAAACAATCCATGAGACAGTATAATGGTGTTGTTAAATTTCTTTCCATCAAACACACTCACATTTTAATCGAGCCCCTGTGAACTGGCTCACTCTCAAAACCAGGCAAAGGAAAATCCAGCATCCCATTGGAACTTTTGACGCCATAAATGCCCGCTCTCGATAATTGATTCAAACGTAACGCAGCTTGCTCTAAAAGAAGCTGCACAGAACTCAAACCAAAAGATTTAGAGTTCCACAATAACACAAAACTTCAGGTCATATTGGAGCAGGTCTCGTCCTAGATGTAACCCAAACTCCTGATATCAAATAAAGTTTGATATGAATAGACAAAGGAGACTAGATGAACAAAACTTCATACAGAAAGAAAAAATAGTACCCACACTGATGAAAGTTCCAGTCCTAACAAATGAAGGGACTCACCTTATTGTCAAGAGAACCATAGCCTCCTTCGGAATCTAAGATATTGATGAGACCCTCCAATCCACCCATGACGGAATCAAGGATAGACTCAGCGTAAGCGACTGCATCGCGAGCAAACTTTGGTAGCTGTCAAAAGCAACCATACATGTATCATTAGCATCAAATGTCATCAACAGTTTTTTTTGGTTATGTCAAAAATACTCATCTAAAGAATATATCTTTGATTCAAGAAAGGCTTTAGCACGACAAGGGCCTACCTCGTCCGGAACATTCGGGTGAGCATTGTCAGGGAAAGTGCACGCCAGACTAAGCCAAGCACAGCAGTGCTGAGGTCGACCTTCAGGTCCAAACATTGTATGTCGAAAAACCTGCAGTTATTACATCCAACTTCATGATTAGCTATATTCTCAGTTAAGATATGGAAAAAGCAAGAAGGGGCTCAATTACTTGACAAGGCCTTCCTCACCGCTGTGACATCAGGCCGATAGAAATACAAGACTTTCAGGGAGGTATGTTGCAAAATCTGCTCATCCATTTCGTCCACACTCCTGAAACATCCCAACAAAAAATGATGAAGTTCGCTACCAAAAGGATGTTCATCAGCCTCACTGATCAAAGAAAGAAGTCTGATCCTAAATGACAACCACGCACAGTAAATGAAGTTAGTATCCAACTTAGGAATTTTAGGAAGAGATGTACCTTGACCACATGTACGCGAGGTTGCCTTCAGACACAATGCTATCATTGCCTGTAGACACAGTAGCCTTGTCCAAGTGCCGAATGTTTATTGGAGACCTTGAGGAAGATACCAGCATGATCAGACGCAGCCAATCCCTGCGAAATGCCTACAAAGTACACAAGCAATGACCCAAGCAATTCAGAGCCCAGCACAATCCCCGAAGTTCGTTTCCGCATCAAGTCGAAACTCTAGATTGTAACAGAAAATGAGCAAGAGAATCTGCAGGTCGAAAAAGAAAGAATGCCTCCACAGTCAACTCCACAGAAGGCCCCCACAGATAGGTAAGTAGGAGCAAAAGCTGCCCTATACAATTTTGACATATCTAACCATCCCCAAGCTTCAAAATATGTGTCATGAGCTGAAACAATAGACACTAAAGGCACACCACAACTCACATGACCGCAGTTCGTAAGTCATTTGTCTTTCAGTATTTAGGCATCAATTCACAACCAATTGTTTTATCCCGGAATGCATCGATAACAAGGAAGGTCGGAAACTCACTGAAAGATCAAGCGAGCTAGGAACAGCTTTGTCATTCTGGATCTTAGGTAGTTGATCCAGACTTTCTAGCGCAGAGTTGAACAGCTCTCGCAGCTCTGGGTCTATATCAAGAGCTACCATTCCTGGACCAACCAAGAGAGTCTGCATCCTCTGAACTGCAGCTGACAAGTAGCCCATCGCAAACGCTCTGCAAGCTGCCAATTGCACACAATAGTCAGAGTCAGCAAGCATCCCTAACATATAAGAAATTCCTTTGCAACATACCTCAAAGAAGATGTTGAAAAAGACTGTCAGCGTTTGCTAAGTAGAAACTGAATGCTTTTAATGAAAGCTATAAGCTTCTCGAAATGCTTCAATACCTGGCGTGTACTTGCGAATAAGATTAATGAGACGATCCATGCCATCTAATAGAAATCCAATTGTAGGATCTTCCATGTCCTGCACTCGCAGATCAGCAGCACTTGTGGATTGAAATACAATAAATCAAAAAGATTGAATGTGATAGGGCATTGCCTGAAAAGATCAAACCAACGCAAGCCTGGAAGAAAACTGCCTACATAGAAAGGACACAATTGCAAGAGTTGGTAAAAATGAGTACCATCTCAATGGGCATTACTCGAGCGCCCTTAGTTTTTCCCACTGTCACCCCAACGTGGCTAAAGAACCATAGAATTTCTGCACGAATCATTACAAGAGCAGCAAACACCATCTGCACTCAAAAATTATCACCAAAGCAAAGTAGAGATTAGAAATAGTATCAAACACTAGCGAAGTAACCACTGCAATGCAGAATGGGCTAACCATACCGATCAAAAGGGAACCTCAAAAACTACAGAGCTATGGAATCTTCCACATTTTCTAGAGACAAATATGGGGTCACGTCTTCTGGGGTCATGCTCCAGCAGTTCTTACTTAAAGCAGTAAAATAAGCAATCAAGGAGGGTCATGTGCTGGAGATAAAAACGCACCTGCAAATTAGGTGCCAGGAGGGTAGGCTGATCTGTGAAAAATAAAAGCATCCGACCAATTTCCTGCTTCAATAGAAGTCGGTGCTCCTTGTGTGCCGAATCTGCATTGTTAATTGCAGTGTCTTGGGCATCGCTGTGTCAACAACCCGGATGATAATAAGTTAACTTACTTGAAATTTAGAGCAGTCATCACATAAAATATCTCATCTAACAAGATTGAAACGGCTACCTGAGTCATGAGTTTTAAAGACAATAGCTTAAAAGTACTCTGCATACCCACCAGATTTGCTTCTCGACCTGTTTGGCCAGATTGTATTCAACATCAGCATCACGACCCTTAGCACGCCCTGCCTTGGCAAGTTTTTTCGACTCAGCTATTCGTGGCAGTACATACTGCTGATACTCCTCGTGTAGCAGAATATACTGCAATCGTCCAAAACAAGTGCCTGTTAATCATCCACCAAGCTTGCAATACAATCTTGAAGGACCTCGCAAAAGCCTTCTACTCGGAGACGAACAGATTTCAAAATAAAATAGTCCTCTATTTTATTTTGATTGTAAACAAACTTATTGGATGCACAGGCAAGAATAAATGCAAGGGACCACTCAGCCGGTACCTAAATAAGGAAGAGAGAAGGAATACTTGCATCAGGAAGAGATAGATACCTCGTCTCGGAAAAGGGGTAAAAGAAGGGATTCTTTGAGCAAAACCTGAATCACAAATAAAATGCCATTAAGTTAGATAAAGTAAAAGGCAGAGAGAGTGACAAAATTTTCTACATTCATTGCTAGTGAATAACATACATGGCAGGCTACTGATGACAAGAGACTTACTGAGGCAATGTCCACTGCTCCAGGTCGTAGAAGTTCCGTGGGGCAAACCAAGTATCCAATAAGGGCCCATTCTCGATATGCTTCAATATTGACCAGCTCTTGTGCTCTCTGAAAAGTCCACAAAATTGCAAATATTAGTCCACTACTGTACCTACAAATCAATTATAGGACCAAAACATAGAGCTACATGTTCACTACAGCTGACTAGCGTCCAGGCTTGCAAACAAACATAATAACGAAAACATGTCCCTGTGAAGTGCTTTGAGAAAGGTGATTTTCCAGGTGACCATTATCCTCCATATCAAAATACTTACAGCCGGGTGTGCTGAGTTGGTAAGCTTTTCGGGATAGCGAGGATGAAACGGACTAAGGTAACCTTCACTGCGCAGCTTTTGGAAGTCTGAACCAAGAAGCACTGTCGGACCCACAGCGTCCAATATCTGCAATTAACCATAATACCAAGTCAGAATCACTTTTCCCAACTGCAATACACCGGTCCTGTCCGGCAATTAGACGTGCTTGCAATCGTATACGCCTACTGTCCAGAACAACAGTAAGGTTGTGGAGCGAATCCGGTTCTTACTTCAAATTTCAGTTCATAGAATCACGTACATACCTCACCTATGCGGGGGCTCACAAAATTTAGATCATCATGTAGCCCCTTGAGAGGAGGGTCGTAAGCTTCTACAAACTGCACCATCCTGATCAACCATTTCCCAAACTCTTCAAATCGATACAGTTCAGCGTAGCAACCAGTATCATGCCTACATTTGAAAACCATGGGCCTCAAACTAAGAGCTAAGAATTCGGGTTTATCGGAGTATGGCACATTTTGTGGACATTGTAAAAGCAAGGTCCGTGGTTTCAAATGCTGAGAACACTCTACGTTATCACAAGCAAATAGATTGCCGTCTTACCGATGGTAAGCACCATAGTCTCTTCCGCTCTTCACCATTGTATGCACAAGATTGTACATCTGAAGAAGCATCTTCCTCGGTACCTGTATACGATCACAATATGGGTCATGCCACTTTTCATACAAAATTTGTAACCTAAAACGCAGCTAACTCTGGTATGACCAAACATAAATAGCCACAAGGGAAGCAAATAGAAGTACCTTATCAGCTAGAAGATTGACCCGAACAAAACAGCAAAAGAGTTCCATGAATACTCGCAGAAGGAGAGGATTTTGATTTGGCTGCACAAACGTACCAAAGAACAATAAAAACAGCATTACATCCCACTCGCACGTACATACTCAAAGGAATATCGCATTGGGGCAAATTGACAGAGGAAAGCTGAAGCCTCCTCCAGAAATTACCTTCACTTTCTTGAGCACTAAAACAGGGAAAGCTACGAGATAAAAAAAAATTCAATTTATTCGACAACTGATAGGCTCAACGCAATACCCTAATCATCGCATTGGAAGTATGTAAAGCTCAATATTGATGTACGAATCCTCCTACATTGACCAAGAGTAATGGTCTCACCAGCAAGGTGACGACTGTACTACTCAAGTCCAGTATTACACGAAGTGATTGTTCTCGAAACGTCATGAGATCTTCAAGAACCTGCAGACATCCATAAAACTCAGCAGAAAACTCAGGTAAACTAAATCAAATCGACCATGGAATCCAAAAATGAAGTCCGAAGCTACCGACAACATTGGGAGTACTGAAAGAGCTTGTTCTCAAAGGCAAAACAGCTGTTTCACGCGGCATCCTACGATTCAGAACCCTTCAGCAGGACACATACCATGATCCACGGCTCCAGCGTCGCGACATATCGTCCAGCATGCTCATGTAGCAAGTCAACTCCAGCTTTGTCAACCTGAAGAAACGACAACAAATATCAACGCAAATATAAGTAGGTAGGGGCTAGTTAGTAATCAAAAGAACCCTCATAAATCACAAACTCTTCCGAGCAGAGCAAGTAGGGTCTGTCACTAGGCCAGAACGACAGCTAGCCAATGAAGGCTATCCCACTTAGAGACTAAATAAAAAAATGCACGCAAAAAGGGTCTCATTATGAATACACTAGGGTCTTCTTTACTGCTCCCTTCGTCCCGCAATGAGTGTCTTCAGTGTTGTTGAAAACATTTGATACCAAATGTCAATAGATCCAGTATTTTCACAATTAGCACAATTCCAAGCTCACCTCTATGGTCAAAGGAGCCTCTAATGTACTGTAAGGTCAATGGAGACTTTCCCTTCGCACTCTCTCAAAGTGGATTCAGCTCCAAGACCTAAAATATCTTAACCTCAAAATGCAAAGGGGAACCCAAACAACAACACAGCGTGCACAAGAAACCCAGATTGTAGGAAGGGCGGAAGGAAGGCAGTAACCCGTTGTGGCACTCACCTTGTCGAGCTGCATTTTGGCCGGATGCTCAGGAAACTTGCGGGCCACATGAAGACAGAGCTTGGGCATATCCGGAAAGATCCCCGTCTTCCAGAAGGCCTCCGGGTAATGCTGCGACCCGAGCTCGGGCGGTCCCAGGATCTGATGCAGCTTGTGGAGCTTGGTCATGAGTCCGTGCGCCACTTTCTGTAAATGGATCACCCACTCGATCTGTCGCGTCTTCTGCACGATGTTCTTCCCGTTGGGCTGCTGCGCCCGCTGCGTGGCCATGGAGACGCGGCGCCAGACAGGGGAGTCCGTGCTGCGAGCGCCACCCGTGTCCTCGGCACTCCACGCCTCCTCCGCGGGGCCGGAGCGGATGGGGGAGGCGTCGGTGTTGCGCTTCAGACGCAGTTTGGCCAGGAACTGCTGGCTAGACTGCAAGTCCAACTCCATGATTGGGGAGGCAAAACTAGGCCACACTGGGTACCCATCAAGGAGAGTACCAGCCTGTGGGTTAGCAGATGAGCGAGGGGGGTAGGCGCATACAGGTGGATCCACAAAATTTATAATGTCACTTAGAAAAAAATTCATTACTGCGTTGCAAACAACATTTGCAATGCATCCATGAAACAAAACTCGTTCGAGTACAATAACACGCTTGACATCTAGATATCGAACGCTGGCCAACTTCCGGGTCTGACTAAATTTCTAGGAGTAATCAGCCATTCTAAACTTTCAAAAAAGGGACAACTCAATGAACTCAATTTGTGATTAACTTCTCCTTAGAACTAGGCTAGGCCGCACTGGTTAGGGAGAGCAATGGATTAGAGTTTGTGTATTGACAAACACGCGTTTCTCTCACACTCCTGAGGGAGGGGCAAACCAAGGGCGTGGTCTACTTCCTTTCTCTTCTCCTATCAGGTGGGTCATTTCACCACACAGAAATGTCCCATGAAATCATGTCGATTGAATGTCTACTGAATCTGCAATGCATACATCTAACAAAACTCATTCGAGTACAACAACGCACTCTACTTCTAGATATCGAACGCTGGGAAATTTCCGGTTCTAGGCAAATTGCGAGGAATCATCAGCCATCCTAAACATTTTTTAAATGGCAACACAAGCGGAAAAAATGAATGGAGTATGTGATGAACTCCTCTGAACACTCAACTCTCTCTAATTACACTCAATAACATTAGCAGAAAATATGAACTTATTGTGCGATGAACTCTAGTGTACACTCAACCCTCTCTAATGACATTCAGCAATTGCACAACCCCTGTATTTGCTCAGAGGTAGTGTCATTAGAGGACCACCCAAGGTAGTGTCATTAGAGTTGGATTAAGTGTAAAGTCAACACTTCCATAAACTGACAAGCTTAGAAAAAATACGGTATGTGCGAGGTGACCTTTTCCCAACCTTCTCCCAACCTAGAAACAAGTTCCATTCTACAAAACTCTTTCATCCACTCCAACCCACACTTCAATTACAGCGCGTCACCAAACGAATAAGTCTAACCTCATCGATTATTCACATACCCTACTTAAAAAGTACAAGATATCTTCAGTAGCAAAGCTACAAAAAGACCCGCAAATGAATCCCAAACGAGCCCTAAAAACAGCGGCATTGCTCCGCACGATGAACACCCAGTCCAGGAGCTTCAGCATGCGAACGAAAACTCACGAGAAAGCCAATCAACGAACAAATGCACAAGCAAACTTAACCCAAGCAAAGCTAAGTAAAGCAAAGTACTGCATTTCAAGCTGGTTGTTTGCTCGTGCGATCACATGGTTCCCCTGACGTGCATCCCAAGGTGGGGTGTGAGAATGCTGGCCCTCCATACCTGAAATTCCAAGGGCTTGCCAATAGAACTCGGGCTACAAGTGCACGGTGCAAGCGCCTCGATCCATGCCCTGGTTCAACCGCCGTAATCACCGACGAGAGTTTTTACATGACTGCGAAGACGACTGTTTCGAGGTTTCTGATACGATGGAAAAGAGTTCGCGAAGCGGAAGAGGGGTATGCAAGGTGCGAGCTTGGAAGGGGACTTGGTGGAGGGTTTGGTTGGAAGCTTGGGTTCTGTGTTTGTTGGCGCCAGGGATGGAGACTGTGCGTGAGTGTCCACCGAACTGGAAGTCTCTGTTCACACTGGCATTTGGCTGGGTACACTTCCAAATGTTGCAAATACAGTCGAGTCTGTATATACAGTATATTTGTTACCTTAGAATCTCATATACGGTGTATGAAACAGTATTTCATCCCTGTTCTCTCAAGATTAGCACCCATCTGCGGCATGGGAAGGTTGGGGAAAAAATTTCCCCGTGTAGAGAAATAGATTTCAGAAGCATTTCATAATTTTTTACATTTTTATCTTAAAAATAAATTACTATGAATTTTTTTCATGATGATTCTCTTTGTCCAATTCTTCATATGTAGGCAAACCTATTTCTAACCAAAGGATGGTTACAAAATCAATTTAAGTGATCATTGTGGCTTTCAATGTACACTAGTGTGCCCTAAGCCATTGTTACAGTGAAAATGAAAGTAAAAGTATTTTTGTAATTTTTGGGTTCATAAAAACTTCAAAATTCAATCACTTTCACAATGTAGGTTAGAATGGCACAAAAC
This sequence comes from Straminergon stramineum, assembly GCA_963920665.1. Lineage (NCBI taxonomy): Eukaryota > Viridiplantae > Streptophyta > Bryopsida > Hypnales > Calliergonaceae > Straminergon > Straminergon stramineum. Next base: position 23,268,489 of record OY987264.1, read on the forward strand.
AAAGCCCATGCACCCCTCCTCACCAAGGGCTTTCCAACAGTACCAAGAATGCCATTGGGGGACGCACAGTCCATGAGATCTCAAAGTAACAACAAAACAAAATAAAACAAACAACCTAACTTAAAGTATGGATGTTGTGATCATTGTATGCTTTCAACGTACACCTCTTGGACATTTCTACTACTTATGTTGGTCTAGCTCAACATGAATTGTCACCTATTCCACAGCTTATCAAAAAGACAACAACCTAACTTGCAAGAATGGGAGGTTGTTAAAAAACAGGTAATCTCCTTTAGACCCTCAAAGAGAAATTTTAGATGTTAAATGGTACTCATTCTTCAAAACATCTTGTAAATATCCCTTGCTATGTGTTAGAATAGCTGAAAAGTTGATAAATTGGAATATATATTATTATCAATAATCAAAAAATTGATATGTTAAATATATATTATTTATTACATCAATTGTGATATTGAATGTATTAAAAAAATTCTACTCCCTACTCATAAAATATATAGAAGTTTCACTATACTAGAGGAAGATTAATATTGTATCCTAAAGAAATATACTTCTCAAAGCATGGATGGATCCATAGTGGTGGGTAGTTTTTAGTTGGTTAACCCCTAATGAACCAAGCAACCATTTTTTGGTCTTTGCACCTCTTTTTTTAGCTGCCATTCTTAAATTTTTGAGTTTTTTTAAATTAAAATTAGTTCCAGAAAATAAAGTGTGTTATGAATCCAATGGTAGTACTTTCATCAAATTCCAAGTTAAACTCCGCATTGTGGAATTTTTCAAATTAAGTTAAGTGGTGTAGTGTAGTTTACATCTCATTTTTTTTTTGGGGGGGGGGGGGGGGCATGAACTAAAAAGTCAACCTACCAATGTGATTCTTGCCTACCTCAAAAAGGGCAGATCCAAGGAGTTCAAAGAGAAGACAAGGGTCCCATTCTTTTTTTCCTTACAAACACTACTTTCATTTCATTGACCACCATGCATTGAAAGCTCCACCATGAATTGAAAAATGCTTGGAATGTTGTGAAATTTTACATGTACATTTTCAACTCTCTTATCTTTCATTGAGCAAAAAAAAGAGCATCATTTAAAAATGTTCTCACAAAGATATACTCCTTCAAAGTACACTATCCGATTGTATTTCTATTGACCCAAACTTCAACTTATATATCTCCTAAACTATATAGTCAAATAATTTGAAATTTTTTTGGGTGATCACTCTCAATTTTAACTTTAAGATCTTATGGTTATATTCTATCCAATTTCAACAAAAAATGAGCAAAAAAATTGCTCAAATTCTTGGCAATTTTGGCCCATTTTGAAAGACCCCTCGCCTTGGGTCATTAGGGGTTAAGGTAGAAGCACCTAATTGCAACATCTTCCATTGTATGACACCTGAAAAACAGCCTTAAATGTAACATTCTTAACTAGAATTGAGGGGTCTATCCTTTTGTCCTTTCAACATGTAAATTAACTCTTATTCCTTCAATCCAAATATCTAGCAAGAGATACCCTTTATAAAAGCCCCTTGTAAAGAATGGTTTGAATGAATACTTCTATCGGACTAAAAACCATCAAAACTTTGCAAAAAAACCCAATGGAAGGTGAGAAGGTTTTTGAAGCAACCAAGACATTTTGTGTTTCAAGGGTGCCCAATCAAGGTGACTCAAGTGTTATGTATAGTCTGCTCTATGTTCTCAACTTTGAAAATTCATAAATCATTTTACAAGAGCATTGGAAAATTATAAAACTACTTAGTTTGTAGTTCTCTTGAGTTCACTAATTATTATCTCATCAAATTTTTTTAATCATTTGACCTTTGAAGTAGTAGGACTAAAAAAAATGTCATCTTTAGAGTTTTAAATGTTTTTATCTTAGTGTGACAAGTGAACACAAATAGCATGTTTATGTTGAACCAAGCAATTATAATATTGGTTGCCAAATCTTTAGAATTTTACAATTTCTTCAATTTTGAAGATTTGAGGTTCAGAAATGTTGACTACTTTGCAATAATTAACAACAATGTCTTTGTAAATAGTAGGCTGCACAATAATTGCATAATTGATTTACTATAAAAATCTAAGAGCCTTTCACTCTTTTTTTTGGAGTCAATCGTGAGAACTTAGATTAACAAACTCTTAATTTACACCTACCATTTGAATTGGTTGGATTTTCTCTTTTTACCACATGAAAAAGATTCCAAAGAATATTTGATCATAGCAACAAATGAATGTGGATTGTAAAATCTCCAAATTATATAAGAGTTTTCTTTAGAATTTGTGAAGTTCTATGTAAAACTTGCTACGATAAAAAGTTCTTTTGACCTTGACTTGTAATTTCTACATCATTAGGGAAAAATTGAACCCATTGAAAGGCTTTGAGATTTTTCACTAATTTTAATACTAATTGAGGAGAGTATGAGGTTGTCCACATCATCAATACTATTCGTGTAGGAACACTAAAGGTTGCATAAGGAAAATTTTGAGCTCTAAACAAGGTTGCTAGTATTAGATTTTCAGCCCCCCTATGGTGCAAGTACAGAAAAAATAAAAAATATATATTTTTTTAAATTAATTTTTTTGGAAAGAAAAATATTAGAAAAACAGTCAATTTGACATAGTGCTGACGTGGCACTAGTAGTGCCATGTCAGATTCCAAATTTTAAAAAGTAAAAATTGATTTTTTATATTTTATTTTTTCCATGATTGCAATACAGGGGTGCAAAATTCGCAACCTTGTTTAGAGCTCAAAATTTTCCTAATGATAGTGGTCATTTGGCATGTTGAAATTTGTCAGAGACATGTGTTAGCCATCCTTCATCACTAAGCTAAGAAATATTGGAGATGGATTGGATAATGGATCAGAATTTTCCTAATGATAGTGGTCACTTGGCATGTAGAAATTTGTCACAGAAATGTGTTAGCCATCCTTCATCACTAAGCCAAGAAATATTGGAGATGGATTAGATAGTGGAGATGATACTGTAGAGATGGATTGGATAATCAAGATGAATATTTGAGCCCATCATGCAAATCTTGGCCCAACTAGTGAATTCAAAAGGTTCTTTCCCACCCAAATTTTTGCTCTATGAAGTGGCCCCTTCTTGGGTTCTGTTCTCCCATAATGTAGAATATAAAATTAGCAAATTGTATCTATGAAAACACTTTCCATTTTTCATCACAACTTAACCTCTTAAAGACCAGGGGATAGTTTAAATTTTGCACGATTGTGAAGATGTATTAGAATAATTCAATGATGGCTTTAAAACAAAATTTGTAGAATATAATCCATAGCTCATAATTATCCATGTGGTTGGATCTATAATTGTGCTAAATGATATTTATAAGTAAAATTGAAAGGATTTTTCTATGCTATGGGTACTCCAAAAATGTAGCCTCAAATTAATTATTTCACAACTTTGACACTTAGAAACTTATTTTGAATTGCGCGCTTTAAAAAATATTTATTGCTTAGCATTTTATATTCACCACTTTTGAGAACTTGAGCGGTCTTGGGTTAGTGGTGGGTGTAAAATATAACTAAACCACTACAGTAGTTCAAGTGGAATCAATGTTGTATCAACTATGCCAATTCCAAAGGAAAGGACAGAACAATTAGACCTTTAAAAGGAACAACACTTAGTTCGAATAAGAATCTAAGAAACCAATTCAAATAGTGTGTACAAGAATTTGTTTGCGGAAGCAGCAGAACTAGTTCAAAATGCTTTGCAGGGACTAAGTCAACAAGCCCATAGCTTTGTCAGACCTGCAGTTCACCTATTAGTTGGTCAGGATCCTCCAGCCTGCTTCGAATGTTATCTTGCAAAGTACAAGGCAATCACATCGTTGGTAATCTAGAACAGTCCATGAAGTGTCTAATTGAAGTAGATGACTAAGAACTTAACTTCCTAGAGTGGAACAAACAGGTCTGCAAAACAAAAGTCATAGAAATCGTTGCCATCAGGCGTAAGCGATTGATAGAACAAGTCTACATGAACTGCATAATCTGCAAAATTAGAGTTTCTGATTCTTACTACCGAATTGTAACAACAAATCCATAAACACAGGTCACATTTGGGGTGCAAACACACTAATCCATGTGAGAAATCTGTGGTCAAAGTTCACAGAGATCCACAAACTCGATACTTTTGATATACTACTTTGTCAGAAGGAAGGCACTTCCAAAAAAGTCGTGCTGATTACCGATAAAGCTTCCAAGAAGTAGAGCCACGGCACAAGACCCCTGAAGCTAGAAGATGACAATAATAAAAGGACTACACATCTGACGAACACAAGACTAGAAGTAGGCATTCAATCGGGCAAACCTCTAGGTGAACTTCATGCACAATAAATTGAAGTAAGGACTCAAGTACATGGCCATAGACGAGCTGCTGTCAAGCGGAGTTAAGAAATTACCTATTTGCGTTTTTTGCTGTTACCCTGCGCTTCCTCTAGGCCTGGTGAGTTACCCAACCCCTCCTACTAGGAGGAGGACCACCCTTGTTTATTTTCTTTTGATCTTTACGTGCCTGCCGCTCTCTACAGGATCAAGCTCTTCATTTTCCCTCTCCACAAGGCAAATTAGAGTATCCCATCTCCTGGCCAGTTCCGAGGGTGTTTGAGACTTCACAAACCAATCGAAGCGAAACACAGGAGAGGCATGCAGTGCAGCCTTAAGTTCATCCCAGTTTCCATAACCCAATCTGTGTATAGAGCATAGTAGAAACCAACCGCACTCCTCACTGTAGAGTTTACCCTTGTTCTGGCCGTACTGAATCTTGAGTTCCCACTAAGGATTCCAGTACTTGTCCAATTTCTTACTCACTGACTTCATAATCTCATCCTTCCAAGAAATGCGCGCCTCCCCCCTTTCTATGTTCTTTCTAATCCTTGCGTGGTCATTGAGGATGCTGTACTAGCTCCAGAAAATCTTGGAATATCTATCCACTTCTTCCTCTGTTTTTCCGTCAACTTCATTGGCGATGCTTTCGAAGTCGTCGCAACCATACTTCTCAAACGCTCCCACGAATGCAACAAAATCACGTCGGGACTAGTTCTGGAAACCCTCCAAAAGCAGCTGCTCTTTCTCTACCTGTTTCTTCTCCGTAAGACCCTCCTCTACGTCTCTCAATGATTCTAACATCCTCACCAGTCCCTACTACTTTGGCCTGCAAGAGCCCCTTCACTTCTTTCTCGAAAATCTCTATGAGTCGCTGCGTGTTAAAAAACTAGAAATCGTGCAGTTGGGGCATCCGAGGGAATCGGGGCTCTCGGGGTTGAGGCACAAGTCCGGCTCGCATTGCCTGTTTTAAATAATTAGATTCCGAGTAATTCCGCTTGTGCTCACACTTTGAAGGCTCACTCCAATTATCTGCGATGATCATCATTCTTACCATCCTAATCATCAAAATCATAGAGCCTGGCGGTATCGTCCATCTTAAACTTGACGGCATCATCTGTAAACTTCTTCATCTTCTGATCAAGTTCCGCAGTTGCCTCTTCTCCTTTCGCAATAATATGGTCGACGTCTTCATCAGTAATCGTGCTATCCCCAGAACTGGACACCTTCTCGGCTCTATAATGAACCATTTGCAGCAACTCATCTTTGTTGACTACTTTCTGCTTAGCCAAACGTCCTTGTTGCATGACGAGGGCGTCCAGAGCCAATTTCTTTCTTGTATGCCCGCTCAACCACCTCCTCTTCGATGGTAAACTCTGTGCAAAACCTTAACACTTGATCCTCTTTCTTCTGACCAATTCGATGTGCACGATCCTAAGCCTATAGGTCAACTTGAGGATTCCAATCGCTGTCATACAAGATGACAATGTCTGTAGTAGCTAGGTTGATTCCCAACCCTCCTGCCCGAGTAGAAAAAAGGAAACAGAACTTCTCACAGTTGGGAGCATTGAATTGATCTATCGCACTCTCACGATCATCACCACTAGTATTACCATCAATGTGGGAGTACTGATAGGTTCGGAACTGACAGTAGTCCTCGAGAATATCCAAAAGCCTCGTCATCGGAGAGAAAATTAGAGTACCATCCGCTGCTTCAATTTGGGCAGCAGTTTGTCCAAGAGTACCATCTTCCCCATAGTTTCAAGTTTCAACCAAATGTTCCCTAGTAGTGTAGGGTGGACCCGGCTCGGCTCCCTCAAAAAGATACGGATGATTACAGCACTTTCGCAGCTGCATGGCAATATTGAGAAGACTCTTTCTTTCACCTCTTGTAATGATAGCATCCATGTCGTTTTGCAATAGCCCCGATAGTATTGCTTCTGAAGAGTAGACATACCGACCTTCAAGATAGCCTCCTTCCTAGGAGGTAAATCCCTCTTCACATCGGATTTGAGACGCCGCACCAAAAATGGCCTTAACACCTTATGCAACTGCTGGACGACTTCATGCTGGTCATTCTTGCCTGAAATCTGAAACCACTCGTCAAAAGTCTCCGATGAGTTGAAAATCTCAGGAAGAAGAAAATTCAGAAGAGCCCAAGGCTTATGGAGATTATTCTGCAGCGGAGTCCCAGCAATCAAGAGATGGTAATTCATGCTAAATAGACGGATGGTCTTGGCAAGAATAGAGGACTCGTTCCACAGGAAGAAATTACGTTTTTTTTGGTGTCGGGTCTTGACATGCTCCTGTCTAAGGCCTAGACATTTCATGTCCAACTTAGTGTCTACATGTCTTCTTGTACATCTCTATGTCTACTAGGGGTTGAAGTAGATGTTGGAGATGAAAAAAGTGAAATTCACGTGAAAAAACACGGTGGTGTTGCTATTTGCATCCACTTTGACGTTGAGATGGTGCCTGACATCATCATGTTCAAATGGTTGTCTGAAAAAACAATATTTGACACGGCAGCAGTGGGGACCCACTTTGACCATGGGTAATTTTCATTTACATTATTATATTTTTAAATAACAACTCTGCCCACTTGAAAAAAAGAGTTGGGCAACATTTTTTGGGCAGGGTATGTTAAAAAGTGATGACATGGCAGATGACGTGGTCCAAAGCTGATGTGGCAAACAATATGCTGACTTGGCAGACACTGCCACGTCATCAATTTTTTAGTTTAACCATTTTGATGGCCTTCTCTAGAATGCCATGAGCAACTTCAAGACATCCCAAAAGACATCCACGTAGACGTTTAATATTGTAAATGATGTCTCAGAGGACCTATTGGCGTTGAGGGTGATCTTCCTATTAATATTCAGGTGTTTACATTGAGGCGCATGAGACAAGAGGATGTTGATGATGAGATTAGGATAAGGCAATACGGACATTCCCTAAGACATTCAATGGGGCATGGCAGTCTTCATTGTCTTGCACATGTGCACTTCAACATAAGGTATGTTTGTCTGAGATGACGTGCATTGAATTCACAAGAATTTAACTTATGTAGTGTCTAAAGCATGAAACTTTACTATGATGTTTAGGGTGTTCACCATGGAAGATGATTTCCAACTATAAATGTCTATAGGGGAAGGTTCATGAGTGCTCTTAATAGTTTGATACAAAAGTTATAAGAACAAGTGGCATGGAGGAGCATGATGATGTGCGAAACTTCAAAGACGTGCATTGCGTAGAGGGTTCACATGAGGCACCTTCAATGCAAATTGGCAATGTCATATGAATATTTTGGGAGCACTGAAACATGCACTAAAACATGCACTAAGACATACATATCGTCTACAGTATTCTCATGATGTCTGCACAGACGGCTATGTGTTAGGCGACCCTCTAGGAAAAAATTTGTAGGCCCTTAAAGCCCACTTAGGAAAAAAATGGAGACATGTTCTGCACCCAATTAAAAAAAATATGAAAACATGTGTAGGCCTCATAACTTCAATAACCCCAAAAGGAAGAACATCCATCCCACTAAAGAAAACAAACATGAGCACATCTGTAGTATCCCAAATCGGTCTTAGGAAATAACAAAAGAAGATAAAAGGGTCCAAATTCATAGGTCCACATACACTAATTATGTCCACATTAAAAAACAAACGTCTAAAATGACAAAGAATGGACCAAAAATGTCCGAACTAACACATCTTAATTGATTGAAAGTGTCCAAATTGACAATGTTCATTTGAACTAAAAATATGAAAACATACATAGCATCTGAAATCTCTCTACTGTTTTCAAGTAATCTCATGAAAGAACTTTGCAAGCCTCCAAGCCTCCTATTAAAAACTAAAATATGTAAACATGGGTAGGCCTCCAAGCATCCTCATAAAATCAAAAAAAATGTGCAAACATGGGTAGGCCTCGAAGCATCCTATTTGAAATTAAAATATGCAAACATGGGTAGGCCTCGAAGCATCCTCATAAAATCAAAATATGCAAACATGGGTAGGCCTCGAAGCATCCTATTTGAAATTAAAATATGCAAACATGGGTAGGCCTCGAAGCATCCTATTTGAAATTAAAATATGCAAACATGGATAGGCCTCGAAGCATCCTATTTGAAATTAAAATATGCAAACATGTGTAGGCCTCCAAGCATCCTATTTAAAACTAAAATATGGAAACATGGGTAGGCCTCCAAGCATCCTCATAAAATCAAAAAAGATATGGAAACATGTGTAGGCCTCCAAGCATCCTATTTGAAATTAAAATATGGAAACATGGGTAGGCCTCCAAGCATCCTCATAAAATCAAAAAAAATATGGAAACATGTGTAGGCCTCCAAGCATCTTCATAAAAAAAATATGGAAACATGGGCAGGCCTCCAAGATTTTGAAATTATATTATACTACTGTTGTTGTCATCTATTTTGATAGAAATGGTTTAAAAAGGCGTGCCACCTGGGACTCTTAGATGTCTTAGAAGACATTGGAATGGACGTTATGATGTTCTGTCGTGACTACGGAACCCTAAAAAAGTGGCCGCCGACTTTTGCCTGTCGCGTGGAACCCTAAGGCATCTTCTTGCAGACTGTTCAAAAATTTAGCTTTGGAATTGAGAGTAATCTTTTGTGTGCAACATGATACTTCACTCAGGTGCGCATAGTTGTCTTCCGTTTCCAAGTGGAGAAGGAGCTTTAACAAAAGGAGATCATGATCTTGATAGGGATAGTACAGGTCTCATCATTTTCAAGAACTTTTTGGAGGGGGTTGTGGCCGCATCACTCACCTCAACAATGGAGGCAACCAAGGTGTCCACTACATCCACCCAAAACCTCCATAGAAGTAGCCACCTACACAATCCAAGTGAGTTTTAGGGTGACGACGCTTGTGTGATGCCACAAATCCAGTCATTTGATGCTTGGTATGAGGTCTCAGTCTTAGTGCAGCCGTCTCAACGCTGTCTTGGACCCTGTTTTCGACATTGAGTCAAGGCGGTCCGATTCCATTACAACGTCTTCTTATTTCTATCTCAGGGCTTAGGGGGGGATAATCTTAGTGAACTTGTTGCCTTGATCATGTTGCCTTCATCCTCATCCCTTGTCCTCAAGGAGCCTTTGTCGAGCTTTAATTAGGATTGTCGTTAGTTTTAGGGTAAGAATGCTTGTGTGATGCCACAAATCCGGTCATTTGATGCTTGGTACGAGGTCTTAGTCTTGGTGCGGACATGTCAATGTGGATGCAGACACTGTTTTGGACATTAAAGCAAACAATTTGATTCCAGTTGTTAACTACAGATTCTCGCCCCTCTGTGGGTTTAGGGTTTTAATAGGTGAGGAAACGTAGTTTGTATTCGTGAACATTGAGGCCCCCATTGGAAGCCCCCCTAATGTTTTAAATTCTTTGTGTTAACATGGATTGGTTGTGCCCCCCAAGGTGTTGGTGCTTGGGCTTGGGCTTATATTTTTATTGATTATTTTGGTGAGATAGCATGTCGCTGTTGATGTAAATCCGTTGTTGTGGATGTCTAAGATGTCTAAATGTCATGGTGAAATTCCAGGACCATGGGACCGTGATGTTGTAGTCATATGGTGTTCAAATCGGTAATTGTGAGACTTGTGTTGTCATGATCAGTGATCAAGGCCTTGTGCATGTTGAATCTCAGTTTCTGCCTATAGCAATAACTATGTTGCTTGAGTCACATCCTTTTGGAAATCCCTGTACTTAGACGCCCTTTTTGATATCTTGAAATATATGGAGGTCAAAGATTGGAGGTCGTCTTGCTGAGATGAATAACTTGATCCGTTTGCTTGTGCAATCCTTTGGCCCTGACAGTGTACAACATCAGATACTTGCATCAACGCCAGTAGGCCTGGCACTCTTGTAGGGCAACGTCTACACTGATATTCCCCAAGTCTTTCACGGTTACAACACTACTGCAGGTGACGTTGATGGAGATAGAACCAATGCTGTGCAAGCTGGTGAAGTTAGTGCAGACGTTGGCGTGGATGCAAATGAGGACGCGGAGCCTAAGGTTGATTACTTGATGGACCATCCACCGAACAACGCAGGAGACATTGATCCCAAACAAATTGAGGTTGATGTTACTGCGGGTACCACTCCCGGCATTGACGAAGTGGCCCTTAACCCCCCTGCAACGCATGTTGATAACACGGTGAGCGCTCCCGTAGACGTCCCTGCGGATCCATATTCCATAGTGGCTCAGCCTACATCTGTTGAGGGAGAGGGTACTCCTATTGCCTTGGCAGGGCAATCCAACCCTCGAGAGGTATTTCTCATATTGGACGGGACAAGAACATAGATGGGAGCTAGACATAGGTGTGTTGTTTTAGACATTGTATTGGACATTCTGTATCTCTCTCTTATTATAGTGTTTTATCATTTAGTTCTAATAGTATGTATGGTAGTATTATGTGCAATCAGGTTGCAAATCTTCCATCCATGGGATCGTCGTCTCGTGTCAATGGAGTGACAAGGACCTTGAAGCCAACACCAAAGCCAACACAAGTGGTCACCACTATGAAGGCTACGAAGGGAACCATGTAGCAAGTGTCCAAACCCAATCCCCCTACAGGAGGGGGGCAACCCAAAAAAGGAGAAGCATCATAGAAGAAATGACCATTGAGGTGTGTTTTGATTCTCTCAAAAGCATGGATATGTGGTTGGTAGGCCTTCAGTTGTTTGTTTGTCCATTGTCACTAACGTCCAGCGTTTGTTTGCAAGACTCCTATCCATGGAGACTTTGCCTTCAACGCTCAAATTTTTGCTTAGACATAGAGGACGCTTCACGCAACATTGTGAGAACTTCTTGGTGGCACTACTTCATGATTAACTAAACGGGTTTAGTGTCTATCATATTTTTTGTGGGGCATGTTGTGCTATATTGCCTTTTATAAAAAGCTTTGTTCTCCTCATGGAGATTTGTTTTCCTTGCAACACTTTACCTATATATGAATATGATATTTTTTGTTTGCCTAAAGGTTCCTCCATTCAATGGTGCATGTATTTCAAGTATTGTAATTGTGCTAAGCTCTCTTGCTATGCAATCTCATTCATTGATATAGTGTAAAACCAACTTTGGTAAATACATGCCATGCCAGAGCGTTGTTTAGGTCTCTTCAAATGTGGACACAATGTCTAATGTTCAATGTCCTCACGATCATTGCAATGTTGCACTGCATTGTTTTGATGTCTCAATGTCTGTCTACAAGCGCACATAGGAATGCACCATGTGGTTAGGTAGGACTTAATCCTAGACCCCTTCAATTTAGTGTCAATGTCCGTGAAGTCTACAACATGTCTTCATTCACGTTTCACAGTGCACATTGCTATCACATCTAAGCTTGCCCTAAACGTGGAAGCATCAAAAGCTATACAAGCATGTCATTAAACATAGCCCTATACACGTCTCGAACATTGTCTACATAGACTTGTGCTTCTCAATTGCCTAACTGGTTAGTGTCATTTTAGACATCCCATGCTCAAACCCAATCTTCAAGCACGTTGGTATGAAGCATGCACATGTTGTCTAAAATGATTTGTTACTTGTAAAAATGTTGTACATGTGAATGTTGACATCCAACGTGCCACACGTCTAGTAGAAAATTGCATGAACATGTCCTTAACCATGTCGAATGCCCCACTGTGAAAGTCTCAAACGACACAAATGGCGTTAGAATCATAGTGCTTACCAGTAGTGCATGTTCCGCATAAACATTGTCTTTAACATAGTTGTGTCTAGGACAACATCGTTTTAGACTTTGTGATGTCTGAAAAGACATCTTCCATATGTATGTAGAAAGCTCCAGAAGAGGCTTCTCCACGCACCAAAATTGTCCACGTCAGCATTCGAAGATGCCATGTCACCTAATGTTGACTCCCTGGTCAATGTACACATCAGATGCCACATCACCAAAATTGGATGGATGAGAAAATTGCCAACCTGGTTGCCCGTGTTCACATGGCACCAAATTTGTAGCCACATGGCAGAGTTCTGGCACTCGTTGACCAGTGTTTTTTTGGATGTCCGGTGCTTAGCATGCCACTGTCCAGGCTGATTCTTGGATGTTCGACCGCTATTTTTGCTGACGCGATGTGATTAGACACCTACGTCGACATGCCTAATGTCTGATCTAACGTCTGAGTGTCTAAATTTCGCAGTCGGGCGACTGCGTGTTTTCTTCTAGTGTTCTTAAGATGGTGCGCTTCATCAATGATAATGTAACCCCAACTGAACTTCCGCAACGCAGTCCTCTCCTTAATAGCCATCTCAAAACTCGCAACATGAATGTCAAATTTCCCTGCAACGATCATATTATCTAGTTGATGCGTCCTCTCCTCTTGGTTGCCATGAAACTTAAAAGTGCGCAGTGTAAGACAAAACCTCCGGATCTCATTCATCCAGTTCCTAAGGTCGACTTCGGTGCAACTACCATGTACGGCCCAGAAATGCCACAATACTCATGCAAATGTGCACACAACGAAATTGTCTGCAGCGTCTTCCCTAGCCCCATCTCATCAGCTAGAATGCGGTTCACGCCGTTCTCATACAAGCGAATCAGCCAATTCAACAACGGAAGGTGATACTACCACATCTTGCCATTAATGCGGGACGGTTGCACTAGCAATCTCGTCTCGTGAGCAGCGCCAGAGTCGTCATCCTCCTTCAAGTACTCCTTATCTTCTTCCTACTCCGTCAATGTACTCCTATACCGTCCTGCACGACCTTTCTCGCATCCTTTGCCGCTTGCAGCCAATTCCCCAAATGCGTGAAAATTTCCTCCAGAAATGCTTCAACCTCCGCCTTCATTCACATCTTCAAGTCGTGCAACTGCTACCGCTCCCGTTGTCGTATTGTAAATGTGTTCATTATGTGAAAATGCATAATTGTTTGTTAAATTGGAGGGTTTTTTTTTCTAGAGTTTTAAGAAACAAATGGGGTTATATTCCACTTAAACTCTTTTTTTTACCTCTATTTGACAAACATTTAGTTCTTTGATTTCTATACTAGAAGATATTTTAATATATTAGTTAGTTAGAAGTTGTAAAAACAAAAGGTAAAGCTTGTTTTACCTTTTTTCCTTATTTTTATTTTTATTTTTAATGGATTAGAAATCCACGTAGATGATATGGATAGACTTATCGAGAATAGGAAGTGGCTCACGTGGGTATTATGGCCCATGTGGCATCTTAGTGGCCAAAATTCACTAACTTAGGTGGATGGCATGGAAGTTGAGGTGGCGGATGAGGTTAAGGATCATCTTCTTCCTCCTCCTTGTTTGCTTAGGGAAGCCGTCACTTTGGGAGGGGATAGAACTTTGTACATGGAGATTTTGGTAATGAATTTTTGAGATCTTGTATATCTTGTTTTTGTGTTTCCAAAAAGCTATCACTCATGAAGTTTGGAGTTAGTATGTGTAAGTTATGAGTTTGAGAGTGAAGTGTTGTAAAGCTGCCTCAAACTTTCAAGAGAGTGAGCTTTGAAAGGCTATGAAATGTGGACAGTACTTTTTATTTGAGTGAAACTTAGGTATGTTGTAGATATTTATGTTAGCTTTCCAAAATGGGTTTATTTTCTTGATTTGAAGGTAGTATGAGAAAGTTATGGGCTTGAGAGTGAAAGGGTGAAGGGATACTTTCGGGTTTCCAAGTGAGTGAGTTTTGAAAGGCTATGAAATGTGAACAATACTTTGTGTTTGAGTGAAACTTGGAGAGTTTGTAAATGTTCATGTTAGCTTTCCAAAATGGGTTTATTTTCTTGATTTGGAGGTATTATGAGAAAGTTATGGGCTTGAGAGTGAAGTATAAGTGAGTTGCCTTTGAGTTGGGAAGGGTGAACTTTGACCGACCATAAAAGTCGGACAGTATCTTAGTTTTGAGTGAATTTTGAAGAGGTTGTAGAACTTTTTGTTATCTTTCTAGAGGCATATCACACTTATAGTTTGGAGTTGTATAGCGAATGTGGTACTCAATCAACTATCAAACACTTCTTCGAGGGGAGTTCATGAAGGATATGACTTTGTTTCTACAATTTTTTATCATACATGGGGTATATTGAGACTCCATGACATCTTTGGAGGGGTGTATGGAAGGGTGATAGTATTTTGGTTCATATGGCATCATTGGAGGGATTTATTATTATGTTTGTGACTTTGGCCACGGGATCTTCCATTATTTGAACCACATCTAGTTGCAGCTAGAAGCCCTGCGTTTTCCCAAGGCAAAGGCTCTCTACTCGACACCGCTTCGCGATATCCTTCTTCATTCCACCTTCCGCCTCTTTCTCCTCCTCATTGGTGTCCTTTGCAGAGCCTACCTCCGCAGCCGCTTCCTCTATCCCCGCTATTTCCTCAGGATCCTCTTCCTCCCCCGCCTCGCTCTCCATCTTACCATCCTCCTCCTCCTGCTTGGCTACCACTCCCCTCCTTCCATCGGCCATCACTAACCAATCTCAAAAAAACGCGACAAGCCCTAACAAAAGTTCCACAAAATTTAGTAAGTTCCTTCACAAAATCAACTCCTGAAAAGAGGCCTCGACGCCGATCCGAGAACTCACAAGAGATGAGTCGTGCGAGATGCTCCCAAACGCATCAGCAGCACTCGACTGATCGGGGGACCACACTGGGCCGTGGCCAGGCCCCCCCGCCTACAGAATATATAAACTGCAATATTTCATGGTTTCTATCGAACCTAGGTTTGATTCCAGAGGCTTAGAGGCAAACAAGATGGCTTTAACAATGAGCTAAACGCTGCATTAAGCAAAGACATGGCAAATGGATTAGCAAATCTATCAAGTGGAATCAGTACTCGTTGTGAAATTGGCGACCAGAAGCGCACATTCAAACACCATAAATGACTGCGACGATAAATGAAAACGAATCAACATCTCACTTTAACACCATGACACCATGATAGTTTGTACTTAGGGCCTCTTCACACTATGGCCATCTAAGTCGAGAGGCCGTGGGATTGAGTGGCCAAACTTTGGTGAGAGTCCAAGGAAATGAGCAATAAATAGGCCAAAAAAACTAGGAATTGGAGCCTTCGGCCGGCCATAGTGTGAAGCCTCCAAAGGCCAAAGTCCAAAGTCCAAGCCCAAAGTCCAAGCCCAAAGTCCAAACCTATTCCATTTTTTCGACTTCTAATCCATCTAATTTCTGAAATTCTCAACAAATTGTCTCCCATGTGACAATTTTTTCAAGCAAAAGGTTAAAAAACATGAAAAAGGAGTCAAAAATGGCCTTGGAAAAATAATTACAGCACATGCTCTCACCATTAAACAAGGAATATGAAGGATATAAATGGAATAAAAAGGTGGCATTAAACATTGGAGGGAAGTAGGTTCATAGAATGCAAAGACTCCCCATTGTAATGGTGGAGACTAGGGTTCAAACCCCAATGGGGACACAAACAAATAAACAAATAAACAAGGGAGGGCATCCAACCTATTTCTACAAAAACAGTCCGATCTAATGGCTGAGATTTTGTCAGATTCTGAAAAAAACTTGACGGACTCTCGATTAGAGTTTGGGTCGGCCAGAAATGGAGACCCAAACTCTAATCGAGAGTCCGTCGCCATGTAAGCATTTCAATGCCATGTAGGCTGCCATCAAGGCGACGGACTTTCGATTGTGCTGCCTTGTGTGAAGGGCTGAGAGGCCAAAGTCTTGGGTCTTTGAAATCTGATTGGCTAAGACCGACGGACTCTCGACCTTGTGCCGTAGTGTGAATTGGCCCTTACTCTAAGAAATCCAAGCATTAAAGAGATACTTATTGTCGAATGTACAACTTCAAAACATCAAAACTACAGCAAACGACTTAGAAAATTTACAAAGTCGACATTGAACCTGGCATATGGTGTTCAGATACTATGCTCAGACTTTCACATATACAACAACAATTTGCTTAGCAAACGACTAGATAATCAGGTAGCCAAGTGTAATTTGCTTGGATGTAGCTCATTCTGCCTCTCAATGATCCTCACAAGGTTTTCTTCATGTTCAAGTCTACTTCTTAGTTTGAATCGTCAAAATCGTCAAGGAGTTCGCCTCAAGCCTCTGAACTAACATACTAAATTCAAGTCCAAAACGTGTTCAAGTGCCTCTCCAGTTAAGACTTGCAAACAATTTTAAACAATGTTAATTATTTAAACAATGTTAAAAAACTAAAGAAGAGTTCTAAAATCTAAAAAACTTCCTAACTTGTTCTTTAAAATTGCCACCATAAGTTCGCATTGGTCTACAATTTGTTGTTTTGCTGCGTCCACCAACTCGTTGTTCAACTTCTCCACTTCTTTAGTAACCTGCTCCACCCGCCTAGAGACCTCCTCAATCCGCTCAGACACCTCCTCCACCCATCCAAAGATCTTCTCGACTTCTTTGGTGACTTCCTTCATGCCCCTGTGTTGATGAACCGCCATGGCCAAAGCACTAAACGAGACAGGAATTGGTAGAAAATTCACTACCTTCTTCATCTCCACTTGGTGCTCTCCAAAATGAATCTTCATTATCTCTTTGATGGCCTTGGTGGCCATTGCCTCTTCACCTCCGTAGAAGACTTTCATAGAAGCTTTTCTTGCCATCTGGACATGCAAAGGAACTTTTAGTGCAATGTAAAGTAAACTGCAACTAAAACTATAGTGCAGTAGAGTAAACTCCAACTAAAGTTACAAAAATAGAGTTAGAATCCTACCTTGCCACAGAAACCGAAATCTAAAGAGCCTTTCATGCTCGACAATACAAAACTCCTAATCAAAACTTTGCAAAACATCTGTAGCACTCACAAAAAAACACTCAACGAACTGAATTGGACTCTTGAATTTGGATGAATCTTGAATTCAAAGTTTCATCCAAAGTCGGATGAAACTGATAACACTACAATTAATCCAGATGGACTCCATAGGATATTCTCTCATCACCATCACCAATCCTTCATAACCTTCATCCCGTCCATTAGAGAACTCTACCTTCAATGGCCTTGATATTGATGTCCACATTCGTTCACCTCTCTGCAGCTTGCACATCTCGATCTTCTGGCATACTCCTGCTCCCGGAATCTAATGATAGACGGTTCTGCTCTCTTTGCTCTGCTTGCACCCACTCGTTGGTGATCATCACAGCATTTATGCACCTGTTGTCAAGGTCCAAAATTAAACGACATACGTATGAAGGACTATGCAAGAGAACTAAAAAAAAAATACATACACAGTCACCAACCAACCAAATAGAATACTCTAACACCTCAGTGCCCAAATAATCAAAAATGTCTCTGCTTCCATAATCTACAAAAGTGAAATTGAATCCTTTAGAAAGGTATCAAAAAGGTGACAAAAGAAATAGGAAATCTCATACCTTGCAATCTTAAACAATAGAAATATGGTCTGAAAATTTCAACCATTGGCTTCCAAAGTTGACATTTTGTTTGTAGCTTGAGCATTAATGGGCTAATAAATTAAATTTGACAAGCAAAAATTCTGGGAGCTATAATGTCTCAAGGTGTGAAAGAAGGCACCTGGACAAGCAATGAACGTTTGAAGTGAATCCGCCAGTAAGGACGTTGAAGGTGGTGGAGGTCCAAATGGTAGAGGTCATGCACGCAACAAATAGAAACGGGAGAAGTCCCCAAGTCGTATCACCAGCCCCGTCCATGAAGCTCAAAATGCCATGAATCATAACCGCATCCCCCTCCTCCAGCTCCACGGCACCCACACGACTGGCCACGTTTTTCAAT
This sequence comes from Straminergon stramineum, assembly GCA_963920665.1. Taxonomy (NCBI): domain Eukaryota; kingdom Viridiplantae; phylum Streptophyta; class Bryopsida; order Hypnales; family Calliergonaceae; genus Straminergon; species Straminergon stramineum. Next base: position 23,286,605 of record OY987264.1, read on the forward strand.
CTCAGCAGGTTGGGCTTCTCGGGAATACTGGCCGGAGCATGTTTGCAGAAGTCTGTCAAGAGGGAAAAGAGGAGCGGGGTGTTGGTCCTCAACACTTGAGCAGTAGCTTCCGCTAGCAGAGATCGCATGCTCAGCATATGCCCGACCCGCATCGTGTTCGACATGAGCGTTTCCAACTCCACCAACTGGCTCAACATGCTCTCACGGTGACTCTTGCTGTGCAAGTTCCCGGCTAACGATTCCAGAACCTCCTTGTTGGAGCGCAAAAAAGTATCCAGGGTATCCACAAGAGCTGTGAGTTGTCCTAGCAAACTGTCACAGAGCTTATCAACACCGTAGGGACCAAAAATGCGCACAAAAGCCTTGAGTTCAGCCAAATCTGCCACGGACTCTGCAGCCACACGGCCAATGGGCCTCATGCTCTTGAAACACTTGTCCAAAGGAGAAAAGATTACCCCCGAGGCCTTTGCATCACGTAACAGATTTTCAACATACCAATCTGTAATTGTGCAGACTGCCTCCCCACCGGCTCCGACTTCACGGTCATCAGGGTGCAGATCTTGCATGTGTCGTGCAAAGGACTCTGTCAATAAAACTTCCCGAATTCCTCGTGTCAGGTCCAATTGCACGTGTTGTTCCACGAGATGCACGATGCTCATATGGCGTTGCAGTCGTGCCTCCACTACAGACGGCCTTTGAAGCTCACCGTCCACCATGATTATACTCGTTAGCCGTGTGCGGAAATTTCTCATTACTCGATCTCTTAGGTACTGCCACAACACCGTAGGTAAATGTCTGATACTTCAATGATATGTCTCTGATACATCATGAAAAGATACTAATCTTCAAACAGAAGTTCATCTAAAAAGCTGGTAAAAAAATATGAATATACCTCTCGTGGCACGAACATGTGGTTCAGTACTCGCAAGGGTTCCATCTCATTAAGAACTGAACACAAGCTGGTGAGTCTCTGGACAGCTGCCTCCAACCTGGACAAACACCACACAGGTTATTAACAAAGCAAAAGTATTCAGGTGAGCATTACTAAACAATCCATGAGACAGTATAATGGTGTTGTTAAATTTCTTTCCATCAAACACACTCACATTTTAATCGAGCCCCTGTGAACTGGCTCACTCTCAAAACCAGGCAAAGGAAAATCCAGCATCCCATTGGAACTTTTGACGCCATAAATGCCCGCTCTCGATAATTGATTCAAACGTAACGCAGCTTGCTCTAAAAGAAGCTGCACAGAACTCAAACCAAAAGATTTAGAGTTCCACAATAACACAAAACTTCAGGTCATATTGGAGCAGGTCTCGTCCTAGATGTAACCCAAACTCCTGATATCAAATAAAGTTTGATATGAATAGACAAAGGAGACTAGATGAACAAAACTTCATACAAAAAGAAAAAATAGTACCCACACTGATGAAAGTTCCAGTCCTAACAAATGAAGGGACTCACCTTATTGTCAAGAGAACCATAGCCTCCTTCGGAATCTAAGATATTGATGAGACCCTCCAATCCACCCATGACGGAATCAAGGATAGACTCAGCGTAAGCGACTGCATCGCGAGCAAACTTTGGTAGCTGTCAAAAGCAACCATACATGTATCATTAGCATCAAATGTCATCAACAATTTTTTTTGGTTATGTCAAAAATACTCATCTAAAGAATATATCTTTGATTCAAGAAAGGCTTTAGCACGACAAGGGCCTACCTCGTCCGGAACATTCGGGTGAGCATTGTCAGGGAAAGTGCACGCCAGACTAAGCCAAGCACAGCAGTGTTGAGGTCGACCTTCAGGTCCAAACATTGTATGTCGAAAAACCTGCAGTTATTACATCCAACTTCATGATTAGCTATATTCTCAATTAAGATATGGAAAAAGCAAGAAGGGGCTCAATTACTTGACAAGGCCTTCCTCACCGCTGTGACATCAGGCCGATAGAAATACAAGACTTTCAGGGAGGGAGGTATGTTGCAAAATCTGCTCATCCATTTCGTCCACACTCCTGAAACATCCCAACAAAAAATGATGAAGTTCGCTACCAAAAGGATGTTCATCAGCCTCACTGATCAAAGAAAGAAGTCTGATCCTAAATGACAACCACGCACAGTAAATGAAGTTAGTATCCAACTTAGGAATTTTAGGAAGAGATGTACCTTGACCACATGTACGCGAGGTTGCCTTCAGACACAATGCTATCATTGCCTGTAGACACAGTAGCCTTGTCCAAGTGCCGAATGTTTATTGGAGACCTTGAGGAAGATACCAGCATGATCAGACGCAGCCAATCCCTGCGAAATGCCTACAAAGTACACAAGCAATGACCCAAGCAATTCAGAGCCCAGCACAATCCCCGAAGTTCGTTTCCGCATCAAGTCGAAACTCTAGATTGTAACAGAAAATGAGCAAGAGAATCTGCAGGTCGAAAAAGAAAGAATGCCTCCACAGTCAACTCCACAGAAGGCCCCCACAGATAGGTAAGTAGGAGCAAAAGCTGCCCTATACAATTTTGACATATCTAACCATCCCCAAGCTTCAAAATATGTGTCATGAGCTGAAACAATAGACACTAAAGGCACACCACAACTCACATGACCGCAGTTCGTAAGTCATTTGTCTTTCAGTATTTAGGCATCAATTCACAACCAATTGTTTTATCCCGGAATGCATCGATAACAAGGAAGGTCGGAAACTCACTGAAAGATCAAGCGAGCTAGGAACAGCTTTGTCATTCTGGATCTTAGGTAGTTGATCCAAACTTTCTAGCGCAGAGTTGAACAGCTCTCGCAGCTCTGGGTCTATATCAAGAGCTACCATTCCTGGACCAACCAAGAGAGTCTGCATCCTCTGAACTGTAGCTGACAAGTAGCCCATCGCAAATGCTCTGCAAGTTGCCAATTGCACACAATAGTCATAGTCAGCAAGCATCCCTAACATATAAGAAACTCCTTTGCAACATACCTCAAAGAAGATGTTGAAAAAGACTGTCAGCGTTTGCTAAGTAGAAATTGAATGCTTTTAATGAAAGCTATAGGCTTCTCGAAATGTTTTTATACGTGGCGTCCTCTATTTTATTTGATTGTAAACAAACTTATTGGATGCATAGGCAAGAATAAATGCAAGGGACCACTTAGCAGGTACCTAAATAAGGAAGAGAGAAGGAATACTTGCATCAGGAAGAGATAGATACCTTGTCTCAGAAAAGGGGTAAAAGAAGGGATTCTTTGAGCAAAACCTGAATCACAAATAAAATGCCATTAAGTTAGATAAAGTAAAAGGCACTGAGCAACAAAATATTCTAAAGTCATTGCTAGTGAAGAACATACATGGTAGGCTACTGATGACAAGAGACTTACTGAGGCAATGTCCACTGCTCCAGGTCGTAGAAGTTCCGTAGAGCAAACCAAGTATCCAATAAGTGCCCATTCTCGATATGCTTTAATATTGACCAGCTCTTGTGCTCTCTGAAAAGTCCACAAAATTGCAAATATTAGTCCACTACTGTACCTACAAATCAATTATAGGACCAAAACATAGAGCTACATGTTCACTACAGCTGACTAGTGTCTAGGCTTGCAAACAAACATAATAACAAAAACATGTCCCTATGAAGTGCTTTGAGAAAGGTGATTTTTCAGGTGACCGTTATCTTCCATATCAAAATACTTACAACTGGGTGTGTTGAGTTGGTAAGCTTTTCGGGATAGCAAGGATGAAACGGACTAAGGTAACCTTCACTGCGCAGCTTTTGGAAGTCTGAACCAAGAAGCACTGTCGGACCCATAGCGTCCAATATCTGCAATTAACCATAATACCAAGTCAGAATCACTTTTCCCAACTGCAATACACCGGTCCTGTTCGGCAATTAGACGTGCTTGCAATCGTATACGCCTACTATCCAGAACAATAGTAAGGTTGTGGCACGAATCCGGTTCTTACTTCAAATTTCAATTCATAGAATCATGTACATACCTCACCTATACGGGGGCTTACAAAATTTAGATCGTCATGTAGCCCCTTGAGAGGAGGGTCGTAAGCTTCTACAAACTGCACCATCCTGATCAACCATTTCCCAAACTCTTCAAATCGATACAGTTCAACGTAGCAACTAGTATCATGCCTACATTTGAAAACCATGGGCCTCAAACTAAGAGCTAAGAATTCAGGTTTGTTGGCGTACGACACATTTTGTAAACATTTTAAATGCAAGGTCCGTGGTTTCAAATGCTAAAAACACTCTACTTTAACACAAGCAAGTGGATTTCCATCTTACCAATGGTAAGCACCATAGTCTCTTCCGCTCTTCACCATTGTATGCACAAGATTGTACATCTGAAGAAGCATCTTCCTCGGTACCTGTATACGATCACAATATGGGTCATGCCACTTTTCATACAAAATTTGTAACCTAAAACGCAGCCAACTCTAGTATGACCAAACATAAATAGCCACAAGGGAAGCAAATAGAAGTACCTTATCAACTAGAAGTTTGACCTGAATAAAATAGCAAAAGAGTTCCATGAATACTTCGCAGAAGGAGAGGATTTTGATTTGGCTGCACAAACGTACCAAAGAACAATAAAAACAGCATTACATCCCACTCGCATGTACATACTCAAAGGAATATCGCATTGGGGCAAATTGACAGAGGAAAGCTGAAGCCTCCTCCAGAAATTACCTTCACTTTCTTGAGCACTAAAACAGGGAAAGCTACGAGATAAAAAAATTCAATTTATTCGACAACTGATAGGCTCAACGCAATACACTAATCATCGCATTAGAAGTATGTAAAGTTCAATATTGAATCTTCCTACATTAACCAAGAGTAATGGTGTTAGAGTAAAGGGGACGACTGTACTACTCAAGTCGAGTATTACACGAAGTGATTGTTCTCGAAATGTCATGAGATCTTCAAGAACCTGCAGACATCCATAAAACTCAGCAGAAAACTCAGGTAAACTAAATCAAGTCGACCATGGAATCTAAAAGTGAAGTCTGAAGCTACCGACAACATTGGGAGTACTGAAAGAGCTTGTTCTCAAAGGCGAAACAACTGTTTTACGTGGCATCCTACGATTCAGAACCCTTCAGCAGGACACATACCATGATCCACGGCTCCAGCATCGCGACATATCGTCCAGCATGCTCATGTAGCAAGTCAACTCCAGCTTTGTCAACTTGATGAAACAACAAAAAATATCAACGCAAATATAAGTAGGTAAGGCTAGTTACTAATCAAAAGAACCCTCATAAATCACAAACTCTTCCGAGCAGAGCAAGTAGGGTCTGTCACTAGGCCAGAACGACAGCTAGCCAATGAAGGCTATCCCACTTAGAGACTAAATAAAAAAATGCACGCAAAAAGGGTCTCATTATGAATACACTAGGGTCTTCTTTACTGCTCCCTTCGTCCCGCAATGAGTGTCCTTAGTGTTGTTGAAAACATTGATACCAAATGTCAAAACATCCAGTAATTTCACAATTAGCACAATTCCAAGCTCACCTCTATGGTCAAAGGAGCCTCTAATGTACTGTAAGGTCAATGGAGACTTTCCCTTCGCACTCTCTCAAAGTGGATTTAGCTCAAAGACCTAAAATATCTTAACCTCAAAATGCAAAGGGGAACCCAAACAACAACACAGCATGCACAGGAAACCCATAGAGGTGAGCTTGGAATTGTGCTAATTGTGAAAATACTTGTTATCTTTAGTGGAGTTGTCAAGCTGAAAATAGAGCTTCTTAGGAAGGGGGCCAAATCCACGTCGATAATCCTTTGGAATTAATTTCAAGGCATCCATACATCTAAATTTCCCTCTAAGTAATGCCTTGAATATTGTATTCACAAGCGGATAGGGGAAGAGGTTGCCAGTCTTCGGAATCGGTGGACCTTCAAGTTCACGAAACAGCTTAGCCAACAATGAGATAGTGAAGTTTGAGTCGCTTGGCCAACATGTTGGTTCATAATGGGCATATGCACCATCGGCATGACCATGAGCGACCATACCAGTTACACTCATAGGAAGCTGACCCAAACCTTGTATGGCCTTCGTCATCACCCACATTCTTGGAAGAGCCGTCTTCCTTGTATCCATTTTGTTGTGAATGATGCACAATATCTCCTCAGGGTTCCTTTTAGATTCTTCACGCCATGTGGCATACAATTGACAGCAGGATGCTTGATGATTCATATGTTCACTTCGTTGTTTCATGAACTCCACGAAGTCCAAGCTTCCTTTTGGTGATTTCAGAATGAATTGCTACAGTTCATCGCACTTCGTGCACTTGGTGAAAGAGTTGCCTACAGGCTTAATGGAAATGTTATTGAAGTGCTCCTTCATTATTCTATTAATCGTGGACTGGTTGACTATACGAAGGCCACACTCCACATTCAACTACAAGTAGAAAAATAGAACTACACATCAAATGTAGTAAGGGTATGGAATTTGAAACAATGTAAACAACAATTACAATAGTAATAGTGTCGACAAATGATTTCACAAAATGACAATGGGGAGATCTTTTGATGAGATAGAAATAAAATGAAATCCATATCCACATGTATTGGGAGATCTCCCAATGAGGTAGGAATGAAAAGAAGTCCATTGGGAGACATGTATCGAGAGATCTCCCAATAAGGGCGGACTAAAATGAAGTCTATAAAGAGAAATGTATTGGGAGATGTCCCGATGCACTACACTCCGAAAGAAACACATAATAATTCTATCTAATCATATTAAAGGTTCACCAAAATACCTCATTAGCGTTAGCATGAACGCGCTTCCAGTTGTTTCCTGCAGGAAGGAACTTCAATGTGTCCACTCTCTCATTCCCTATGGACCGCATTTGGTGCGGCATTTGGTCAACAGTGTTATCGATGATGGCTTTCATTGTACCAGTGACCTGCATAGTTTGAAGTCGAGGACGCTTGATCCCTTTGTTCCCATGGGTCGAGGAAACCACACCTTGCTTGTACAAATCCATGTAATTGTGGTAGGTGGACTTCGAGACTTTGTGAATAATGTACTATGTAGTGGCAAAAACTTCTCATCCTTCCAAAGAAATATATTTCCACTTCCACATCCAATCCACACTATGCAATCACTATAACAAAACATGGTAAAAAAAACCGCACTCAAAATTGAATGCAGTTTTTTTGACCACATTTTTGTGTAGGCCCACTACGCGCGTAGCCAACATTTTTTGCAATTTCCCACTACAATTTTTGGAATTTTGGGGTGTGTAATATACCATTGGAAAGGTATTGAAAATTGCAGTGGCAAAATGCAAAAAACGTTGATTGTGCGCGTAGTGGGCCTACCCAAAAACGTGGCAAAAAAAACCGTAGTCAATTTTGACTATGGATTTTTTTACCATGTTTTGTTATAGTGAAAGGAACCAATGCTGAAGTCAGCAAAAGTCAATTCCACATAACATTGTCCACAACATGTTAGGGTCAGTCACTACAAATTCATCGGGAGATCTCCGGATCGAAGGAGTGTGCATCAAAAAATACTTGCATTCGAAGAAAGAAGTAATATGATGAATTACAAATATTCGATCCCCCCTGCAATAACGTAATCCAAGCATCAATAGATGTCAGAATCAGAATTCCCAATAAGACCCACAATGATAGATCTCTTGTCTCTCCAAAACATATAACCATCAGGAGATCTCCCGATGGACCCAACAGCCACACTACATAACATTTCATCAGGAGATCTCTTGATAAACATAGCCCCAAAGTAGGAAACAATTCAACAAGAGATCTCAACATACAAACGAAAAATGATGTTCCCATACCCAATCGGAATGGCTCTTGAAAGAAATCATCAAGAGATCTCCCAATGATAGCCATTTGGACTGCTTCTACATTCAACTCATCAAATGATCTCTTCATGATCTTATTGGATATGGATACACTGAAATCATCGAGAGATCTCTCGATGATATTGGAAAATTTCCGTATACTGATTTCATCGAGATATCTCCCGTTCAGAATGCAAAATTTACGTTTCCAAAATTCATCGGGAGATCTCCCGATAAAAATGCCGAATTTGAGTAGAGCGGAGTCATTGGGAGATCTCCCAATGATAATGCAAAAATTTCATTTACTGAAATCAACGAGAGATCTCCTATTGATATTGTAGAATCTCCGTGTTCAGAAGTCATCGGGAGATCTTCCAATGTTCTCCTCACGGATTGTCCAATGATGTCGTCCGGTTGACCTACAAGAACACCATAGGTCTTCTTTGAAATAAAGTTCCAAAATTATGGCTTGAAAGAGACATCGGGAGATCTCCTGATAATAAAGTAATTCACTAAAAGTCCACGAAAGAATCAACGAGAGAACTCCCGATGGCATGAATCTAGAACTTCCGTACAATACCGAATGCAATTCATAGGGATATCTATATGTGTAATGTATGAATGTACGAAATGTTTACTGGGCAAAGACTATACTACTTCTTGCTTACTTACGACATCGCGTCTCTACTCTGTGCTAGAGACACTTGGATCAAGGTTTTACTTCAGAAAAAATATCATTCTGCTTCATTGATACGGAATTCCAAATTTATTATCTCGCCTTCCTGCATAGGCCACAAACTAGTGACATGGAATCAGTTTACTTCGTAATTGTTCACGAATGCGCGCATTCTACTATAACAAAACATGGTAAAAAAAACCGTAGTCGATTTTGACTACGGGTTTTTTTACCATGTTTTGTTATAATGTTCATTCAAATCTGTGAATACTGACTTATGCATAAATCGATCAGAAATCCATTGGCGCCCCCAAGACATCCACAGGTTCCACATTATGACGAAGACGACATTGACACTCATTATAACCTATTCACTCAATCTGCGATTCCACTGCATTGTCACTCCTGGTGTCAGCAGTCCATCACTACATTGTCGTCATTCTTGAATTTTGCAACTTACTGAACCACTGCGAAAAAGAGAATGATACCTGCATTGCAAGTCGTGGAGGGGCTATGAAACTCAATCGACTTAAACCTTCTGTGCCAACGTCACCTGAAGTTATAGTTTCCTACTCTTCTCACCTTCAATCTATTGCTTCGTTCACATCTGCGAAAGAGAGAAAGACCGTGGTTAGTAGGGGTCATCACAAACATCAAATCCGTAATTCGTACTTCCCACCTAAATATGATAAGGATGCTATATTCTTGCATTTTGGATTCTCTGAGCACTCTTAATGGTTGTACGCGACTGTCTGCAGGGTGGATCTGAAGATGCAGTCTTCTCTTAGAATGTTGATTGTAGTCTTGGAGGGTGTGCCGACCTGCCCACATAAATGCCGCGGTTGAGTTTGTCAGTTCATCACATGTGTAGACTTGGATAATGGCTCAAATAACCGAAGCCCGACAGTGTCCGTGTGGGTCTTGAAGTCAAATCTTCCTTTGATTCTTCGAATGGCTTCCTTTCACTATGCTGCATTTGGTCCGTTAAGTCTCCCTCTACAACTTAGTACTCTTGGGTTCTACATCTACCTATTACACTTCATTAACTTCATCCAACTAGTATTGTGTGCCATCTAGGAGAAGAGTTCATGCTATTTAAAGGACATCCACACACATGTACTGCCTTGTTATGAAAAAGTCATATTCATAAACATTAAGTTGCCTAGAGTATTGGTCCCCAGAATGCACATTTTCAATTACTTTATCACACGTTTTCAGAGTTTCTTAAGGATCCATGGCTTTAAAGGTTTAGGGTTTAGGGTTCATGGAAAAAGAAAAATAAGGAAACGAAAATCGGAATAGAGTCCAGGATTTCAAGGTTTCAGAGTTCAGGGTTTAGGATATAGGCGTACATTCATTTTGGAGTATCTTGCGAAATTTCATGGGTTCAAATTTAGGGTTGTGATTTAATTCCTCGGGGACATTTTCTTCAATCTATATTGTTGAAGATCTCTCTGTGCTGTAGACCCTTTTTGAAGATATATTCTTTTATTTTACTAGTATATTTGGAAAGTTCTAGTGTTGTTTTATAGATTGGAAGCATGGATTTGAGTTTTTGAAATCTTTCTTACAATATAATGTAAGTTGAATGTTTGGAAATGCATTCTCATTATTTAATGTTATCATTTATCACATTCTCTTGGTTTTTATTGATCACATATTTATAGGGTAAATAATTGTATGTCATGACCAAATATATCATACCCTATCTATGTGTATGCAATACTTCTATAGAATTGAGGGAGGGATGTTTGCCTCTTTTTTTAATCTACAATGGGAGAACTTTGGGAAACCTCTATGGTTTTTCTTCTAATGCTTATCACAATGTCTTGTTTTTTTTAATTTGTAGACCCCAAAGTTGAATGTAAATAAATGACCAATCATATAATTAGTATTTCATATGATATATGTTTAGGTTTAGGGAAAAAAATTATGACTTATCTGATTATGCTTAGTTAGAAACATGGGCATTCAATGTCTAATACTTAATCATTGAAGCCTAATATACTTCAAGAATTTGTCCATGAGATATTTAAAATCAAAGCATATGAATTGTACATTCCAACAAGAAAGTAGTGTTTATGAATGGGATAAGTATTTAGGATGAATAAGCCACAAGACATTCCAAAAAACTATATTGAAACTTCTCTAATGTAAACTAAGTAATATACCCCAGTTGAAAATGTGCCTCCAAAAATATTATAAGTACCAATACAATGTTGTTAATCACCACCAGTCCTCTTTCCTTGATTTTAAAGAAATACATAAGTAACATGTCCTTCAATGAGTTTTACAAGTTCAACAATCTCCTTTCAAATAGTTCATTCTTGCAAGTGTATGCAAAATACAAAAGTGAGTCACTCTTCAACAAAGTTTGTGTTCTAAATTAATCCTACTACCAACGATGCTAGTGTGTGAGCTTAGAGCCGTGAACCTATGAGCTCTGAGTGTGGAACTCGTGAGCCTAAAGCCCCCAAAACTTTTTGGGGGAATTTTTTGCACACCAATTTCTTTTGTTAACTTCTTTTGTCCAATAGTAGAGAAGAAGTTTCTAATTATAGTGAATATTGAGGCCTATGACCGTGTCACCTATAATCGTGAATTGTTCTAGTCTTTTTAATTGTCTTCAGATTTTTTCATTGCTATAGGAAAAGAACTTCAAACTCTGTTGAGAAGTTCAAGCACTTAGTTCAATAAATAGAACAGAAAAAATGCCAAATGTTGCAAGACTACTACACTACAAAAATGTCATTAAAATGGAGGAAGGAAAAAAATGGGGAATCAAAGAAAAAAATGGGGAAAAAAAATGGGGTCCAAAAGAAAAAAAATAGGGTCCGAAAGAAAAAAAATGGGGAAAGAAAAAAATGGGGAATTCAAAGAAAAAAAAGGGAAATGGAAGAATTGGGGAAAGGAAAAAAATGGGGAAACTAAGAAAAAAAATAGGTAAAGAAAAAAAATGGGAAAGATAAAAAAAATGGGGATTGAAACCCAAAAAATGGAAAAGGAAAACCATAATGAAAGTACAATTAAAAGAAACCCTAAGCACATACGAAAATTAAGGAGCAAATAATGGAATTATTTTAAAAGAGTAACTATGAAGAAGTTTAAAAAATGGAAAAACATAGGGGTAGAAAATGAGTGGAAAAAGAATTACATATTCATAATTGTATGCCTTACTCAAATAAAGATTAGGGTGGTAGATTTGAACAAGGTACAATTCATGTAAGTAACTCAGTTCTAATTTTTTCCCACATTTCATATTTTTGTATTCCACCATCTACATTTTTTCCAATGTTTCTTTTTCTTGCCACCCACTACATAATTTTCCACCTACTTTTTTATGTTGAACCATTAGTCTACATTTGTTTCCCCCCCTATTGTTTTTCCCCTGACCCATATTAGTTTTACCCCCTTGCATTTTTCCACCATTTTTTTAAACTATAACTTTATGTAGTTTTAGGGCTTCTTCATTACTTCTCTTCAATTCTAGAATGATTTTGGGTAGTACTTCTTCTATTATTTTGTTTCTTTAGAGTTTAGGGTGAAGTTGGTACATCTCGTAAAAGTACATTTTTGGTGTTCATATGGCCTCCCTAAAGAAGAAGTGATTTGGAAATTGATTAAACATATTAGTTATTTAGTGATGGTGTTTTTGAATAAGCGATTGTAATGTGTCATTTACAATTAGAGTGAACAGTATTAGCCAGGTATGACCTTAATTCATCATAACAATTTTAATTTTCTTATAGTATCAAATTTATAATAATAAATACAATGTATTTGGTGATGATGAATTCCAAGGGTTTAGGGTCACTTCCATCATTTTGGGCCTTCATCATAGAATATGATGTCGAACTTGCATCACAAATTAATTTCAAATATATATATGCATATCTTTTTGATTTAGGATAATTAATATTTGATTTACGGACCTCATGTACTTTGGTAATGATGTTTTGTATCATTCTTTGTGGTCCTAAAATGTAATAGCATTTCATGTAGAAGTTTAGGGTACATACATGGGTTTATTTTTATAGGTCATTGTCCAAGAACTCAATCACCCTAAACAAATTATATGTAGATCACTCTAGTAGTCTTGTTTTGAAATTCTTGAGAGTCACTTGATTATGTCATGACTTGTATATAAAGTCTTTGCGAGGGTGAATTACCAAGAGTTGAGCTTTGAAAATGGAAGAAAATGAAGTACACGAAAATTATGGAAAAATGAGAGCAAGGCCTTTGTGCATAGAAATGTCATACTTTTGTACATTCTTGAAGTTGAATGTAGACAATCATCATAATTTGGGCCACAATTAATGGGCTAACCTTGCTCCCACTTGTTGCACAAGTGAGTACTTCATCTTATGAGTACTTAAATTTTTTTGATCATTTTACGTGGTAGTGTCTAGTAATTTCAAACCCTTGACCAATTATTCCTCCATAACTAAGGAAATGATGAATGAGTATGGAATTCTAAGCGAACTAATCCCCCCCTCCTAATTGTAAGCAAGGGATAATTCACTAATGACCCCCTTACTAATTGCAAAGAAGGGGTAACAAATTAATACCCCCCCCCACTCATTCTCACCATGGGTGAAGTCATCATGACCCATCCACTGGGGGTCTAGTCGTCTTGATGGATTGTCAATCTGCCCTCCCAGTCGGCGTCGCCATGAGTGCAGGGCTCCACGTCGATTTTACACTCTAGTGCAATCCGTTTTTCTCCCGCTAGAGTTGGCGGCCTAGGTTTCCTCTTTCTTGCAGGTCTTTTGTTTTGGTCTTTGTCTTCCTCCTATTCTTCCTTCCATTCCTCTCTTTCTTGCACTCCCATGCACATGTTTTAGTTGTGCATTTCAGCGTTGCAAGTTGTTTTCATTGTGCATTTCAGTGCCTTCGGTAGCTCCTATCGTACATCCACATAGTCTACGGGAGAGTTGGACACTTGAGTTGCGGCACCTTCGACAATTGTAGTTGTCCATGCCTTCATCTTGATAGTTGGAGTTGCAGCGCGCCTTGGATTTAGGATACTTGGAGGCTCCTTCATCGAGAGGAAGTTGGAGTAGAGATGTGCACTCACTGTAAGTTTGGATTTCCTATCTTCGTTTGCATTCAGGGAGTTCCAAGTAGGGCGAGGTCCTCCAGGGTAATAACTGTGTATGGAAGGAGTTAAGGCATAGTCTTGAAATGCATTAAATCACAGTAGGGAAATAATTATAAGTTGGATGTGTTTACTGTCTTGGACCTGCTTCATTGTTGTTAAGTAGTTATGAATACTAGGTTGCATTGTCTTCAATTGCACTAGTCTTGCTTGAATAGCAATAGTGCTATGAAAATATTGTCTTGTTGATTGCAGGAAGAGAAATTACTTCTGTTGAGTGATTGTATTTTGCGCTAGCATTGGAGATTGAAAGAGAACATCAATTTTGTGCTAGTAGAGGATGCAAGGCCAATATGTGAGAGATCTCCTTGTAGTTTCAATCTATCAAGTACGAATTCATCTCCCTCCAGTTTCATTCCATTCGAGTGTAAGTTGCTATCATTTAGTATATACTAATTTTGAACAGAAGAGTACAATTGTTTTCATTGGAGTCAGTATGCACATTGTGTTGGTTAACTATAATTCCATAGGTTCATCGTAACTTACTGCACAATGAAATGGATTTGTACTCTCCAGGATTCCTTGTTTCACTCTGAAATTTGATTCTAGGAGAAGAGGGTGTCGGCCATCCGCACCAAATTTGGAGCGGGAATGGGAAGAGTGCATAGTGATGTCAACATCCTCACCACCACCCGAAAACCCAAATGATTGGACCAACCTATAAGTTCTTGCCTCCGTCATAGTATTTGTATTTGTAATATGTATTAGCTAGGAAATGGCTCTAGCATTTCCTTCCTAGTATGATCCATCAATTGGAGATCCTGTCACGACCCTCATCACAAGGCGTGCCCGTGCCACCTTGGTGAGCAAGGGGGACATTGGGGGTGACTCCCCAAGCCTTGCAAGAGATGAGGTGAGGGGGACTAGAAGTCCCGAGCGATCAGAGCGATGTAGCGCTCTGATCCGGACGAATTTGAGGGCGTGTGATACATGTTTGGAAAAGTCTTGAGAAGACGCTTCTAGCCGTCCAAAGAACGCGTGATTTGGACTTGCGAGTCAAAAGTTATGGGCGTTCAAAGTTGGGGGTGTCCCGGCCGCGCCGAGAGTGTCCCGAATCTTTGGAGGGCAATAACTTTGCGAGTACTTGTCCGAATGGAGCAAGTGAGTAGCCCATCGGCATCTACGCGTCGCGTAGATGTCGAAAATGGGGTCGCATGTGCGATTTGAATCCCAGACCGAAAAGTTATGCCGGGTGGAAGTTCGAGAGTCCCAAACTAGTGCGAATCGGGAGAAACGGGGTGGTCTTCCAAAACCAAAGGGTGTTTGGGAGTCCCCCTTGACATACAAGGGGGGGGGGCTGCCGAATCCTGCAGAGAGTACTATGAGGAGGGGTGGTCTCCCTCCTCACTCCCGGATGGTGCCATGGTGAGCCGAAGTGGCCCCGGGTGGTGAGGTTAGTGTTGGAGCCTCACCACCACTTGTGAGTTACCATGGAGTGCTTGTGCACTCCTTGATACCGGTTGGGTGGTGTCCCACTCCACACTAGGCCATGGTGTGAGTCCCGTTTGGTGAGTCCTGATTAGCAAGTCCCGAAATGAGTTGGGTTGGGCCTAGTAGGGAGTTGGGTTCCATTCAAGGGCGATTAGCAACGGTGGGAGTAGTGCCTCACCGAGTGCTTGGACATTAATGGAAGTTCCGCCCCATGTCATCAAATGACATGCCCGGTGTCTTGTGGGAGTTAAGTATTGGAAGG
The DNA here is from genome assembly GCA_963920665.1 of Straminergon stramineum. Lineage (NCBI taxonomy): Eukaryota > Viridiplantae > Streptophyta > Bryopsida > Hypnales > Calliergonaceae > Straminergon > Straminergon stramineum. The sequence continues at coordinate 23,301,952 of OY987264.1, forward strand.
AAAGGATTGGGAGTCATGGAGGAATGGGGAACCCCGTGACTTGAGTTGGAACCTAACATTGTGGGTGCGTGGTATGTGCAGTGTTAGGAGAGCGTGAACCTTGGTGGCATTGAGGTGTTAAGTATTTGGAAAGTGAGCTTAAAGTGGTAAGTGTCACTAAGGGGCGCAACACATCCACATTAAAACAAAGCTCATGTAGTAGGTTAGAGTTGGCTTGTTGTAGATTAGGCAGAAAAGTACACGCCCGCATGCCATTTGCGATGCCTTGGAATATTGAATCATAAGGTCCCTAGTAATGCAATCCAATTCAAAATAGTCAATTTTCTTCTAAAACCATTCATTGGAAGAACTTCCAATGAAAGTGGACTAGGAAAATGCAGTACATTGTTACTACAAGATCACTTCATCGAGAAGTAACCCTAAACCCTATTTATGAAACTGGTATTATAACTACCGCCAACAACTATTTGGCAAGTAGACCATTGGGAGATCTCCCGACAAAAACAAAAACAAGAATAAGTGATGGAACTCATTGAACTTGAATATTATCGGGAGATCTCCCAATAGATTGCAAGTAGACTTTTCTCATGAGAAAAAATATTCAGAAAAACAAGTGAATAAAGTTTTGAAAGCAGATCAATTAAAAAAAACATCGGGAGATCTCCCAATGGAAAACACTACAACTAGAGAGACTCTTTTATCAGCACATGAGAACCCTAAAATGACGAAAGGAATTTAGGGTCATGATTACTCTTCACATCTAGACCAATAAATATTCATTAGAAGATCTCCCGATGCCAACTTTGATTTATCAGGGATGTGAATGCAGCGAGAGATCTCCAGATATCTTCTTTTAATTCGATAGCTTGATTCGATTTCCCGGAGAAAAAATTCCCAAACAGAATTACTAGTAGTCGAGTGCTGGGAAAATATAGAGGATCATCGAGAGATCTCTCGATACAAAAGGTGTTGAGTTTACACTCGATTCCACGTGATCCATTGGGAGATTTCCCGATGAAATTATGATTATCACAGATGGTCCAGATAATTCTTGACAAGTTTTTTGAGTGAATGATGGACAGAGATGAGAAGTTAAGGAACAATGCCTACAACAATAAAGTGATGAGTCCAAGAAACACAAAGCCAGCGAAAAAGAGACAATCAATCTAACATATTTTTTTCTTATTGCAAAGAGTGAATATCAAGAAGGAACTCCCTGCAAGCCTTTCACCTATAAAACTATTCAAGTTTTGCGATAGCTGGGTGCATTCGTATCGGTATAATGGCGATAACTTTCCAAGAGTAGTGTTCCAATGCAATTGGAAAGTCTCAGCGTGGGGCCTTGAGTGGATTGAGGAGCAAGAGGGAACAATCATCATATGTCCGAAGCTTACCTTCAGCGATAAAGGTCACATGACAAAGGAATTAGTTGTCTTAGAGCTACATGGTCTGGATAATGCCTCAGTCCTTGTCATTATTGAAGAAATGGTTCCCAAGATTGATGAGCAAAGGAAATATGGTTTGATCCTAGACTATGCCACTATGGATCTTGACATGTGCGAGACTATTACGCGGAAGGGGATTTTAGAGAAACCAGACGGAATCCACTTTTGGACTCCTCAAGAGATGAAGAATGAGTGGGACATTCTGGACAAGACCAGGCAACAACCAAAGCCAGCTGCTACACCCACACCTCCGAAGCCATCTCCCAGTAAAAAGGGAAAGAAGCAGAAAGTCATTGCTGAAGGACCAGGAGATGAAGTGGTGGAGGATTCCATGGGCAAGGGCAAGGGAAAAAAGAAGACCAAGGCTATAAAGCTCACATTGCATCGCGTTGTGAACATGATGGACGTTGAGGTCAAGAAGCTCAAGCCCGATGAGATTAAAAAAATAAACAAGTTGTACAACCAAGTATTTAGGCCAATGTACAAATTGGAGAAGAAGCCACTTGCCAATACAAAAGGTGAACTCTTGCGAGTGGACTACAAGAACCTTCAAAAGGCCCCTCTTGGCGTACTGGTGTATAGAGGAATTGAGCCCCAACGCCTCAAGGGAATCGAGAATCAAATTCTTGTTGATGCCGACTATCATTCTAAGAACCAATACATTACTGTCCTACCTCTAAAGAGAGGACCATATGGGATGGACAATGTCGTGGAATTTTGGGATTCGTGTCCAAAGAAGGAAAGTCTGACCACCAAATCCCATTACTATATTATTAGTAGTCAGCACATAGTGCAAGCACACTGAGAGTTGGTTGAGTTATGACATATCTCCGAAGCTGATAAGCAATTGGCCTTGACATTCAACATAATTCTAATATGGGAACTGCACTCCACCAAGAAGAATGATATCATGCATCTCTCCAAAGCGCTGAACCAAAACATTGTTGTACAACAGAAGGAGCAGAGTTTCTCTAAGCAACTTGTGCACGCTCAAATAAAGTGGAAGGATATGGGCAGCCTGATGCCAACGTATGAAGGTCGAACGCACTCCACAAAGTACAATGTAAGTGTGACTCACAAAATGTCAAATAATTGTACTTTCTTTTTTTGTTGCCTATGCTCAGCCATCGGGAGATCTCTAGATGCCTCTGGATTTCCTGTCCTCTTTGATGGAGCTGGAATTCCTCTGATTGGTTGCAATGCGGGCTTGTATTGGATGATCAATGGAAGATCTCCCAATAGATTCAAGACAACGCTTTCCGTGACGCTATTGGGAGATAGAGCACTAGTTACTTTGTAGTCCCCAAAAGTAAGAACCAATGGGAGATTTCCTGATGCTATTGAGATTTACATACTCTACAGGTTTTCCAAAACGTCGATTGTTAATAGTTGCATTATTCATTTGCAGGATTTCTATCCAGTGATGTCTACAATTTTCACTGGATTCAAGAATCCTAACCGGAACTTGAGAATTCCTTTTCTCTTTATGGAGAATGACGAAGATGTGCAACAGTGGATCTAGATTGATAGAGATTTCCTCATGGGAAAGCTTCCTAATGGGAATGGTCCCAAATCGAAGGGCAGAAGGAAATTGCTAAACTATAGCGACTACAAGCCCTTGTATGCGCTCCGCAACGAGGACATCAACTATTTGGCGGAGTAGGTGGAGAACCCAAGAGTATGCATGAAGAAAATAACTCTCAATGTGGACGATCTTGGGCAGCCATTGACACCTCTCATTGTTGCAGCAACTCGAGAGAAGAAGGTCAAGTCCATGAAGATCGAGCTCATGTGCCATTATAGGCAGCATCCTCTTTCGAGCAAGAAGTAGGACTACATTCCATATACTGCCAGACAATGGGATGAGTTTGCGGTGGAGAAGAAAATAAACCAGGAGCAGGTTGAATGGTGGATGGATAAGAGCATGGCGATAGAACTTGGGAAGGTATAGTTGGAAGAGCGAACGAGGGCATTGAACAAAACATGTGACCTTGATGATTGCCAAGATTCAGTGAAAAGGATGTGGGAGTCATTCATGAACGACCATGCAGAAGAAATAAATGAGGCCGCCATGTCCCAAGATTTCACAAATGAATACCTCTGCAAAGTCATGGATAAGAAGAATTGGGACATTACGAAGATTCTTACAGACGCCTCCATAAAAGCATGGCGTGGTGAAGGGAAAACCCACATATATTTCTGGTTTCTCTTTGAGGTCACATCTACTAGAGCGCGTGCAAAATACCTCGAGCACCACAAGTTGAAGTGCCTGTTTGATGCCCTTGAATACAAGGATGCCAATCGACAAATTGTGAGAGCAAGATCACCAGTAGTTCTTATTACAGATGCCGTTGGATTTCACGACGTCCTCACACATTTAAAGAAGCGTCGGGACAAGTGTAAGGCTCGAATCTAGGACTGGCATGTGATTAATTACATTCCGGATGTGGGGGATGGCTTTTCCTGTCCCATTGCGAGTGCGAATTACAATGTGTTCCTTATCTTCTTTGCCCACGACCAAATCCAGGGCTCAACGAGTAGCTTCAACAACTTCTTTCCGGGCACACAAGAAATTCCAACCATGTATTTGTCCAAGGATATGGAGGAAGTCAGTACTTTGTATAGGCATCTATTATGCCATGGTTCTCTATCTCTACGGCGCATGAAATTTTTTCTGCCACATCTCTGAGAATATGGTTATCATTAATGTGAACGATGGTCCAGAGTTCACATTTCTTGGACTGGTGAGCCCTCATTTGTATTCTTTTTGCGTGATGTTGTATTCTTTAGACTCTTGGTAGCGCACTAACTTGTGCTTGTTCAAATTTGATAAGCTATGGCGAATAAGGTACTCGAAATCGTTGTTGACTCCAGGATACAATCAAAAGCACTATTGGTCGCAAGGCAAATTTGGGACAAGTTGCACATGCAACGAGATGAGGAAATGGAAGAGGATGAAGAGGATCCCACAACGGAGTAGTCTACAGGCTATGGAGATGAAACAAAGGAAGGTCCTCAAGAACCTCCACCAATATAGAAAGACAAAGAAGTTGTGGATGTTTCTGACAAGGATGACAAAAGTAGCTTTCACAGTTCAGAGGAGACAGAGTCCAAATGCACACCCTCGACCACACTTGTTGTCCGAAAGGTAAGTCGCCAGAGGGAACCATCGAAAGATCTCCCAATGGCAATTTGTCTATTTTCATTTTTTAGTGGGCTTAGTTAAGAAGATCTAATGAATTTTCATCCTTCTAGGATAAGTCCGCATAGGCATTGCGACTTGGCCAAGACTTGGAACCGTCATCTACGCCACCTGCCTCACAGAAGAGGTCTGGAAAGCAAGCTACTAAGGAGAAGTCGGGTATGGTGAAGGGAAAAAAGATATTAGACACCGAACCGCTTGAGAGGAAGTCAAGTCACTAAGTAGAGTTTAGGACCAAGCGAAGGTTGGATATCCAACTAAGTGATTCCGGTAGTGCTGATCAATTGAGCGAGTGGTGCAGGTGCATACCGCACCTCTTCGCACTGATGTGCATTATCTACCTGATGAACTCCCACAAGAGGAGACACGCAATGATGCAACGGGAGATCTCTTGATGTATATTGACCGAGTCATTACTCTCGGTCATAAAGAGGTAGAGAAAATTCAGATGCGGGGGGATGCATTAGGAGATCTCCCAATGGATCTTGACCGAGATGTTATTCCCAATCGACAAGAGAGAGAGGAGGCGCAGATGGGGGTGGGAGCATCAAGAGATCTCCGGATGGCTAATGACCCATACGACATTCGCGATCTAGAAGGGAAAGAGAAGGCACAGGTAGGGGGGGTATGCAGCGAGAGATCTCCCAATGCGTAAAGTTTAGGATTTGAGTCTTGGTCCCCCAGTGACATCGACAATTAAGCTGGATGGAGGTGCATCGGGAGATCTCCCACTGTCTCAAGTTGAAGGTGGAACATCCGACGCCGAAATGGCTCCCAACATTTTGGAGGATACTCTAATAGACCTAAGGCAAATGAATCCGGAGGCTGGCATAGTGAAGGTGAATCCATTCATAGCTGTTCCAAAGGCTAGATTGACTTATGCAGAGAGACTCTCCATAAAGAATAGGTTTAAGGATCTTGTTAATTTGCCAAGTCACCATGTACATGTTACCTGCGATCCCAAGAGTAAATCTTCTCGTGACATTTAGGCTGCGTGGGAGGCCACCAGTTTTGTTTATCAAAGCATTGTTGATATCGCCTCTGACCGTATACCACAGGAAGCAAAGGAGGAAATCTTCGAATTTGGGGCTAGTTTGTCTTCCAAGGTTTATGAAGCAGAAGTGAATTGGATTAGAGAGGATGACACCAAAGGTGCTTGAGGTGACATCCTACATATCATAAGGGATTTGATTTCAATCGAATATTGATGTTAGTAGATGTATGTCTAACTTCGCTATGGTATTTTGTATTGCAAATTGTCCTAGTCCTTCGACGGCTGAACTAGGGACACCCAAAAAGGTACCTCACCGAAACTATACAGTGATTCTAGACTTGAATGGAGTTCTCCTTCATAGGTCATATTTTCGTAATAAACTTCATGTTGAGCGTCAGCTAGGTGTCACGACCTTCCTTAATTGGTTGCGTGGAAAAGCAGAAGTTGCATTATGGAGTAGTGTAACTCCTTGAAACATGAACGACTTGTTAGACATTGTCCTTGCAGATGCTTCCTTCGGTTGTGGGGATGTAATTTGTCTAGATCAAGAGGCGTGTACGAAGACCAAATATAGGGCCCCAACTGCACCGCATAAGCCAATCTTTCTAAAGGACCTTATGATTTTTGCGTGGGCTGCTGGTTTATCGACATTAGAGAAAATTTTGCTAATTGACGACAGTCCAGTAAAGAACATCATGAATGATCCGCACAATGTTTTTTTTCTTGAGTCCTTCTGCAGTGATTCCAACAACAACTACCTTCGTATGTAGTTGATCCCTTGGCTTGATGGTCTTTTTAAGTCAAATGAGAAGTTGCTAGTATATGTGAAGAATAACCCACTTTTTTGCGGATAGCAGGGTGTTGAGCCGTTATCCAATGAGGGCTTTGCGATCATTACCAGAATAGTGCATTGATTCCCGTTTTCCTCAAGCTTCATCGGGAGATCTCCCGTTATTGTAAATTTTGATGTAAAACATTGACACTATATATAGGCCTAAGTACATATTGATAATGAGATTGTAAATAATTGCACTTTTACACCGACTGTAATAGGGAGATGACTGTCAATGACATTGTAAATAATTGCATTTTTCATCCAGTGTGAATTACATATTACTTGTTAAGAAATCTAAAATAATTGTACTTTTACAGTCATTGTAAATTGCATTTGTTTTTTTCTCCTCAGTTTTATGTTTTATTTCTATTCCATCCAAAGATTTTTTTCCGTGCATGTCATTCCTTACCTATTCTTCACATTTCTTGTACAAAGATACTTAGTTGGCGGATAGTTTCCAAAATATACTTGTAATTCGTAGTTTACCTCTACGACATTCTATTTGAGAAATGTTGAGTTTTCCCTATTTGCAGCCAGTACTGGAAATGGTTCTCCGGAGTTCTATCTATTCTTACTTCATCAAGAGATCTCCCGTTGCTTACAAGTGCTGAAAAATGTGATTGTCCACTCTTACTTCATCGGGAGATCTCCCATTGTTAGAAGGTGATGAGCAATGTGATTGTCCATTCTCATTTCATCGGGAGATCTCCCGGTGCTAATAAGTTCTTTGTGAACTAAGTATCCTCATGAGCTTCATCGGGAGATCTCCCATTGTTTCGAGGTTTTCCTTATCTGATGAGTTTAGTCAATGCAGAAGGCGATTCTCGTTGTTCTTACAGGTGCTCTATGCCTGGAAGGTGGTGTTTCGGATCTTCCTTGGAGAATCATCATACTTGCTAGTTTGCGTGGCTTTCTTAAACAATTGGTTGAAGATACTCACTATGGGTTGTATTCCTCCATGAATGTTCTTGTCGTGGCAGTGCTTTTGTAGTGTCTTCTCCCATGGGGTACTTTGAAGAGTTTCCTCTATATTGTTGGTGTGGACAACCCTAAGAAGAATGACCCCTATCCAAACCGTGGTGAATTATTGAAGCTTATCTCAAGTAGCCCTAGAGAACGCAACATTCTTTGGAATCAAACTATAGTTCTACTTGATTTAGATCCTCTTAAGTGGCCACATGCTCATGTGGTAGGACCCTCCATACTTGGGAGGAATGATCTACATCCTTTGAGATGGGAGCGTCCATGCTATGGAGTAAAGGAGCTAATTGCTCGGACTTAAAATAGAGTACAGGTAGAACCTCCTTAAGTGCATGGTGATTATGCAGTTAGTGTCGTTTATGCATTCAGAGAAGCTGTAGGGCCACTTGTCATTTCATTTTGAATCATGCACCCCGTGTCTTTTCATCTTGAATCATGGGTATGGGCCACGGATTGTCTACAAACTCTGTAAATGCATATTATGTTCTAAGGGAAGTTGAACTAAGAGAGGTTCTACTTGTACTATGGACTAGTATGGATTTTGTAGGTCATACCTTTAGTTCTTTTTAAAGGCAACTTCTGTTATTTTCTATATCAATATGAATAAATTGTGGTGAATCCACCTTACCTTTCAATTACTTTCCTATTTCATTCATCCGCACTAGAAGTTTGTATTTGCATTTGCCTTGTCATTTTCTATGTTCTCTTTTACTGTAAGAGGTTGAGTGCAGGGATCATGTTGGGAGATTTTTGGTTCCTAATTATGTATGGAAATACTAATAGGGGAAAATGAGACCTAATAGTTCCAGTTGAATAATAACCATTTTTATTGGTTTCATGCCACACTTACAATCCTTGTCTCTTGGATCTGCACTACATCGAGAAATCTCCTAATGGTTCATCTCAATTACTATGTACAATTCAATGTTCTAGGGTTGAATAATTGAATTGTCTTAGTTATAATGTTTCTTGTCCTCTTTTGTGTATGAACATGGTCTACTTCATTTTTCCCTTCCCACTTGCATTGGGGTCTCCTAAACCATAAGAACGGAAGGTCTCCTACTCTCCTAATGACTTCTCCCATGACATAGTCCAAAAGTCCTCCTAAAGTCCAAAAGTAATTAAATATGGCATATACAACCAAACTTTGTAATAAAATGTTGTAATGATGTAGAAAGTAAGTCGCTCCATTGATGGATATTATGGTTTGATTGTCATAAGGTGAGGTAGGCATATTCAAAATCAATCATCTTTTCTTTCAATTGTTTTTACTATCTAAACTTGTACATGCAAGATTCCCACATACTACCTTATGCTTCTATAGCGAAGGGATGATTTTAGGAGTTCATACCCTATTTGTATGTGAGATAAGTGCATGCACAATATCACTCCAGACTTTGTGAATAGTCCTCTTTGTGTGACTAGTGTTATTATTTTGGCAATTCTATTATGACAATGTAATGAACATTCATATTCTTGTAAGATGAAAAGATTGCTTCATTCTGGTCTTCATTGTCGAGTGCATTGCTACCAAAAAATGCTTATGCAAATCCTTGAGTACAATGTGGAGCAATTTCTAAAATAGTATATGATTTGGTGAATGCCTCAATGAATGATTCTACAAATTTGGTGGTTATATCTATTACATTGATTGAATTCCAAGAGATTGATGGTGTAGGTCATGTCTTTTCCAAATTAAATTTTAGACTTTCAATTTAGGTGTCTTTTTTCCTATTTAGGTTGTTGAGTGCATTAGAAAAAGAATCAGGCCTCTAGGGGGCTACCAAACTCCAGACCAATAGTCCGATATTGTTGAATAGGAGCATAGTTTGTAAAGTGTGTGAATTACCAAATAGGATGTTGAATCTATATGTGTGCCAAATTGATTGGAGAATTGATTGTATTTGCTTGGGAGTTGGGAGTTGTTACAATCCCATGTGAGATGCAAATTTATGAGCCAATGAAAGAATGGAAGGATGAGTAAAAGGAAGATATCCAAGTTGGGTGTAAGTAAATTCCAATTTTGTTTCACAAGAACTTATTACAAGTTGGCTTGTGAGCTAGTGGAGGCATGGACTGTAGATTCCCAATTGGATAAAAAGTAATTGCTTTGTAAAGAAGGAGGAGTGATGCTGAGTAAGAAAGAAAAGAAACAATCCAAGTTGAAGAGCATGTAGTTGCTTGTGGTGAAGAATGAAAGAAAGCAAAGAGAATTTGGAACAAATTTTTAACCCTTGTGGCCTCTCAAAGTAGAGTGATAAATTGTGTAATTAGGCCAAATGGAAAGGAATAGAACTTTCTTAGTGGGAAGAATTTCTTTTAGCTTGTGGGTTGTGAATACAAGTTGGAATATCTTTTAGCAAGCCTATTTGTTATAGTCTCCTTGAGCAAATTTTTCATTATTATTTAGATTTCTAAATTAGATATCATAAGTCTAACTATAGGATGGCTTTGGCAAAAGTTTTAAAACTTATAACTAGAGATTTTTCTCTTCACTCTACCAATGGCGAGTTGATGACTAATTGAAAATTATGGGATTTGAAAATGTTAAAATTTTAAATTCTTTAATTTATGAAAGAAATGGGCATAGACATTGTATGATATTAACTTGAGAAAGTGACCCCAAAACAAGTACGGTAATGAATCTAAATTTGAAATACATGAAAGGATTTGAAAAAATAAAATTGAAACATCAAATGAAAAGATTAAAAATCTTTGGGGCTTCAAATTTTACCATAGCTTTAGACTTTGTCGTGTGGCTTGAAAATTCCATTTTTTTGTCGTGCACCCCAAATTCATAATTTTAAACCCAATATATGTCAATGCATTAAAAAGTGTACAAACCGGCTCCTAAGTAAAGTTTTGTCATTGGAGTAATGTATTGTGTAGATATCAAGTAATATTAAAATATCATATCTAATATTCCTATAGATTTATAGCTATGAGTGCTCTAGGATGTTTCCTTTTTGGTGTTACGAAATTTTCTATTAACCCCTCAAGCTCCTTGCACGCCAAAATGGTGTTTGAAAAGTATGGGAATCTATAGTGAAGTATTGGATTTTTACTCTTTTTTTCTTCATTTATTTTTTAAGATTAGAAAAACAAACAAACTTCATGGGAGTCTAATTATTCTGAAGATCCAACAATTGATAAAAGCTAGGCAATCTTTTTGCTTTGAGCCCTTAAGGCAAGTAGTGGGAGAACAACATCATTTTACTTTTGAAATTTTGAATTCTCTTCCTAATTTGAGGCAAAAAAATTTTGAGTTATATGGCTTGACAAAGCCATATTATCAAAAGCCCAAGAAATCTTGAAAAAAATTGCTCCACTTTGCAAAATTAATTCTTACAAATTCACTCCCATCATAATCCAATTTTCTTATATATGACCCTAATACTAGTCAAGAATAAAGACATGTAGTTACAAATCCTATAAAATAATTAAAGTATTATTTAAAAATTCTTTTTTTTAGAGATTATTGATTTTGGTAGTTTTATTTGTGAATAATTGCCAATTTTAACATATAGATCTTTAGGGGTTAAACAAATGTAACTATCTTGTCAACATAAACCTTGACACTCTAGTATTGAAGTCTTGTTTGATATTCTTACTAAATTAACCCGTAAAGGACCAAGGTGTGTTTTTTGTCAACATAATTTTTTGGGGCACGTACGTGTGACTAGAGATTTTCATGTTTTGGGCTCAAACTTTAATAGAAGGTGTGGACAAGGAATATCTTTCATATGCACTAAATTTCAGGACATTTAGAAATATGAGCCAAAAATTATGGCCTAATACATAGTTTGTTTCTCAACTCAAGTAGTCTGGGCAGATCTGAAAAAATCATTTTTTTCAAAAAGGAAATTTGAAATTTGTTTTTCAGATTTATATGTACATAGAAAGCTTTGAATCATTCCATTTTGATCAATGAGTCAAAAGTTATGAGATGTTTTAGTTTGTGGGCAAGTATGGATTCTCTACTCTAAAATCAACTTTGAAGTCCTTTATTTAACTCAATTTTCAATATTTTTTGAAAAAAATGAAAAAATTAGATGTAGATTATTTATTACAACATTACAACATTTGGGATTGGGATTTTTCAATTCCATTAATAAATTGTTAACAATTTAGTATTTTGAATAATTCTCTACATCTTTCTACTTACTATTTTTTTTCCTATATGTTGCACAATTCCAAATGTTTTGAAAATTTTCAAGTATGTGGCCAACTTGCCTTGAAGAAATAACTTAAATAAGCACGACCATTTTGGAAATTTTTTCATACAAATGTGACCTTGTGAAGTGCAGTTGCACGTTTTTTCACAAGGCCAAAAAAGGATTTTTGTCACTTCAAATGCTAATATCTTGCAATCTACACGGTGGAATTTTCTGAATTTTTTTTTCACATATTCTCAATCTAGTGTACTACAAGATCCTATGGTGACATGTGTCCAAAAATGAAATTTTTCAAAAATTTGGTAATTGTATTAGAAATGGCAGTCTTTGAGGTTTGGGGGTGATAAGATAGTCAAGGAACTTTAGGGGTTAAGACAAGTATTTTGTGGAGCATTAGTATCACTCTTCAAACAACCTCTTGAAAATTCTTTGGTTAATATCTTGTGTAGTCCATGTCAATTATAGTCCATGCAATGCCTATAACTTTTATTTCTTCTTGCAAAGCACCAATACTTCTTGTCAATATCTTAGTTCTTAAACACCTCCATCACTATATCTCCATCCTTTAGTCCATATTAGTACCTTGTTTTATTTCATTAGTCTATATCATGTCCACAATTTTATTTATACTCTCAATTGTACCTTATCTTGTTCTAGATCTTGTTCCATCATTGTGACATTATGTCCGCAATTCCTGTCAATACTATGTCTTGATGTCAAATACTACCTTATCTTGTTCTATCACTATGTATCATGTTCTCAATTTTTTCAATATCATATCTTGGTGTCAATTGTTACATTGATTTTAATATAAAGTATTAATGAAAGAGATATACAATTGGGATTGTTCATAAATAATAGATAATTTTTTTTAATATGTACAAAAATTGTGTTAGGTGTAGATTAGTATTATGTGGCTTAATTATAAATCTCAAGACTATTAGAGCTATAACACATTATTTATGGCCCAAAAAACATCCTTCTTGAAGTTTAAAGACAAATATTAGTACAAATGTTTTTTGCAATTATCTTAAAGATTGTATATCATTGTACCATCCCTACTATTCATCATTTTTGAGAGAGTGCCAAGAAGACACATTCATATTTTGGTGAGGCATATCTTTTGAACAATGAATTACTTTTAAGTTATATTCATCCACTCTTTCATCAAAAATTGATGACTTCATCTATACTTTAATTGAAACAAAAAGAAATAGGCCAAAAAATATGTATATTTTTTAATTTCAAAAGAATTCTTATTTTGAAATGATGTAATTGGCTTCATGAAGCTAGAAAAAAATGTCTCCCACTAATTCACATCTCAAAGGTATGAACATATATGATTCCCACTTAATATAATTATTGCTCAAAAACCATTTAGAATTCAGTTAAACAAATACTATTTTTTCCAAGTAAATATGAAATACCTTTTTAAAGTGTGAGTAGAAGCTCTTGCTCAAAACTAGAGAAATATGCATATCAAAATTCATTTGAATGATTAGAGTGCCAATAATTGATAATAGGGTCATTTATAAATCAAATACAATAAGATGGCAAATAAAATGCAATGTATGATCAAATGGTGAATTCACAAGATGACACTTGTTCAATGGCTTCTTCCAATACCATCCTCTACGAATGATTTCTTGTACCAAATTAGATGGTGTTGATAGTAGGTTCTTATACCATACATTAATGTCCTTCCATTCCCTTTCAAATGAATAATTATGAATTGAGGTATGTATACCTATAATCATGACAACACAAAATGAGACACCTAACACTACTACACTAAATAGAGGTATTAAGGGGATCATTAAAATTAAAGGGATTGATTGAAGAAAACTATAGATGTTTGAAACATGATATACATCTTCTTATCACTTCAATAACTATTGATGTACAATAAAGGTAGATAATTATATAGTGTGGAATGTTGATTAATTAGTATTGGTCCCCTTAATACCCCTATTTAGTAGAATGTCTTACCCTCATTAATAGAGGATCTACATATTTACATTGAAAAGACAATATTCAAAACATGCTTTTCTTTTGGCACGTCAATAAATACCAAATCAACACATCTCCACATTCTCCACTAAGGTAAGAGCACCCAATGGTGTCCTTGTACCCAATTACGTCAAATTCTATATTAGAAATTCATTCTAGAACATAAATGTAGCTGGACTGTAGACCTCTTATATTTTAGGTCAAAAAAATAAGCTCTGTATTGACTACTTACATTTACAGCCTAAAATGATTATGCTCTATAGAGTCTGATGCAATTGGGTACAGGGACGTTATTAGGTGTTCTTACCTTAACAGAACATTTGAGTGCTTTCAGATTACATGCCATGCACACATGGCATCCATCTTGCACATTGGATGATCTCTTGACATTTACTTTTCAGAAATGTTCACTTCATACATCTATCCTTCACTACTTGTAATTGAATTTCCACATCTAATTTCCGATTTTCACTTCTACTTCCTGTGAAAAATTCAAGCCCCTTTCACTCCATTTGCTATAGAACTTTCTTTAGTACAATCACGTGCCCTCCACAACAAATACCGCTCTTTGGCCTTCCTAGTCTATTCGTTTCTACTTCCTACTTTAAGCTTAAACATGAGCTACTAGTAAGGTAAGCCAACCCATGATAGACCAACTCTCTAATGCAGACATCTACAAAATTACTTGTTACAATTTCCTATCAATCCATGGGAGATTTCTTCTAATTAATGAGGTTAGGACTTCATTGGGTAGATTAATGACCAAAATCAATGCTTTGTATGATGGTGATGGAGTTATTAGAGATTGATTTAGGAACTTCCACCTTTCCAGTGTAAAGTCATTAGGGGAAATTTGAGGCCTCTACATGCCCGTTTTAGGGTTGTTCCCCTTCCTATTCCCTATGCTATCCAAGAACGGCTAGTTGTTGTTAGTCAAATAAATACAAAAAAAAAAAAGAATAGTTTTGATATGCAAGAATGAGTTGAAAATAAAAAATTTTATATTTATTTTTTGACGTGGCACGGTCTCAGCCACGTTAGACTGCAGTAGTGCCACAGTTCCTGCGTTCTCCGCAACCTAGGAACTCGCAGGCATGTTGAGGCCTCAAATTTCCCCTAATGCATTATAAGAATTAACTTCTTTATTCCATCATGAATGTCATGTCCATGTTAAAAAATGTTGCAACCATATTAGGAAATATTGTGATTGCTTTAGGTGATTTGACAACCATTATGGACACTCTTTTTGATGGTTTCGGGGTATTCTAACTATTGTATGTTTGGGGCAAGGTCGGCACATTGTTGCCAAATAATTAATTAAAGTTCCCAAAGTACGTTCAGCAAATTAAAATTCAACATTACATTCGAAGGCATTCAATGCTTCTGGCATTTTATTTTTAAAATCCCTTCAATTACCCTTTAGTGAAATAATCCTTTGATGCAATTGGAAAGACAACTTCTTTATACAAGTAGGTGGTAGGAGGTGAAACAACCCATGTGGGATATATCAATTAGGATTAGTAGGAGCTCTACCATCCATAGTTAAGCTCTCTTCTTTAAATTGTCCCATATCCTTTGAGGATTCAAAATGAACAATGCATTTTATTATAAAAATGAACCTCTCCACCCTCAGAATTCTTGACATTGTTAAAGTATGTCCTCCACACTTCGCCATCATAAACATTCATAATGGTAGATGGTGATTGGACTTCATATTTTTTTGGGTCTAATACAAGACATTTTCTTCGTTTATGACAAATTCGTTGGTTAATTCTTTTTGAATTCGACAATTTCTTTCTTTTATTTTTATTTTTTTCCGTCTTTATTAAAAATAATTATTTTCCGCCGACCCTGACTCAAAGGTACAGTACTTTAGGTGATCTGATAACCATTATGGACACTCTTTTTGATGGTTTAGGGATAGTCTAGAAACTATTTAGAACCATTTGGACTACATACTTAAAAAATTCTTAACAAATTCATACTCTGTCAAAAAAATGAAAATTTTAATGCTCTCTCCATTTCTCATGTTTGTCTTTCTGTGGAAAAAAAATTTAATTTTCAAAAGTGTCAACATGGCAAACTAGTCAATCTGCCTATGATAGGTTGTTTTACCTTAATTCCTAAAGGACCAAGGTGCGTTTCTTGGCAACATAGAAATTTTGGTTAGGTAAGTGTGACTAGAGATTTCTATGTTTTTGGCCCAAACTTTCATAGAATGTCTGGAAGAGGAATATCTTTCATGTGCACTAAATTTCATGACATTTGGAAGTATGAGTCAAAAGTTATGGCCTAATATATAATTTGTTTCTCAATCTAGGCAATCCGGGCAGTTATGAAAAAATCACTTTTTCCAAAAATAAAAATTTGACATTGGTTCTCTAGATTTCTATATACATAGAAAGCTTTGAATCATTCCATTTTGATCAACAAGTCAAAAGTTATGAGATGTTTTAGTTTGTAGGCAATTCTAGATTCTCTATTCTAAAATAAATTTTAAAGTCCTTTATATATCTCAATTTTTAATATTTTTGGAAAAAAAATGAAAACATTAGGTGTAGATTGTTTATTACAATGTAACAACCATTGGGATTGACATTTTTGTAATTCCATTAATAAATTGTTAACACTTTAGTATTTTGAAACATTCTCTACATCTTTCTATTACTATTTTTTGTCCTACATGTTGCACAATTCCAAATGGTCTGAAAATTTTCAAGTATGTAGCCAACTTGCCTTGAAGAAATAACTTAAAGAAGCACGACCATTTTGGAAATTTTTTCATACAAATGTGACCTTGTCAAGTGCAACTACCTAGTTTGTTACAAGGCCAAAAAAGGGATTTTTGTCACTTCAAGTGCTAGTATCTTGCAATCTACATGGTGGAAATTTCTGAAGTTTTTTTCACATCTTCTCAATCTAGTTTAACCCCTAATTGCCTCCACGACCAAATATGGTCGATCTGAAATTTCAGGCCCATTTTTATGCAGGCAGTTAAATTCCTGTGACTGTTTTAAAAGAATTTTTGGGTAGTTTTGAGGGTTAACTATGGAAAACTTTCATTTTTCATGGAGAAAAGTACATATTCAATTATTGAGAGGTCATTGAAGGCATATGTGTACTAAAACTGGAGTATAAAGCTTGCTAATTTTACTTCATTTCCTAGCTTTATGCAAAGCTTGGCAATTTCATTTGATTCGAGATCTAAGAAATTGTACGTAGCCATTTGCTTTGAGAATGGTCCCAATGAAAAGTTTAAAGTCTTTTCATGATTTTCACTATTGAAAATTTCAACATGCAAGTGTTTATTTGAAGCTATTTGCAATTTTTACTTAAAAACAAAAATTGCATTTCAACAATTGCAAGGTGGATTGTGTAATGAGTTTGATATTTTTTCATGTGAAATTAAGTTTTTTGGAAGTGCATTTTAGTGTGCTAACACTCTTTGAAGTTGTTCATGTTATCTCCAATCCCAAAAAACATTTATATGCAAATTTTTGAAACATTGTAGACAAAGAGAACATACTAAAAATAGAAAATGTACATTTCCCTTGGTATAATATCACCACTCCTAGGAAATTTTGCACTCAAAATTGGAGTGCATACTAATAAACAAGCTCTATTAGCATCTATATGGTTAGATTTGGAAAAAAAAAAACAATTTGCTTCATTTGAGGATAATTACGAGTCAATGCTCTTTTTTCATAGTCAAAACACACTTGGAAAGGCTTAGGCACTTAGGGGTTAATACAAGATCCTATGGTTACATGTGTCCAGAAATGATATTTAAAAAAAAAATTGGTCCTACTATAAGAAATGGCAATTTTTGAAAGTTTTTGGTGATAACATAGTCAAGGAACTTTAGGGGTTAACTTACCCCATCCATTTACACCTACATTGTTCAGCTGTTTTGCTAGTAGCAAATGGAAATAATGCTGCTGCTATGACAGTAAAATCCTATGCCAAACAGCGCTGAACCCAGAAGTGGTAGCCAGAAATTTTGTTGAATTGTACTGTCCACATAATCCACCACGTGCATATTATATTGAGCAAATAAAGTACCCTGAAATATATTTAAAAAAATATTCTATACCAGTCAACAACATTTTTTCAGATCAGTGGGATGAACACTTTAATTTAGAAGGAAGGTCACGGACATTGAAACCAACCTCACTATGCTCTCATCTTCACCAGAAGACACATCTCTTGTCTGGAAAGCTAATCAGCACTCGCAACAACGGTCCACTGCTGCCTCTTTTATTTCAATTTTTTTTAGGGAAAACAAAACTCTTACACTGGGACTGTGACCTCTTGGCACGACTTCACTTAATTTCTAAAACCGTAAAACCCTGATAATAAGTTTCTTGAACTAGTCAATATAGAAAACTACCCTAACTTGTCAAGCTAGAAGTCAAGCAGTTTAAACTCAAGAGCGCGCTGCCTCCTGACGTTCCACGATAACTACATTTCACAAGGCACAACGACCTGCTCCCTCCCTCCGTGGTAATTGAAGTTTCACTCCTCGTCTGAACTGAAGATGATCCAGTCCAGGATCCCCCTCATCTCCATCATAAAACAAATTCAGTTCTTCAATCCATTCAGCCAAAAGATCCTCTCTTCTCACATGTCTCCTCATCTTCTGGTACTTCTGGGTCCTCTTCCGGTATAACGGTTGAAGGCTGTAGGGCAGCATGATCGACAAGTAAACACAAGATTATCTCTGCGACTCAAATTGACAAACATAGATACAACAAGGTAACATGTGTGCAGCCAATGAAATGGTAAGTATAATACTTGCATCAACGAATAAGTTTGTGCAGTCAATGCTTGTGCTTTTCCACTCACTCACTACCCATTGGGCTGTGACTTGCAAAAGAGACATGCAAGCAACCATTAAGACATACTTATTCAATGTGAATGGGCACATTTCTTATTTTACTTTTTCGGGGTTTTTCATAACATATTCCAATCCGCAACTTGATCATGCTCGTAGTAGTTTGAAATGATATCCTAAGTTAGTAGGGACAAATCTCTTATCAGGTCTTGAACCAGAATGCCCTCTCTTGTTTAAAATCTTTTCCAATATTGAATCCAACTGGTGAATACTTTCGCTGCTATCTCAACACAAAGTAGAATGTAACACAGAATGCCTTGCAAAACATCCATGCAAAGTCTCTTCTAAACAATCCTCTCCAACACTGGCATCTCTATACTTCTTCTAAACACTTACTGTGAGCTGCTCTCTCTCTCTCTCTCAATCCTCTGCAGATCAAGCAAACACAAAAAACATGCAATTTTGTAGCATGAAGCTCTCAGACATTCAATTGTAGTTATTGCAACTCACTCACTCATTGAGCTGTTTCCGCTATTGCTCACCAAATGATCATGCAGATTAGTTATGCACCACCTATTCATTTTGCTTGCAAATTACCACATTTTCCTCAACAGAGATAATAATTGATATGATAATCATCAAGCACTTCACCTTATAGGTCTGCACAAATGGACCAAATAGACCTGATACTGTGGAGAAAAGAGACTGTAAGATGAATTGACAAGACATTATTCACAACAATCTAATGAAGAGTTCTTGCAGTAGAGTCACTATTCCAAAACCTGATAGCCACAAAGTTTTGTAGTTGTAGAAAATCAGACACTCATTCCAGTAAGATCTAGAGAAGAAAGTCCGTAAAAGTAACCATTACAAGTTCTAGTCAATGAGCAAAAAGGTCTAGATTAATACCCTAGATTAATAAGCTTTGCTTGCTTCAATCTCTTTCTCCTCTTCAAGTTTTGATTGCAAATGAACTCTCTGCAATGCGAGCACACAGCCAATACAAAATTCTCTGACCCAGATTTTATAATATACGCTATCCAGCTCTAAGCTTTAGTAGATAGTCATAGTTGAGCAAAGCATTTCATAAGCAATTCACATGGTGTAGTAAAACCATTGGAGGCACTCCTCACAACTACTTTGCTTAGGGGTGCATATAACCTTGCATCAAATCTGCACAACAAAAAGATGTTCAAGCCTTTGTAACTGCAAGAGGAATTGATGTATCAGGCAAACGCAGTCACTCTCATTGCCGAGTAGTGCATACTAATTCCGGTACAATTGAAAGCTGCAATGTAAGACTAGCAAGGCAGGCTATAGCTATGATTTGTCAATTCACACTTATAATGAAACCATTGGAGGCTTTCTTCCAGCAGGGTTTGCAGACTAGAATTGATGAAAACGAAGAAGGTAAATTGCGAGAGTGCTTCGGAGCCTCACCGGAAGTGGAGGAAAAACGTGACAATGGAAACCTATACTGCTCTTCAAATTGACGTTTGTACGCAGTCTGTAATGGTTTAACTCCTAAACGTCCAGAGTCTTCTCCAGAATTGAGGATTTGAGAAAAATCGACATAAAGTGCTATTTGGAAGAATATTTTGGAATTGATATACAAATAAAAGTTGAAGATTTTGAGTTGTAGATTTCATTTGTGTGGTTAGACTCATCAATGCTATCACCAATATTTTTTTTTATAAATTTTGAAATGGAAATTTCAAATTTCCTTCTAAATTTGATTACCAGAAAAATATTATCATCTTCTTAGTACAATTTGTTGGAATGGATTTGAAATGAGGTTCTCTTCACATGCTGATTTTTTGAAGATTTTTTGTTCTTAAAATCTATTACCTCATTTTTGCAAATCCCCTTTTGAACTAGAGTCAATGCAATTTTGGCTTGGTCAACCACGTGACATACTTGCACATTGGTAATTTTAGAAAAACATGTACTCTAATAACACCAAATCGAACCATTAGATAGGACAACAATTTGATAAAGTATCTCCACAAATTAGGATAACTTTCATCCAAGCAGTAATGAGGATGAAATTTGAATTTCAATCTATTCATTGTCCAAAAAATGGACATTATAGCACTTAGGGGTTAAGAATAGTTTGTTTTTTTCATTTTTTTACCAAGTGCCAAAGTAGTGATATTAAATGATATAGTGGTGCTCCAAATTACAACATTCATCCACATATTGGATGTATAATATGGTTTTCATCTACAATTTGGCAATTTCATCCAAGTTTTTTGGACATTTTTTTTGGCATTTTTCAAAGAAATTATTATTTTTAGTGCAATCTAGCAAAAAAAAGCAAAAAAAAAAAGCCATGGTTAAGACATTTAAACAAGTCAGGTATTCCATGAAAAAACCCAAAGCATCTACAAAAACACCAAGCATGTTTGAAGGACATTAATTGCCCTTCCATCCTTGCTTCCTCTTTGTAAGCCCCTCTACGCGTAACATTCTAAAGGCCTACTTTTGTTCACTACTATGTGAAGTAGTTGAAGAGAATTATATATGAAAATATTCAAATATTTGAACCAATTATTCAAGGATGTTTCTAATATATAATACAATATGAAAAAATTTCAAGAATCTACCATAAAAGGATTGCCACATATTATAGAAAAGTACATAGTGGTAAAATGGTAAAACAACAAATTAGAGTAGGTCTCTAGAATGTTATGCCATCAATCTTAAGTCTTGGAGTTTTCCTTGTTGCCCTTGCAAATTGCACAACTAGTTGAAGGGGTGGGTAGGGGTACTCTAAGTGTTCCTTAGTCAAGAATGGGGAATGTCCAAACTAAGTGTCCTTAGATTGAAATCATAAAAATTATACATTCATTCTTTAGTGTAATATTAAAAAAATATTACAAGACTTTAAAAAGAATTAAAATCATTAGCTTTTAGTATTTTAAACCAATACATTACTTTTTACACGTCATTTAAATTTGATGTTTGTTTATTTATATGAATTTGTTGAAAATTTATTGTCAATTTCATGAATTTTTTACCAACTTCATTACATTTACTTTCTAATTTCTTGATGTAAATAACTACCTATAAATTGCATTATTTAGCATATAATTCCAATTGATTTTACTATAAGTTTTGACCAATTTCATCATACTATGGATACCATATTAAATTTGAAATTCCAATAGAGATTCTACTAATATTTGTTCTCAAAAGATAAGCTTAGGAGAGATTTGAAGACATCATCAAAAGCTAAAGGTTTGTTCAATCCATAGTGCACAAGAATTTAATTTTTTTTTTGTGCTTCTACCACATCAAGAGATGTTACTAATAGGGTCTAGAGATTGAAATGTCTATTGTACACAACCTAATAATAAAACTATAAACCCACTAATTATTTGTGATTACATAGAAATGTAGTTAGAAAGATCCATTTACAATAAAATGCATTGCCTATTTAACAATAACACTTCAAATTCTATAAATTTAGATTTTTATAAAGCTTAAGATGGAAGATCAAAGTTATAGTTTATTTTTTAAAACTATGTTTTGATCTAAGAGATAGAAATTGTATTGAAAATATAAATGTAGCACATTCTTTCAAGTTTGCTTTGCCATTTTTGGCATTTTTTTGCACATTTTTTCTATTTTTGTCCAATTTGGTTTACACTTCTTTCAACAACCAAAGAAGACATTTCATTTTTTTAGAATTGTTCAATTCAACCTTTACTTTGGGAATGGCTTCAAATATTAACCTCTCCACCACAACAAAAGCTTATTTTACCATCCAAAAAAAAATAACTTCATCTAAATTTCCTAAGCTTTGCAAGCAAATTAGAATTTTGTAAAATTTGGAGTAAAATGAGTGTAATATGAGTCAATTCTTTTGGAAGTCGATCTTTGAGCTAGTGTACAAGTGCTATAGTGACTTTCAACAAAGCCCAAAAGATGGAATTTTGAAGAGTAGGTAGTTGCAATAATCAACACATGTGTTCACCATATGATCACACGGAGCAGCTATTTAACTTTGTGGTGATCACTTGGTAATCCACTCACATGAGTCAACTTGTATCACCAAGAATGATTACAACACCGAGGCTGTCAAGATAAATACCACCTCCGCCATGAAACCCTATTACTCTACCCTTTTCACTGGTGAATGGCTTACCCTCTTCATCACCAAAAGGACCATAACTTTTGATATTGGTATGGATGGTCAATGATGCTATAACCTCAATGGTAACTCTCTGTTTATCAGGCTTCACAATTACTCTGTGCGACAAGTATCCGCTGATGTGCGTGATGAACTCAAAGAGCTCAAATACTATCTGGAGTCACAACAATGATATCTTAGAAATTCTAATGAGAGATTCTAATTTAAGGAGCAATTATAATATTGTTGTTTAGTAATAAGGACGCATTTGGAAAAGAGGACTTCTTAAAAAAAAAGATTCTAATTGAGAATACGGAACATTGAATTCATGAGAAACAGTACATAACTTACCTCTTGATGTAGCTCTCCATTTTTATTCTTACAGTATGTCCTCACCAGGTTATCCCCAGCAAAGTTATAACCCACCTCCATAAAACCCACTATTCCTGGAGTTTGGGTGTATCTCAACTTCATCCAATTGATAGAGGTGCCCACATCATGAAATTTATCACCGCCATCACCTCCCCAAGGTCCTTGCATCTATTCATATGATAAATGCAACACAAATATAGCCTACTGTTAAAATATCTTCCAAATACCTCCGAGCTGATACGTATCCACAAATTCATGCATTCTTTCACAAGCAAGCACATCCCAGATACTTGAATTCGGCCTTCTGCAATGCAATATTCAGTCAGCTTGCTTTCATTCACAACAGTGAAAACTAAAAATTCCTTGAGATAAAGCAATTCTTTGGTTTTTGTTCAATCAGTCATTCAAATTACCAAGTTCGTACTCCAAACCAACACATGTTCAGATTAGTACACAGCATGGCTTACCTGGACCCTTTCCAGTGGCCTAAGTGGACGAGTATCTTGTACTTCCAACGTTCCCCAATCACCTACGAAACATATACCCAGACAAACAAAACTAGTCTTAGAAATTAGAAATTGTGCTATTACTCTTGAAGTTGTTGCCACATTCTGCTACATTAACATGTCAAACTTGTAAGTAATAAGTGTCATTCATCGACAGAAGCTCACCTCTCAGAAGTAGCCCTTTGATGTACCTCAGTTCTTTGCAAATTTCAGGAAATAGTGGCCGCTCCTGAGAAATTGGATGCCAACATCTTCTAATCAGAGCAACCAACTTCGGAGGACAATCTTCTGGAAGGTTTGGTCTCAACGTGCCCGCCTTCACTTGCTTTTTGATTTGTCGGATGGATAGATCGACATCATAGTAAGGATCTTTCCCAGTCAGAATCTCAAAGCAGGTAATGGCAAAAGAATAGACATCAGCTTTTCTGAGGTTGAACTTGTAGTGCTCCTTCTGGTCATCTCCTTTGATGACCTCCGGCGCCATCCACTTGCTGGTACCTACGTCAGGAGTCTGATTTGAATATGTCTGAGTGGTGTTTTGGGTTTCAGTATGATCAAAACCAGCAATCTTCACTGAACGAATTCTGCTCGAAGAATCAAGGCTGACAAGCACAGTCCTAGACTTGAGATTCCGATGCGCCATGTGCTTACTGTGAATGTACTTCACACCTTCCCCAATTTGGATCATCAAGGCAACAGCTTGTACATCTGAAAGAGGGCGCGTAGGTGTGGGTTTGTTCTTTTTTCTGTAGCGCGAAATCATGGACAAAGCAGTTTGCAGGTTCTTGTCCATTTCTTCCATGATGAGGATGCATCTTCTGGGTTCCTTAGAGTAGCCCAGGAGGCGTACTACATTAGGATGGCGCCCCAATCCCTGGAAAGCAGTCATTTCTCGATCAAATTCTTCCGAGTTGGGCGTTTCGAAAATCTTAATTGCATACTTTCCGCCCATAAGATTCATTTTTCGCACCTTCGCACACCCACCTCTACCTATTAGTTTGCCGTTGAGATCAAGATCTTGAAAATTAAGAAATAAAAAATTAGGGGATGATGGAACTAAGCTGAAGCCAGTTGAATAGTCGGTAACTAATGATGACTTCGAGTCTTTCAAAGCTCCACTATTCTCAGGCAACTGGGACAACGTGTTCAGATGATCTTCCTCCTCGGATCGCATTTTCAGCTTGAGCAACTCATTTGCAAGCCGTTTCTCTGTTGGATCGTCCAGCTTCACAGACCTGAGGCGGTCCTTGAGGCTCTCCTCGTCTTCCTTCATCGCTGTCAGCAGAGAAAGCTCGTCCCCCACACTGAGCTGACCCTCGCAAAACGCTGGTTCAAATGTGATGGAAGACTCTTGAGAGTTGTCCACAAGAATGCTCAGAAGAACCGACACATGCCATTGAACTCCGTAAAGTAGCCTTGCAAAGGTCTCCTTCATGTCACTTTGTTCAATGGCCGCTCTTGGCCATTGTGAAAAAGTGATGCGGTTGGCGTTGATGACCGTCTCCACATCCAGGAGCACTTGATGAAGCTCTTCAAGCACTGGAATCATTTTCTCATCAAGAAGGGATGAGAGTTGAATTTCTTGTAAAGTACCTCGAGTTTCTTTAAGCCTTCCAACGAGAAAATTACATTGGTGCCTGTTCATCAGATAAACTTCAGTCGTGTCGCCTTTTGTACTTGAACTCGAGTATTGAGCAGACAATTTTTGTATTGTTTCCTTGCAGAGATTGAGTAGCTCACCCGCCTTGGGTGCATTTTTTACGGCCGGTCGCTTAAACAAGGTACGGAGCCTCATCCTGAGGCGGGAGATCACGGGCTCTAAGTCTTGCCGAACTTGTGAAATTGGCTCCAAGACCGATGATCTGAATGCCCCATGATCTGAATGAAAGAATGAATATCAAAATAGATTCTATGAGGTACACGTCTGACATACAAAGAAGAGCTGAATATATTCCAATGTTTGCATCCACGATACAATTCATCAGGTCTATTGGACATTGCAAGGAGAGCTAGACTGATTGCTTTACTTCATAAGTGTTGGTCCCAGTATCCTAAGTATAAGGCCAGACACCACAAACCAAGCTTCTATGTGGTAAAAAGCACCCACATCGAAAGATTCGAAGTAAAATATACCTTTAGAAATTTCTGAAGAGCTCGAACCATCAATCTTCATTAAATCGGCACCTGCAATCACCAAAAAATTCGAAGCTCAAAACTCAAATGGATTTGCTCAAAGCTGGTAGACAGACAACACTGCATAATGAACTTGCCGTCTCCAACAGAAGCAAACTGAAATAAACCAGTTGGCTTTCATTTTTTGTGAGCATATGCACAGATTGAAAATATGATCAGACGATGCACTAATGGACATGTGGGAATACATTGGAAATCCACATCAACAAGGTAAAGGATACTAAAACTGATGGTGATCTAGTACTATCTCGTATATTGACCCTTCTTACGAGTTTACTAAGCAAATCCACGTCTGAGAAGCTCGACGGGAAGTACATCCATGCTCATAGATCGTGCCTTCTTTCCTTCAACTGGTCATGTGGAATTTCAAATCACATTTTCATTAAACTTAGAGCGCATGAAAATTTCAATAAAAAGCCGAATCCTTTACTTCTAAAGCTAGAATTTCTTCTTTACGGAAAGAGAAAACGCATAACCTACTCTTCTCAAAAACCCAAGGGGCATACTATACACTATACACTAGTTAAGGCTAATATCAGAATGCACACAAAAGCAGAGGCTAGGCATTCATCACCAGTCGAAGGTGAGGCGCTGCACTTGGAGAGCCATTACACTACGAACAGTGGACTATTTCCTACCTTATGCTGGTTCCAACTGCCCAAAACCATTTAACTTACGCTGAATGACAAACTAACTATAGCAAAAAAAGGTTCATTTGCAGTCAAGGGTTTCATCTGGACCCCGTAGCCTGCGTCCTATGGCCGGGGTAGTGACCTTAGAAATAACCATTTGCATGCATCCCACTTGAGAATGGATATATAAGAAAAAATTGCTTACGACGGATGGAAGGATAGACCTTAATTGGTATCAGTTATTCAATAAATTCAAGAAGGAAGAATCCAGGCAATGATTCAAGGTGATGGCTCAGATGTATCACTCCGATTGATTATTATCGCAGAACAAAAATTTTAAGCCAGAAAACAATCCTGATATTGTACCTTCCATTTGACGTAGTCGCTGATTTGACGGAAAAGCTTTCAAAGCTGAGCAGATGTCAGTAAAGGTAGGTCTGCACACGGGATCACAATTCATGATTGAAAATACTAGGATTCGGAGGTCTTCAGGACAAGTAAAAGGCAGTTGTGGTCTAAAACCATGCTTCCTTTCCTTTCGTAATTGGGTCAAGCTCAAATTTGAACACATTAATCTCCCACCTAAGATTTGTGAACATACTAAACCAAAGCTGTAGACATCAGCCATGGCCAATCTGCTCTCTGTAAATATGACAGAGCTTTCAATTTCTTCATCCGAATCTGTATCCGAATCTGTGAAGGGGTCATCTGAATCCTCAGTTACAGGACCGAGTAATTCCTCAAATCGTTCTGGTGCTTTCCACATGAGTATCTCAAAGTGCCGCGTGCGTTTCGAAACCAATTTGATCCTCTTCTTGGTTTCAACAAGACCGAAATCAACCAGCTTTACGATCCCATCATTGCCAACTAATACATTCTGTGGTTTCAAATCTCCATGGACGATCCCATTATCATGCAAGAACTTTATGCCGGTCGCAATCTCAGATATGATGTCCACCGCCTCAGGCACTTCAAAAGGAGCAGTTGGTTCATTCTCGGGCATTTCCATAAGACCTACATCAGCTCCGGTGATCTCCCTTCGCTTGGCCATACTTGACATTAAGCTTCTGGTCTCATCTATGTCCAAGGCTCTTGAGTGAAGAGTGGTACTAGAACCAGTTCGGTTCCCTTTTCCTTGCGCCTCTGTCTTCTTTTGTATAATGTTCTGAAGATCGTCATCCACATACTCCAGGAGAAGAGAACAGCTACTCTTTCCAACTGTGTAATGAGGGCACCTTCCTATATTTGGATGGTCAAGATCAATCAAAGCATTTGCTTCTTTTTCAAAGACATTGTGGTGCACTGATCCAAGGGGAAAATCTTTCCTGACATACTTCTTTCCCTTCCATGTAGTCTCATATAGATAGCCTGACAAGCCTTTTCCTAAGCGGCGCACACTTGGTAAAACCTTTGAATCCAACCTCCGTCCCTCTGGATTAGAAAACCCTCCTTCATGGGAGTTCCTCTGCGAAGAGGACTCCCCCCCGAATTGCATCCCTCCAAAATCAATACTAGGTGTGGGACTAAGGGATCTGTAAGGGCAAAGAGCAAGTTTTAAACATCCGAGCCCCTACATCACACAAGCAACACCCCCATGAGATTGATTGAACCCTTAGATTGATTAATGTTAAGTTGATAGACATTAGATTCATGTAGTTCCCGTAATGATTTATTATTACCTTAAAGAATATAGTGATTAACCTCTAACCGTCCACTGTGAACTCGAAGCATTTAGGGTCAAAAATCAAATTTGAAAAGACATAGACCCATATCCATACTTATCTCTAGTTTCATGACCACATTGAATCAAGTAAAATTGACCAATATCAATATCAAGTGACATATGAGTGTTTCCAAATTTGGATTGTAACAAAAGCCAACAAATCTTTGCCATCTAAATATTCAATTTTCTTTTTCAATATCATGGTTATCGTACAATTTTTGATGACCTCCTTCGAATCAATGGAAAAATTCAATGATTCATTCCAATGGGGAGAAAGTAACATTTTTGGCTTCATTTTGGTAAGAACCCTAATTTCAAAAAATTAATTTCATAAAATCTGACATCAAAGAGGAGAAAATGACGTTCAAAAATGAGAAAAAATGCAAAGAAATTGATGGATAATGAAGGGTTAAATAACCATGAATAACTTGGCATGTAGGAAATCATTTGGGATGTGTTACCTTCTTTCGTTCCACGATCTGCTTGCCATGAAGGTGAGATGACCACTTTTACACCATCCGAACACGAATTGCTCACAGCTCGCGGTCCAAAATACCAGTCATTCATGCTCTGACCTGGTCGACCTCTAAACGATGGCAATTCATTAAGAAAGGTAATCATACATCTGCAGAATGAAAATAACAAAACATTACTCTGTGCACATGCTTTCCCAAAAACTCTATGGTTGTCGAAATACTCAGCCTCCAAACGAATTTTAATACATTGAAATCTAACCCCCGACAGATGCAGTCTAAGAAAATCTAAGATTACAACCCTATCAGCATATGCGAATGCATAGGAGGACAGAAATAAGTTACTTGCTTGACTCATGTTTGCTTCATCACCCTAAACCCTAAGCTCCTCGATGCAAGCAGGTGCGATGGCTGAGCGTGATTAAGCAAACTGTAGGGTTCTGAAATAGCGCGTCTCTCCACTCTACTTGGCATGAAAAATGAGATCTGCTAGATTAATTTGCCTGTTTGCAAAAAAGACAGAGGCAGAACACTACGTAAGCACACAGGACACCCCGTCACCATGTTCGAAAAATCACCAACCTAAACGCGTACTGAGAAAAGTACTAATCAGGTAAAGCAAACGCCAAGATTTCGACATTCAGAAACTCCGAAAAATCGTATCCAATATCCCCGACTATGAACTTCAAATACCACCACCTCCGCAGACGTCAGGTGATCGAGATCGCCAAGGTTTCACAAAGAGATGAGAAGCCTCGTGACTTCGACAGTCTAAAATGACACGCTAGGGTCTGAAGTACTATGTCAGCGGCGTTCTCTGCTGCACGTGAAAAAACACGGCGGGATTCCAGGTACTGTTACTGAAGGGCATCTCCTCCTGTGCAAGAAACCTTTTACATAGGCCAATATTCAAAATGATTTTAACTTGGAGGGCATGCCACTTGTGTACCTTCTTTATAGGGGCAGTGAGAATTGACGGTGGATCCAAGCATTTTTTCCATCCCAAAGATGGATTTTTCTTGCACTGTTCTGGGCCCGAGACAAGAAAAGCAAGAAAGCTGGGGCGAGTCACAGTAGTCGGTAGGCACAGTCCTCGCCATATTCTTCGGTTTTGCCAGCTTCGGGATGCGTCTGTGCATCTGTACCCTGCGCATCGCACCAGTAAGTGAAGGGTTTACTTACCATCACTCTGCGTCTCCCCATGTGCGTGGATTCCATATGCATATGGAATCCACCTATTGCATATGTGCAACAGAAGTGAAGTGCGTGACTGACTTGGTTGTTAGTTAGGTCTCTCGTGTTTGTGTAGGGTGAGGATTGCTTGTCATACAATTGATAACACGGTATTTGCAGACAAGAGAGCACGTTAAGAGTAAGGATCGCAGACCCTAATGCTCACTTGCGAGTGTTCTGAATACTCTGCCTGTCCTAGAAACACCGCGAGTTAGGTTTAGGTTGCTTTTCTAGGATTCTAGACTTTGGGCTTGTCGAATCTAATGGAGACAAATCCCAAATTCTATCTTGAGCTTGCGCGTGTGACAGGATGTACTTGGCTGTCGAGAGGTGAAGAAAATGACCCGACTTTACATGTGGATCATATCGATCCATCGCAGTTCGTTAGGTTGTCTCCTCCTTTCTTTGGTCCCCTTGAAAGACCATCTTGGAGAACGGTAAAGTCTCACTGTCTGTCTGTCTATCAATCCGAGTGCTTTTACAGGCGCATATCTGAGGAGCAGTGGCTTAGGACCGTAGTCACATGCAACCCCTCAGACGGGTTTTTTTCCATTCATAGCACTCACAGCAATGTCATGCCAAAGCAAGCTTACTTGACATGGTTTGAGGGCATCAAGGCCACTTGCCCTGAACACCACTGCAGTCTGGGATTCTTCCCGGCTAGTGATCTCGCCGGAGAAATGATGGAATTGAATGCGTTCCCTGGACTCTGTTGTTCAAACTGCGCTTTTGAGGATCAGCTGAGACATGAGCCGGTTGCTGCGGAAATAGTGCATTTCTGGTACTTGGAGGAGACAGATGTAAGGGTGGAGGACGATCATACCGAAGCAAGGTCGGGGAGCGAAGGAGAAGTTCGCAAAATAGTATGGCGCCAAGGCACCTTTGCCAGGAAACGGTTTCTCTGTGGCATTGCTTATCAAAACGAGAACTTCGTGCGTGAATGTGACGTTGCTTTGACAGTCTCGCATCCCAACATTGTTCATTCTTTTGGTTGGTCGGAGAGGTCGTCCGACTGCAGCTTGTTTATGGAATGGTTGGAGGTCGATCTTCAAAGGCTTCTACTTGAAAGAGGTATTGATGGTGACATGAACGCACCATTTTCGTTTCAAGAGACGCTGGTTGTGTTGTTGCAAGTTGCAGAGGCGGTGAAACATTTACATGAGGAGCGTTTTGTGCATTGCGATCTGAAACCTGGCAATCTTCTCATGAGTAGATTGGCGATGTCCCGTTCAGATGCCCAATTTTACCTCGTGAAGGTTGCTGACTTTGGTTGCACGCAACGCGTGGATTCATCTGGTGCAACATTAGAACCCTTCTATTACCGTATTGGCACTCAATTTTACATTGCACCCGAAGTTTTGAGATGTCAAAAACTTAGAGGATCAGAACCACCTGAATGCCTTTACAAAATCGATGTTTACAGCTTCGGAGTTGTGGCGTACCAGGTGGTCACTGGAGTTGAATCCCAAAACTTTTGTAGAGAAACTTACGATATTGCCAGCGTTATGAAACCTGATGAAGATGGAACACAGTGGAGACCAAATCGTGATTTCGACTTTGATTCTCTAGGAGTTGATCGTTTGTCGTTGCTTCCCCTCATAAAGCGCTGTTGGGCTTCATCACCTCGTGCTCGGCCAACATTCGAAGAAATATGTCGTGTCCTTCAGGATCTGTACAATCAGTTTTTCCCGGAACAGGTTTGAAGGTATGCTGGCATTCTGACAATTGTATTATGTTATTCCTGGATATGAAGACCTCGTGTGCATCCACATCTTCTTCCTGCATTCCAAAATTTGTGGATTTAGTCTTTTGGATTCTCATATAATATGGTATTAATCTGATGCTTGCTCTATTTTCAGGTAAGGAGGCCAGATAAGAATAGCCTTGCTAATATTGCTGTGCGTAAGAGAAGCTTCAAGGTTCCAACGGTCCAGCAATATACTTTTCACACACACACCAGCTAGGACTGACTAAAGCTGTCGATTTCTGTATGACATAACCTCCATGGAGCTCATATCTGTAGCGGTGACTGCCAGGCATGAGTAAATCTCATAATAGTGTCCTTCAGCAGTTAGCAGTATGGTGTCCTTCATTTGAGCATGATTGAACAGGATCCAACCATTGAGCTTTTGTCTCATACAAGAGTCCTTGTAGTCCCAAGGTCTTGAAAGCAAAGATGTGTACTTCATATTCTTCATATTGTCTGTTTTCTCTTTTCTTTCATTATGAATAACACCACCGAATGCATCTAGTGCAAGTGTATGCCTGTCTAAGCTTTGAAGAAATTTTGAATAAGTCATGCAGTCAATTCCCATGTGAGGGAGGCAACCCATTTTCAACCAGTTAAGCGGTTACACCTATCTGGAGGGCAAATTTCTTTGTGTGTGGGGGGGGGGGGAATTTTCCAGTGTGCAGAAATAGAGCTAAGAAGGTTTCTATAATTTTCCAGATTTTTATTTTGCAAAACATAATTACTATGAATTTTTTAGTGGAAGATTTTGTTCCTCCCTTTTTGGTCATGTAGATCTTCATGTTTCCCACAAAACTTGGTTGCAAAGTCCACACAAGAATTGAGAGTGTTGTAAAACAATCACAATGTGCCACAAGTGCACAGGGAATTGTGCTATAATTAATCATTGTCATCTCCTCTTGTGTAGAAAGAGGGCAATCTATATTGCCAAAAGGAGGTGGTGATCAAGAATGGGTTGCCTCCCTTACTGATACTCTCATAATATCAATTTGGGGGCCAACTAGACTATCTTTTCGTTCTAAAACCACAAACAAGGGACAAACTTGTTGTGGCCTTTAGTTTTTTGTGAAGAAAGAAATTTAATACACTCACTCTTCCCTTCCCAAATCTAATTATTTCAATGATTATAATCCCATAGGTGCAAATTCTAACCTTTGAGAGTTTAAGACATAATTAGCTTGCCATGTTATGTGCCTCATTGGATTTGAGTGGATCTTTGCTTCTTCTTTGGTGCAGACACTTTAGTTGAGTTTAAAATTTTAACTTTTATATTCCCCTACTAGGTGTAAATGTAACCTTACTCCCTAAGCATCATGATTTGAGATGATAAATGAATTCAAATATGTATGTTTCATGCTTCCAGGGAGTTGTTTTTCATCCATCCAATTTTTAAGAATATTCTTTTGATTTTTTCAAATGCATTAGATTGATTGAGATGTCCAAAACTCTTCCCTACAAAAATTCTATACTTAGTTCAAATTGTACACATGCAATGACTCTAAAAAATTGACTCTATGTTTTGTTCAATTTTACTCAATGCACCATACTTTGAAAATGAGTGGACAAAATCCAAATGTGTAAACAAAAATATTGTAGTATCCTATGTATACTAAATCTTTAAGAAAAAAATACCCCCCCTTATATAGACTCAATTGTTTGACCACTTTTCAAAATCGCTCAAAAAATTCTCAATGTTTCTTTTCTGAGTCACAATGACTTCCATATTTTATAGCATGTTGTATCTCATTTAAAATCCAACCAAATTGGTATTGTAAGAAATTGACATATGTATGCTTCAAAATATGTAGAGAAAAAAAGTATAGACATTATTAATTTAAATGAAATTTGAAGATTCTTGACAAATCAAAGACTAGAGACCTCATTTACTATTATAGTGATCTATAGGTTGCAATTTGAAATGTTGTTGCATTCAATTCGAATAGATTTGAAGATATTTGTCCTATTATACAATTGATGCAAATAATTTTTATTTGTATATAACAATCAAAACTATTTTTTTGCACTGCAATCTCTAAGGTGTTTGTCTACAAGGGCATCTATATAGTAAATTTGTTTAGAATATAGATGTCATTTAATAAGATATGGAAAAAATAATGTAGTAAATAAATCAAGTTATTTTATTTTGAATGAGTACATTTGATTCAAACCTATTCATTTATTAATGCATTAAAAATGCATGTTTAGCATGGTATTGAGCAAAAAAAATCTATATGTTCGAATGTTGACAAATACATATGATAGAGACAATATTATGACATATTCAATTTTGGGAATTCATAATCCACCTTTCAAGGAATTTCTTAATTATTATTTGATCTTGTTAGTAAATAATGCTTGAATGTCACAATTTTTGAAATAAATTGAAATTTTTTTACTTAAGGTACTAGCTATGATGTTTAGGATTAAAAAAAGGATTTGAAATCCTTGTATTTTATATTTCGTAGATAATTTTTAAACAAACTAAGAATTTTAGAAGTGCTAATTAAACATATATCCAAAATTGACCATTGCCTCCAATGTTCAAATGGCTCACATTTAGCTAGGAATCTCTAGGTATTGGTTTGAAATACTCCGTGTGTCCCATAATACTAGTTCCTTGAGATTTTTTCAGTTGTCCCAAATTCCTTGTCCCTTTCACTTTACACTTGATTTTAGGATCGAAGATTTTCTTTTTGTATTTGATGATCACAAATGAAATGAAACACAAGAAGTCTAGTTTATTATTGACTTAAAAAAAATTCCAAATCTGAAAATTGAAATTTTGGTAGGAATTTGAAGTTGATTTGTCAAAGATTCAAAGACATCAAATTTTTCATTGTATCTATTGAATACCTAGTTGTTTTTGTGCACATCTAAACAATCTTAGAGGGCATTTAGTTACATATATAGTAAATCTTCCTTCTCTAATATAAAGTCTATTCTTACTAGGGCTTTGCGTTGATTTGCAAAATTGTCAATGATTGTGTTGCAAGGAAGAGATATGAATTTTTATTTTTATGATAGAATTTTTTTATGCAAATATAGAAAGAGACATTGCAAATGTACAAACACACACACAAAAAAACAAAATATTAAAAAAGCCCAATTATTTTTTCTTTTTCTCCAATGCCACCTCCGACAATGACTAAATTTTCTTATTTCACTCTAGGTAAACCCTCTTTGATATAAATATCTTCAATGGAATTTATGTATAACACTTTGTATCTATAGCAACTTCCTACTTTCTAATCTTTCCTTGATTGCAATTAACAACCATGTCCACTTGTATTTGCAGTTGAGAGGACACATTGCAAATTCTCTATAGAATCATTTGATCATAACATGCATTAAAACCCCGTTGCCAAATCCTTAATACTCCCATTACTAAAAAGAACTAGTCGTGGGAGTAGTTACCTTCTACAGGTACTGTCTCGCACAATGGAAACATACTCAGCCTTCTATTCTGTTCACAGAGAGAGACCCACAAGGAGTTGCCTGATTGTATTTCTTCCGCCAAGCAGGGCAAAAAAGCACCAGTAGGAAATCAGCGAATAGGTCTCTCTCAATTCTCTGCCAACTCCACACTCACCACAATATTTTTGTAAAGGTTGCCAACCAAGTCACAAATGAACGCCCAAGATCATTTTCAGAAATAAGCTTAGGGTGAACTCCATTACCGGTACTCATTTATGCTCATTTATCCGCTCTACAACTTTGATTAATCCCAGAATTTAAGTGTCTGTAAAGATCAAGCAAAGTGGAAAAGAATTGATCACATTTCAAGCTTTCAGCAGTGAGAGTTCACTTAGCAGCAGAGTCAAGGACGGAGCTTCAGTTCGGTTGTGTGGGTAGGAAGATTCCATCGTCATATTCCTTGTAAATGAAAATGACAAAACTTCAAGAGATTATCACTTGTTCAGAAAGTCAGATCTGTCTTAATCATATTTTTTAGAGCTTTAAGAACTTGAATGCCACAATTTTTGCTGTCTTAACCCATAAATGTTGACACGGACGTTTAGTGTCCGATGGATGACAAGGAATCTCTCTATCTAGGATAAAACTGCAACTAGACCTCCTTGGAATTTGGTGAGGAAAGGGAAGATCTTCTACAGTACTTTGACCTCCAATGTGTATTTTTTTTATTTTTTTAGAGTAGACGATGTCACACGGTTTCAAAAGGCATGATTTCCACAGTCAGCAGTTAAACAAGTCATTTAAACAAATATATACATGGCCAAGGAATTCCTGTAGTTGATGTGGGATTTACTGCTACAATTGCAATAGCAAGAGCAGCCTCGGTAGTCACACAATTCCAGAGCTATGAAGGCAAAAACTCTGAGTGCATTCACTCCCTTGAGTTCTCTCTCTTGCACTTGTATATTTTTCCATTGCTCCATCTCTCTGAGCATTGACGTCCCCACTCTAGGACTGATAATTCAACTTTGCTTTGTTTCTTCTGTGCTTGATTGGAGCCCTTTGCGTTTCCTTATACCGATATATTGCAAGTCTCTTACTGTATATATCGACCGGCTTCCAATACTGTTTAATATCAGGGGTTCAGATTCTGTTTTTCAACGATATTTTTTTTCAGAAATTAACCAGATTTAGTTAGGTATTTTATGAAGAATTTCTACTTTGACCAAATTAGATAATCACCTAGTAAGATTTCCGGCTTTTCCCAAGATAGTGCACTCCTATTATAATTAGATTACAAGGGGGAATGCAAAAGGTGCCCTTATATTGGGCGGTGAATAGGTCTTAAAATTTCTGGAGCAATCACTCACACCTCCACCCACACGCATTTGTCAAGTATGTATCCGTAGGAGACAATCTCATTTGTGACCCCAATGAACAGGATGCGGGGACTACTAGTGCTATTGCCCACTTTATGCCTATTATTCATTCTACTCCACCTTGGTGAAGGTTGATTGGTTTGGAACTATATGGACATTTTATTGGATGCAAGCACGGATGGGGCGTCTAGAATTGTAGAGCCTCATCAGGCATCTACGACTGGATCCAACATGCATTTGGATGTGTGAAGATTCAAATTATGATGATCAATGTGAATGTATAAGCAATTTCATTAAAATGGCAGTATGATGGTAAAATGGCACGGAATATGTTAGGAATTGCACAACATTCCATCAAAATGGCGGAATAATACTGCCATTTTAATGAAATTGCCTATATGTATTCCTATTCCATCCCTTGTGGATGACCTTTGGAAATAGAAGGCACTATTGACTCAATGATAGAAGCATTTGTATTGCAAAATTAAGGATTAATCTTAGCTAAGAATGCTATTGAATAGTCTTGGGATGTTCATATTTGACTGTCTTGCATGCAAGTCTCTCTAGATTTAGGTTGAGCAAGCTAGAACATAGCTTTAACCCCTAAAAGATCATCATGCATTTTTTGGCAATATAGAAATTTTGGATAGGTACGTGTGATTAGAGATTTTCATATTTTAGGCTAAAATTTAAGGGAAGGTGGGGATGAGGAATATCTTTCATATGCAAGAGATTTCATGACATTTGGAAATATGAGTCAAAAGTTATGGCCTAATATATTACTTTTTTCCCCGGTAGGTAGTCTAGGCAGATAAAAAAAATCACTTTTTTTCAAAAACAAAAATTTGAAATTGGTTTCCTAGAGTTATATGTAGGTGTAAAGCTTTGAGTCATTCCATTTTGATCAATGAATCAAAAGTTATGAGGATTTTTTGTTTGTAGATAGTTTTGGATTTTCTACTCTACAATAAACTTTAAAGTCCTTTACACAACTCAATTTTCAATATTTTTGGAAAAAAATAAAATCTTCAGATGTAGGTTTTTTATTACAACATTGAAACCATTGGGATTGGCATTTTTCAATTCCATAATTAAATTCTTAACAATTTAATATATTGAATCATTTTTTTACTATTGTCTACTTACTATTTTTTTCCTATATGTTGTACAATTCCAAATGATTTAAAAATTTTCAAGCATATGGTCAACTTGTCTAGGAAAAAGAATTCAAATAAGCACCACCATTTTGGTCATTTTTTCATAGAAAAGTGATCTTGTGAAGTGCACCTAACTTGTTTTTTGAAGGGCCAAAAAAATGATTTTAGTGAATTTGAATGCTTATATCTTGCAATCCTTGCAGTGAGAATTTCTAAAATATTTATCACATGTTTTCAAGTCAGCATACTACAAGATCCTACAGTTACATGTATCAAAAAAACTTTTTTTTCAAAAATTTGGTACATGTACTAAAAATGGCAGTTTTGGAGTGTTTTTGATGAAAACATAGTCAAAGAACTTAAGGGATTAAAAGTTCAAATTTAAATGCATCCTAAAGACAATAGTTGAAGATGAAGTATTCAATTAGAGAGACATTCACATCACTCACAAGGATAGCCTAATAATTGGCTTGTGGAGCCTTGTTGTGCAAGTGTGCAACTTTTTATGAAATAGACTTACGACATAAGTGATATAATGGCACCACTCTTCAATTTGACCCCTCGTTCAATTTTATTGTAGATTGCATTTTAATTTTGATTCAATTGCATTTTTTTTTTAATGAAAATAAGGATTTATTGCATATGTTCTAGTTATAAGACACCTCAGTATATTGAGGTTTTAGTCCAACCCATGGAAGACATGTAGATTGCTAGCCTTACTATTCTTTCAAAGAATTTATAGTACATTGCCTTGAACCTCCGTTTATACCTTGCAAATGTGATGGTCTAGAAACAGTCTAAAGAAGAAGGAAATGAAAGTGGTTCTACGTAACTTGATTTAGGACTTCATTGGGTGCAAATTGCTTGCCGAGATAGACCGATTTATCCTATTTTTGAGGGCAAAAAATTTTTAGAAGTTGGGTTTCTTAAAACCAAGTGTTTATGCCTCCTAATGTCACTTGCAAAATCAATGCCATAGTAAAATGCATTGTTTTAGAAATTAATCCAATACAAAAATATTTGAGCCTACACTAATTCAATTTATTGATTGAAAATATTGTTACAATCCCCCCTTGATATCTACTAACACTTGGGAGTAAGGAAACTTGTAACACTTATGTAGTATTAACACTTTGACACTTATTGGGGGGTAGCATAGATAGTTTGTAACACTTACATGAATAACACTTTTGTGACTTTGGAATTAACAACTATAATACTTATAAAAATGAAGAATGAAAATATATAAAATAGGAATGTCATCATATATCAAAGTATATTGGAAGAATGATCCTAAAATAGTTTGATGAAATTCTTGTACATGTCTCTAATGATACTAATTAGAGGATCTCTTTCTTTTGCACCAAAGTAAATTCAAAGCCCTTCTCTATTGTAGACCTAAACTTCCAGCCTCTTTAAACCATCAAATCACAAATCTATCACAACATCATAACATTGCTATTTAAATCCTCAAATAGCACAACACTAGAGTATAAAGAGATTGATGTAAGGGAGCTTGAAGTTTAAATCCCAAAGACATTGATGGAATTTATAGCCATAATTGTTAGCATGATGTAGAATGTGCAATGCATGATGTGGAATGGATGATGTGTGAAGATATTGTGAGCTATACATGGTACTATTAATGCCAACCACAACTTGATTTGTACATTGCACGATGGACATAATTCAATTTCATCCAAGTTATGAATTTTCATAGCCTCACTTTCATCCAAATTAACACTTATTGAGGTGAATTCATTGAAGAGGAGAGCATAATTTTTATAAATTCTCTTAACAATTAACAATCAACACTCACTAGTGTATTTTTTGGAGTTTTTCTTGGGGGGGGGAGAGCACAATTTTTCTTAAACCTTGAAAGGCCCTTGGGGTCTTTGTATACGACATGTATTTAGCCCTATATCTCTTTACTTTAGTTGTGATTTACAATATGAATTACGATAGATTGTTATTTACGTAATATCATTATCATTAATTTACTTTGTATTGAAAAGTCTTTGGTCAATATTTTTCTTATCAAATTCCACCAAATTCATAATATACTATATGGCCACAAAGGGCTTTCAGGTCCTTCCAGGTTAACAGTTTAACACATAATTATGCGATTTTAACACTTATCAGGTAACAGATATCGAGGGTGGACTGTAAGTTAGTGTGACTTTCAGAGCAGCTTGAGGGTGACCATGAAGAAGCCTCACCGGTTCTTCTTGGTGAGGACACCCTCGGGAACTCCGCTACGGAGGGGAACGTGACTGGACTACAGTACAGTCTCTCTTGCTTCAGTCTTCAGCCCATGAAGCTCTTCCTATGAGGTTGCAGTTATAGGCCTCTTAGGACCCCCCCGGGTCTTCCGTCGCGCCCTCCCCTTCCTCCGCAAGGGGTAAGAAGCAAGAGCTTTCACCCCATACCTTGGAGCCATGAATCTGCATGTGTTGAAAGCATTCTCACATTCTGCAACTGAAAAAATCCAATTCAATTCGTGACACGCTTTTGAGATCATATATATATAGTCGTAAGAAGATGTACGTGCATGCAAAATCTGTAAGAAGAGACGATTGAAGATTCGTTTCGGACCTCTCTGAAGGGTGAGTTTGAATGTCTCAAATACCTGCACGATTCAGTCATAGCTGAACCCGTGGGCGATCATGCGAGTTATGCAATGCAATGCACCTGTTGACTGGTGTTATGGACTTCATCCCATTTATTGCAAATTTCCAATTCTGGTATCCATATAGTTCTGAATCTTGGCTTTAGATGTTGCTGCTTCTCTGCCAAGAAAGGATCCCATGTTTGCATTCCAACATGCCAGACGATGATGGAAAGAATCCCACCAGGTGACATACCACGTCAAGGAAGGAGAGCAATCTCTTGGATGGGAGAGCATATGAATATGACGCCACCGTGCTAATGCGGGGGGGAAGCATGATGGGGAGTGTGGGAATTAGGAGCAACGTTGACAGCCCCAGTGGAGTGAATGACGACAAGGTGTTTGTGCCACATTGCGAGAGTTACTCGCAACACTTCCCGGGTATCACCAAACCGCCGACACCTCCACCCTCTCTGTGCAATCGTTCGAATCTTTGCTCGGCGTCTGGGGGGAGAGGAGGCACCAGATCAGGGTTGCCGCCTTCGTCTCCACATTCAGGCCTTCAGGGGGTGTTGCAGGGCCATGGGGCGACACTCCCACCATGGCCAGTGATCTCTGGCAATGGCTCCTCTTCCGCCAATGTTGTTGGCAGTGTAAGCGTCACGCAACTTGGGCCGCAATACCAGCAGTCCTGGAGTGGGCTGTATCAGAAGCTTTCGGATTTCCAGGTTGCGTTGCGAGCCTCTGAGAAGTGAGCTCTCCTGCCTGAATTCCTCTGAGCATTTCGATTAGGGTATCAAATTTTGGACAAGCTCTAGAAATAGGATTGAAAATGATCGAAAAATAAGAAGACAGATTTGTACGTGACATTCATTACGGTAGCCAGATTTTTGTAAAGGAAAATACCAAATTATGATTAATACTACTTATGTTCCAAGATTGTTTACCATTCCAGGTGTGATTGTGCCAGTCTGGGTGCAAGGGCAAAAGCCTAAACAATACTGATACAGATCGACTTTCATTGCAGGGTCTGGGATTCATGTCATGGGCTGGAGTAACTTTGCTGAGATGAGTCATAGATCACGAAGATCGAGTTTATAGTATAATCAACTGGTTTTGTTGGATGTGTGGAAGGGCACGAGAGGATGGCGAGAAGGAAACGCAAGCGTTGCGTGTGTATGTTTCCAGCGTGGAAACTGCTGCTGCTGACCTTGTGTCTAGGGTTCAGGACCTGGAGAATTTATTGGCCTTGTGTAAGTCTTCTAACCCTTGCCAAGACGTCACATATATACTAAACACGTTGGAGCGTGCCTCTCACAACAATTGATTCACCAATGGCAT
Organism: Straminergon stramineum; assembly: GCA_963920665.1. Lineage (NCBI taxonomy): Eukaryota > Viridiplantae > Streptophyta > Bryopsida > Hypnales > Calliergonaceae > Straminergon > Straminergon stramineum. The sequence continues at coordinate 23,343,344 of OY987264.1, forward strand.
TTTTGTATGATTGCCAAAACTCACATACGATCTGGTAGGTGGATGCCATCAGCGACGGCATTTCGGCAGGGGCATGATGCGGAGCAGTTGAGAGGGATGATAGCGACTGAAGCTCTGAAGGAAGCGCAGAAGCAGGCAACGGCAGCAGCACAGTCCATAGCCGTGGCTCGGGAAACAACCATGGAACTTGACAAGGTGGTTTTAATTCCCTCTTGAAAACCATTTGAACAGAGTTTTTTCAGTCTTCTACCCAAAATGTGAAGTATGCAACTAGACACGTGTATTTGTTGGCATGGACAGGTGAAGCGGGAGACCAATGCTTGGGCGGTGGCCCAGGAGGCTGAAATCGAACGCCTGAACATGGAAGCAGCTGAGTGTAGAGTGCTTAACGAGGTATAACGGGAAGTGTGTTACAGTCTTTGCTCACATATGGCCAGTCTTATTCTAGGATAACCTACTGCCTGCAAATTGGGATGTCGTGTGCACAGCACAACTACTCACAGTGTTTGGTGATTATTGCAGGCCGGCAGTAAATTGATTCAAGAATTACACACTCAAATTACGAATTTGGTGAGTGCAAACATAGGCTCCGTGTAAAAGATGCTTGGGGATTTTTTCTATGCATCATCATTGGTGGAAATATTTGTTTGTGCAGTTGGGTTCAATTTGCTCGTTGGGTTTTTTTGTTCAGCAAGGGCAACTGGAACACCAAAATGCCAAGATGGAGGACTCTCAGAAGACGTTGCAGATTGAGGCTGGAGTCTTCCAGAAGAAGTATGATGAAGCAAAGGTATTGTCTCCCGCAGGACTACTTCCAGATTGTGCAATTTGGTTCTTTTCACAATTAGAGGTTCCCTGATGCCAGCAGCGTTGTTGCTGTAACTATGCCCTAAATAATGATCTGAGAACAGTTAAGGGTTGGGCAGTTCGCAGTCATTCAGAAAGCAGACCAGTGCGACGAACTCATGCAGGCTCTTGAGCTGAGCACTGTAGTTGGGAAGGCTGCAGAGCTCAAATTGGAAGAGTTGCTTGCTGAAAAGAAGGAAATGATCCAGAAGAACGAGTTGTTAGAGCAGCAGGTAGATTAACAATCATGTCATTTTGTAAGAGCGTGAGTTCAGCTTCTGCAAGGAAGGTCTTTGAACTTCAAGCCCACTGTCTCGGTGTTTCTTTTCATGCTTAACTCAATACGACTCCTGGGTAGTAACTAAGATATTGGTGAAATATCAGGTAAAGGAATTAAAGAGCCAAGATCATGGATCTGCCGTCGTTCAATACGACCAGGAGCTTCGCAGGGTCCGAAACGCTCTGGGAGATGAAAAGGCACAGCTGCTAGATGACTTGGTGAGCTTCTTGAATCACACACTCTGCTCGATTGGTGCAAACAGGCCTCACAAGGGTTGAGCAAACTAACATGGACAGGGCTCTGGTAGCAGGCTCAGCTTCGGCGCAGCAACCAGAACCTGACAGAAGAGACGAAAGTGAATTGGCATGAAAAGCTGAGGAGCAGTACCTCTATGAATATTATCTCATCAGACCAGCACCAGCAGAATCGCACCTTGTCACAACAAACACCAGACGCACGCTTGAGTGCAAATGCTTCCAAATCGGGTGTAATGTGTATGAAGGTGGAATCTACAACTTGTGGAAGTAGTCCCTCCAAAGGATGCAGATACTCCCAGGAAGAAGTCGAGGAAGGAAGCTTGAGTGTGGCATCAAGCGTTTCAGCATCCGGCTCATGGCATACCGAGACATCTGGGACGAAGGGCTGCAACCACCGTGCTGCTGATTTGAATATGTGGTCCCACAGCTCGAGTGATTGCAGCAGCAAAGAGACTCTGCAGCAATCACATTGCGCTGCAACTGTAACACATTGTGGAAAATTTTCAGACTCACGACCACAGGTGACTTGTAACCCTCAATTCATAACATTCTTTAGCAGGAGCAGTATGACTTTCCGGCTTGCACAGAATTATATTGCGCACCATGTCAGATCTTAACCTTGAGCAGATGGAGACTCATGGTGAAGAATGAATCGTGGGAAGTGGAATGTGTGCTCCAGCATTTTGTCCCTGTGACACCTTAAGGCTACAACTTCTTCATTTTATGTTGATAGTTCTAAAACCCCAGTACTAGTGATTCAAGTGGTAATAACTCGTGTAAAATGGACGTTATTCTGAGATTAGAGAATGAATGCATGACCGGGTGACTTTTGATTTGAAGTGTAATTGCAGTTCCTGAGCCCGGGTGCTGCAAGCGAAGGCTCTGGCGATGATAACACCGAAGCGAGTGTTCTGGCATTACAGGAATTGACTCTTTTGGCTGCTGCTCAACACGAAATCATGAAGCTGAAGGAGGTAATTGGCGTTCTCTTGCGGCTTCAGTTGGATTCATTGATTGGTTTCGTGTTTGTAACTAGAGGATCGACGGTCATTCAAAGTCTTATTGAAAACGGTTTGCAGTAGTTCACGTTTTAGGCATCTTTACTTTCCTTTTTCCTGGCATGCAAGCCAAGTTCTGATACTTGTTCATGAACTCTGTGATCAAAATACGCAAGATAAATGAGCAGCTCGTTGCTGCATGTCAGTGAAGGAGTCACAGAAGTGCAGGATAAGGTGCTGCTGCTGATCCTGCAGCTCTTTAGGTGACGCTGGTGATTTGCATTTTGAGTTCAATCAGATGCATTTACCTTACATCACGACTACGGGTGCGTCATCTTTAGCATTCCGATATTACTTAAAGTCTCAATAATTCACAGTTTGTTTACAGCGAAATCAGTCACTGCTGTCAGGGTATACATTTTCACACTATTATACTGTGTGCCGACAGGAGATTCTCCTGCCTGAAAAACTTGAATTGATATAAAATTTTAAAACTTTTGCTCGCACTCACTAACGACTGACAGAAAGAAACTAATATTTAGTTAGTCGTGTCCTACTTAGTCGTAAGGATTGATTTTTCTTGACAACTGATTGGGTGCATCAGGGATATTTAAGTCCTGCATCAAGTTGAAAGCTTGGACATTTCTGGCTATCTTCCGCTCCATGCAAACAGCTAGATTAGTAAGACTTATTGTGTTGTAATCAATCAAAAATAGCCACTTCCTATTCAATTACTTCTTACGGATTTGATAGTTTACATAAGCATTACCAGTCTCAAACAATCATGCTTCTCATGAAGAGAAATGAATGCTTCGATTCTCCTATTGAAATTGATTTGTAGTTTTAATCAATTCCATCATCCTCATCCTTGAATAAGAATTGAGATACCAGACAGTCAATTCCACTGTGCACATAAGCTTGAAGTGAAAAGTTCACACTTATTATCAAAATAAATTAGCTAATATGATATTAGTGGGGTGAAAGAGATTGAACTCTCTGAGCAAACAAAATCACCACCGAAGCAAGTCACAACCACGAGAAGGCTGTGAAGGAGGACCACACACCGAGACTGCCACTTGGAGTGTCAACCCAAAGCGTGGATTCAGAGGAAGAGATCACCAAAAGCGATAAAATGGAACGACTGCAGATGCCCTGCTTTTTAGAAGCGAGCAATCCCACGGCTGCAGTCTCTGGGCTAGCTAGAGCTTGACTTTTCTGTCTGTTGCATTTCGAGCTCGCATATTGTTACATTTCTAGCTTGCTTGTTGCTACATTTCAAGCTTGCTAATGGTTGAGTTTGGAGCTCGCTTGTTCTTACTATTCTAGCTTGCTTGTTGAATTTAGAGCTCACTTGTTGTTACTTTTCGAGCTAGCTTGTTTAATTTAGAGCTCGCTCGTTGTTACATTTCTAGCCTGCTCGTGGTTGAGTTTGGAGCTCGCTTGTGTTACATTTCGAGCTTGCTTTTGGTGGAGTTGGAGTTTTCCTGCTGTTACAATTCTAGCTTTCTTGTTGCATTTGGAGCTCGCTGGGTTTTGAACTACTGGTGGGAGGGGTTGTTGTGAGGTGAGCTTAGAGATTGGAAGCAAAATGGCGAAGGTGGAATTGGCGATGGACAGCCATTGTAGGTTAGGAGAGAGCCCGGTTTCGTACCCTTCAGGCATTCTGCGATTCGTGGACATCGAGGGCTTTAAAATTTTGAGCTTCGACACCGTCGCCAATCTTCCTGTGCGGGAGGTTGCAACAAGCGGCCGTTTCGTGGGCCACATTGTCCCATTATCTTCACCCGCCTTGCCTGGTTACGACCTCTTGGCTTCCCTCGACACGACCATTGTGCCTGTGAATTTCGACGGCGACGACTGCGCGCACACACACATCGCAGCCATTCCGGACTCGCACCTGGATGCCGATACCAAAATCCGGATGAACGACGGGAAGGTGGATTTCCAGGGCCGTCTGTGGGCGGGCTCCATGGCCACGGACGCGTCCCGAAACCCTAAAAACGCTACCAAGGGCCGCTTGTACTGTTTGCAACACGCGACTCCGTATGTGCCAGACTCGGATGCGTCTGCGTATGAGCTCGTGGAGAAGATGGACAAGGTCGGAATCTCCAATGGGACCGACTGGTTGGGCCAGCACATGTACTACATCGATTCATTGAAACCGGTATGCCATGCTCCACCCTCTAGAAATTGCAGAGAAGCATTGCTTGCGTCCTATCCATTGCAGAAGTCCGGTCGAGGAGGTGTCAGAGCTCGCCATTTGTGCACTCTGAGATAACAATGTTTCTTTCCAAATTTGTTGCCGTACGATTCTGAGTCAAACATTTACTTGCCCTTCGTAAAGATTTTCAAGTCTCGGAACAGAATGGCCTCTGTTTTCAGATTCAGAAGATCAAATTTTGACACTCCCCTTATGTTGCACTGTTAGAAGAGAATTTTGCAGACTTGGTCCATGAGTTCTATTGAATACCCGAGTACGCCCAACCCTGTCTTACTTAAGTGCACTGGCTCGGAGCACCAATGGGGTCCTGTCAAATGTGTTCATAGTACATTTGCCTTCATGCAAAACCAAATTTCTCCAAGGATTGTGCAATGGTGAATCCAGGGAACTTAGAGCCTCGGACTGTGGAATTTCTTCTAACGAAAATTTTCAATCCTGGAAAGGTATCCTAACTCTCAATTCAGGAGGTGAGTGTTTTTGATTTCGATGCACTTGAAGGTGGGATCAGCAATCGAAGGAGCGTTGCGCACATTCCCAAAACACAAGGTACGGGGACAGATCCACTTGGGGACTTTCATGCTGTAGGACATACTTTGAATTTTTGAGTTGTTCGAAAAGACAAGTGTCCGCATCAGTGTAATACCAAACCAAATAAATTGAAGTGTACTGTAAAATCGACGGAGCGCTGCTTATAGACACAGAGGTGCATTTGCAGGTGCTCCGGACGGCATGACGATTGATGCAGATGGCAAACTGTGGGTGGCATTGTATGGAGGCGGGGCTATCTTGCAGATTGACCCTGAAACTCAGACTCAGCTCATGAATATTAAACTGCCGGTTCTGTGTCCTTCAAGTCTGGTGTTTGGAGGTATGGCATCGGCCTTCAATTTGCGACTTCAGTCATAGGTTACGTGATCATGATATAGTGACAACTGATAGATTATTGCCTTTTCCAAATTCGTGGTATGAAAAAAGTGAAGCCGTTATCTTGTGTGTGGATGTTGGTGACCTTTTGCGAAATCGATGAAACACCATTGGGACCAACGTCTGTTGCGATTTACTAGACAGGCTAGCAATGCTCCATTAGCGTCATTGTATGTCTTTTTGAATGGACCTGTAGGTGCACTAAAATTGCAAGTGGGATGGAGTTGCAGGAAAGGATTTGAGTGAACTGTATGTGACATCTGGAGCTAGAGGTGAACATGAGCTCCTTGTCCATGGTTGACTTGCAATTGTATTGTATTGTTATGAGGATAGGCAGTGAGATTAGGGGATTATAAAAGTTTGCAGGTGTTAAGTTCGTGCTTGGATGTGGATGGGATTGTCTGGCAGGTGAAGAGCAGAAAGGAGGGAAATCCGAGCACAAAGGGGGGTTGTTCAGAGTGCATGTACCAGGAGTAAAGGGCTCTTCATTCTCACGGGCATTCACTTTGTAGAAAATCGACTTCCACAAGCTCTTCATGAATCTGGTGGATTTCTATTAGAGTCTCTCCATCTATTTCTGAAAAGAACTGTCTCTTTAAGGCTATTTAATGATTTTAAACTTGATACGGTGATCTAGTTCATAATGAAAGAAAAAGTAACTAGCAATATGATCATCTCTGTGCTTGAGCTCGTACAGAAATTTGCACCGGTTGATTGAAGACATGATTGCTCTACTTTGCTCATGTTTGTCTCCTTCACGTGGAGAATTTATCGTGGAAACTTCATACAGGTTTGATGATGAGGATTACAATAAGTCTGAGGCTGCCTCCGTTGTACATCAGCCATACGTAGACTAGAGCTTGCTTAATAACACCTAAACAATCCTGTTGAAAGAGATAAAGTAAATCCATAAATGTTGAAGAAGCAATTTTAGTCTATTCATCAATGATGTGACTAGAATGGTCACTCGTTGCATCATGATTTTTGTGCAAGCTTTTGAATCTCATGTAGGGATGGGAAGAAAAGGAAAACTTGTAAAAATGACAATCTTATGTGTAGATTCTTCTCAAGCTATAATTTATTTCGGCTAAAGCTCCAAATCTACAATCCCCTCCCATACCAAATATATTTGTTTGATTTGTTTTCTATAATAGTTTGGCTATCTCTTGTCCCATCCTTGAATCCTATTCTTCAAGTGCTTAGTTCATATTTTCTCTTGATTTCATAGGAGACATGGATGGTCAATACTGTAGCTTTAGTACATTCTTTGCATTGATTTAAATTAGAATAATGTTCAATTGTAATTGACGATGTCAGATTTTCTTAAGTTGACTAGGCTAGGCAAGTGATAGACCCCTTCACCTTTCATCCAATCTGCAAGAATCTTATTTACACAACTCTTTCAGGATGATCAAGTAGGTACTATGGGTCCATCAACTTCCAATTCAAACTACTATGTATAGTTGGATCTCACCTCTATCACTTGTGAGCCATAGTGCTTGAGATGTTGTTTAGTTCTTTGTCCCTATTACTTTGAGTAATTTGATTCCATGAGTATAAATTTATCTATCTTCTACTCGTCCTTACCGTTCTTAGCCAACCTGCAAGCTGATAGCATGACAATGTTCGTTCATGTGATTCCTCGCGTGCATTTTTTTCACACTAGTTCGAAGTAGGGTAGGCCAACCGTGTCGTCATGTTTTCATTCAACATCCGCTAGAGAAACTTCCCTTAGGGAAAATTTTTTATTCTGCCTGGTCAAAGATTTTAACATTTCAAGGTCTCCTTTGCATCAGTGAATGGGCCAATGGGGACGATTAGGGGTGAAATCCTCTTTTGAGCTACAGTATGCACACTTGACAAAGATGAGAAAAAATTCGAATATGCCAAAGATTAAATGATTTTTAGTGAAGGAAAAAGTAACTCTATTGAAATTAGAATCTCCAACATTAATTGCTCTATTCTATGTACTGATGCATTGCAACCGCTCCTTTCTAGTTTACTCTAATCCAGCAATTGACCTGAACTTCGTTGATGTCCACAGGACGGTACCGCTCTTATGATTGAACACATCAAGAGTGGCTTAATTGACAAACCTTGGTGAAGCTGATTTCGGTTGCCAACCAGGTCGGCGAGGGAGTACGCAAGGAGTTGCTCATGAGATTGCCCATTGCTAATCTCTCTAATCTGTCTAATCAGGCTTCTGTTAACAGCTCTCAAATTTTTTTCGACAATGAAATTCTCACTGCCGGAAAACCATTTTGCCGTGTTCAAGTTTTGTTTCTAGAGCCAGAGGATTTGCGCACATCGTCCGGGACATCGTTGAGTTGAGGTCCTTCAATTCCTGTCACGAGCTTACAAGGGCTTCAAACAGTTCCGCAACTTGCTTCATCTTCGGCCGAGTATCCGGGTTCACCGCTATGCACGCCAAAGCTACCTGCGATGCAAACCAAGATGTTCACCTCTTGCATTGCAGATAACGAACACATTTATGTGCAGAATCTATGGACAAAGGAAAGGGAAATTTTCCAAACAAGAAATGAATTCCAGGATTAGCAGTTTCTTACCTGCAAAGTTTCAATGATTTTGCTCTGTTCATTGCTGCTTTTCAGCAAGCAAGGATCGAAGATCTCAGAGAGGGCTCTCTTCTCCTGGAGAGCGGCACGCATCCACGACACTAGATCGAGTTTTCCAGCAGCAAGTTGCTGGAAAGGAGACCTGCCTGTGAGAAGCTCCATCAACACAACGCCGAAAGAGTATACATCGCTCTTCTGGGTGAGTCTTTTTGTATTTACTACCTCTGGAGCGTGGTACACTCCCATCATGAATGGTGCGAACATATGGTCTCCTCTTGGACTCCTTGCGTTCCTTCCATTTCCTGCAACTCACGCAAATGCAAGCACTAAGAAATTGGCCAAGGGATGATAATGGTAAAGTAGAGACTCTATTGAACATACAATTCATTAGAGGCACCATACATGTGATCATACACATGAACATTGATTTGTGTTAAAGTGTGAAAATGCTTAGTCTATGATATTGAAATTTACTTGTTTGCAATTGATTTTTAGCATAAAATAGAATAAATAGGAAAAAATTTGGATGGCACAAGTCTGTAGATTGTTGTGGAGAAAGGCTCAAAGTTCACCTGTATGGTGAAAGGAACCTCTCCCTTGCTGTGGTGAAAGGAGACTTTACATTACCCGAATCCAGCAGAATCCAATGCCGAAACAGATGGTGGAAGGAACAGATGCTAACCAGGAGATGAAACTCGGATACCATTGTCACCCCTTGTGCCTCCGACCTCCTTCAGGGGCTCGGGTTCCACAAGAGCGAGCAATCGCTGTAATCCGAAATCGGCAACTCGAGCTTCCAGGAAAGCATCCAGAAGAATATTTGCGGGCTTAATGTCACCGTGGACGTAGTTTTTGGAGCTGCACTCGTGTATGTGTGCAATACCTTGGGCAACTCCTCGTGCAATTCGCAGTCGTGCCTCCCACGTTAGAAACCCCTTCGATCTCTCCGGTCTGCCTGCACACGCCAACTCAAATCCCATCTTCACATCAATGCTTAACTCGTCATCTTGAACAACCCTGAACACTCTGGAAGTAGAATATAGAGAGATTCGGTCCCGCCTGAGTTCCATTCAATACCCATTCCAGTAGTTGACCTTCCATGTGGCCCAAAGCCAAGCCCTTATCAAAGTATGTGTAGCCCTCGATCTCAGCATTTGCCATATATCATAAAACTTGAAGCTCTCCACGGGTTGTGCAACAATAAACACTCACTCTTCTAAATGGTCTCACATGTTTCCTTCACAACTTGACATGTAGAAGTTGCGCAATCAGTTGTGTCCAAACAAGGATTTGCATGGAATGTGCACTTACAAATCGTGTCGATGGGTATTACACATGATTCTTTTTGACATAGTATGGAATCTCGATCTTCCACTGAAAACTTACCGTAAAGAGCCATTTCCAAGCTGCCATTGGACAGGTAATCATAAATCAGCAGCTTCTCATCTGCTGTCCACGAGAAAGAATGCAAACAGACAACATTGGGATGTCGCACATGCGCAATGGTCTTCACTTCCGCCACGAACTCTTTCTGCCTCTGCTCCGCACCACCACCTAACCTTCTCACAGCCACAACATGCCCTTCGTCCAGCACCGCCTTGTACACAATCCCCACCCCACTTTTCCCCAGCACATACGCCGATCCTCTTAGCAATTCCTCCAAACTGAACCCCAACACGCCACTCAAATGCACAAGCTCCCCTTCACCATCCTCCTCCTCCCCTGAAAGCCTTCCACTCACCGACTCTCGCCACGAGCACAGGCAGCCGCGCAACGCACTATCAGTCCTGGGCAAATTCTTCTTCGCGAGCGACAGCTTGCGCAGGACCAAGTAGAAGACGAGAGTCGCCATGATGAAAATTGCCGCAGCGCCACACCCAACGGAGATGCCAATGAGGGCGACTTTGCTCAACCGTGATGACCCTTTTGCAGTGGCGCTAGCCCCAGATGGAGATGGCGATGGCGTGCATTCGATCTTCAGAGGGGAACCGCAGAGAGAAGGGTTGCCAGTGAAAGCGAGTTCGCCTAAAGAACGGAAGTAGGAGTTTGATGGAATCGGACCCGAGAAATTGTTGTTGCTGAAGTCGATGAAAACCTCTTGGAGATTAGATAGAGAGGACGGAATGGAACCCGACAGGTGGTTGCTGGAAAGATTAAGAGCGCCCTGTTGCAACACGAGCATTTGACCGTAAGAAACTCTGGATGATTGCACTGGGTGCCAACCTTACTAGACGCGACTGTGTAACATTATTCAAGAATCTCTCGAGGGTTAAGTGGGTATCGATCTCAGACACACATTCTGTCACGCACAGTGTATCTCAAATCTACTCAGCCAAACATTCTGTCATGCACTGCATATCGAGCTGAAATCTACTCAGCCAAACGAAGGTGCAGAGACGAGGTTCCAGCAGACGGTCACTGTGTTTGCAACCAGAATGTGGAAGCGGATTGATCTTGCTCCACCTTGGTCTTGTGTGGTTTATGGCCTGGCTGTATCCCCTGTTCCCCACCAGCCAGTAAAGAATGCCCTACCCTCTCCGAATCAGTGTTATTTTTATGCACCATTTTTCGCCAATTGTCTACATCTCCAAAATGATAAAAAAACAAACACTGCTCCGAATACATGCATCGCTAATGTTCTGAGAGCCACTACATGTCTACATGTATCTTCTTCCATTTCTGGTGATTCTCTTCCACTGACATTTTAAAATGAAGAAGAAGTCCGGTCAATTTGTGAGCGAGCGCAAGTGTAGCCGAGTGAGATGCGACGTGTCTTTTCTTATAATAGAATCATTATTCGATGATCCGCCTTGCCTGGATTCTCAGCATTTATGTCACTATAATCAATGCTCCGCTTGGCATGGAACGACCTCACGTCTCCGCTCTTTTGACGAATTTTGACCAAGGATGGGCCCTAGGAATCTCCCGGCCAAGGGGGAATTTACAGCCAATAGCCAGTCTCATTCAATGCCCTCGTTGGCAAAACTCACAGTAGGTTAGTTCCGTGAAGTTCAAATGCATGTTCACTCAAAAGTGGCCAGTCTTGCCAGATTCACATTCGTTAAAACGGCGAATTCCAGAGTGCCATAGTTGTGACATTCAACTTGTCAAACTCTCGAAACTAGGACTTTCTATAGATTGAGGTTTCAGTCGTGCAATCGAAACAACACCAATTTCCTTGGAATCCGCCATTCTAACGAATGTAAGTTTTAGAGCTACGGTGGACTGCTTTAGGTTGAGGTCTGACGCCCATGCTTTTGACGTACGGTTCCAGAAACTCTAACGTGACGGACGGTTTTGACAGGTATAGCCACCCATAATGCAGTAAGCTTAAGTTAGTACCTGTAATGCCTTGAGGTTGCCGAAGTCGTCAGGAATGGTCCCGTAGAATCGATTCACAGACAAGTCCAGTCGCTCCAACTGTGTCCAATTCGACCCTCCTCCGATCGGAAGCATCCCTGTGATGTTGTTGTTGTTCAGAAGGAGTCGTTGAAGCTGGTAGCAGGAGACGATGACGTCCGGTAGGCCTGTCAATCTATTGCCATTCACTTCCAGCACGCGGAGCTGTCGCCCCAGTTTGCGAATCTCGCTTGGGAGATCTCCCGTCAAAAGGTTGTTCGAAAGATACAGTCGGGTAATGTTGACAGCTTTGAAAAGCTCACTTGGAATAAAACCGCTCAGCTTGTTGCTGTCCAAATTCAATGTTTCGAGGTAAGCAAGGTTGCCGAGGGATGGAGTTAGGGTTCCTCCAAGCGCATATCTGGAGACAATTCAACCTCATATTCTTTAAAAATGGCTCATTAATCTCAATGAAAGTGGGGTAGTTTCATCAGTCCCTCAACTCAAACCTCAGATTTATTAGTTAATTACCAGGCGTAGTTTTAGAAGTTATGGGTTTTTAAACGTCACAGCTTTTGTGCCCTGAAACACGCCATATTTGAAAATAGACCAGGAACAACCTTACTGTCATGCATCAGGAAAAACAATCCCAATTTTAAACATCCATGCAAGTCTGAAAATTCTGTCTTTAGAGTAGAGACCCACGCACCTGGGAAGGGTAATGTCCACCACCCGATCCTCCTGAATTCCTGGAATGGCTCTGCAACTGATGCCGGTCCAAATGCAAGGAGTGGCGTCGTAGCCATTCCAGCTTCTTAGGGCGTTCTGCGGATCCGAAGTGATGGCTTTCTTAAATTCCAGGAGCGCAAATCCGTCGGCGTTCAAACCTGTGACACTGAAAGCTTCAACTACCAGAACGATGAACATAACCATGGTGAGCTTCCCAAGTCCACTCCATGAAAATGCATAAAACTCTGGTTGAGTATCCCCTCCGAACACGCCATTTCTCCACTTTCGGACAATCATATCTGCACTACGTAGTCTTTGATTCTCGAAGCAGATTCAAAGACTATATTCTTGAGGAAAAGGGTGCGAATATATCAAGTAGTCTGTGTCATCGTTGAGATACAAGAATTGAAGCGCAGCTAGCCCTGTGAAAATAGCGTCATAAGCTTAATTAATGACCATTGAAAATCGATTTCCTGGAACCAAAGTGGTCGAATCTGATGAAGAAGAAGCTATCTGGCTTGCCTAGTTTCGGGTTGTGGCCGTCCAGTGAGAGAGATCGACACTGCTGCTGAACACAGTACTGCATATTGAAATGGTCCGAATTGACAGCTCAATAAGGGACCCAGCTGCCTGTGGCCGAGTATTCAGGATTCCGTCAAACCCGGTGAAGCTCGATGACCTTGCTCGTACCCTGTCCTAAAATCTTCCAAATCTGTTGAAATCTGATTGCAAACTGGTTACAAACTAGTTGCAAATACCGATTTAGAGCTAGAATTCTCCTCACTGGCTGCAATTAGCGACACTAGGCAAGTATTCTCTCCACTGAATGAATTTCCTAGATATTGAGAGCCACATGGACTTCTTCAGAGTGTCCGAACTAGCTAAACGACCTCGTACTGGTTCAATTGTATCGCCAGCCAACATTTCACCAAAGCCAATTTTATTACCCACTACCTCCGAATTGATCTCCAAAACGTCCTTCGAGTCGTGATTATCGTGAATTCACGCAGTGTGGGTGAATTTCTTCAACAAATGTCCTCTAACACTCGATTGTAATTTGAAACTCTCAATCCAATTGCAAGGTCAGCGCATCTCTAGTCATACCTCATATATTGTGACTCGTAAGCGTGGACCTTATGTAACACGCTTGCAAGAGCTACAAATTTCAGAAAGCCTCTAGTAACTGGGAATCATTACCGACATCACATCACTGCTTGAATGTTCAAAGAAGCAATTGGAGAGTGTACTCTTATTTACGAAACTGATTCTAGAATGGAGCCGAGATGCTCGATTCTCCCACAAATGGCTCATTGCTGTTCGAATCATGAAGTAGCACAATCATGACCAAGAATGAAGCAGCAATAAGGAGATAAAGAATTAAATCCACGGGTCGCTTTCCATAAGTGGACAACGGCGAAGACATCTATTCAACATTCACATAATGTCAGATTTGAACTGAGAACTCTGGAACGTGGGCACAAAAGAATCTCCGTCAGCTCCCAGGAAGTACAATACAATTGAAGTTCTAACATTTTCTTCTAAGGACTCGTTAGCTTCGTGATCCTGCCCAGACAACCTGCCATGGCAAATGATTGTTATAAATGTTTTATTGAAGCTGCAACAATCGAAGTATCCAACTATTGCAGGCACCAGTCTGCTTACCTTTTCGGTCATTTATCAAATCATTCTGCACTCATGATGTTGAGAACTAGGAAAAGAAATTATTATTGCGGGATGATATGATTGCACTTTGTTCGAGAAGGTGCAGAAGATCCGTCATCCAATTGAATTCCTCCATCCACTACTCAATCCACATCCAGGTTCAGAGAATTTTGATCAAGGCATCAAGCACTTGAGGAGCTTGCGAATCTGGAATTCATGAAGACCGCGGTGCAAGATGTTTTGCAAGGGTTGTTTCTATCAAACCTGGGTCACATTCACTTGATTACCTATCATCATCTCAAGGGACCTGGTTTCTTATTAGTTAGCACCCACACTCCATAGTCCACACTGCAAAACAAGTCCGCTAAATATATTATAAATTTATTGGTTGATGGTGAACTGAAGTCAAAAGATTTGGGGTATGACCCTAAATTACTGGATGACCTTAAACTACCAGATGATGGTGGAAAGGTACCCAAACCAAATGGTGTGGTTGCGGGTTTGATACCTGGTTGTGACAAGTTAGTTTATCTGGCGTGAAATTAGCCTTTCTCCCTGACAGATATCCTCGTAGTCTATTCTTCAATACGCTTGTGTCAAACGAAAAAAAAAAGATTTGGAGCATAGTCAATTGAAGCGCACCCAAAAACACTTGGAGATTGTGGAGAAAAACACTTAAAATAGGCAGAAGAATATCCAGATTTTAGAGTTTCACAAGCGGAATAGACAAAAATAATAGAGGTCATGGAAAATCAAGCCAAAGAAAAGAAAAATATGCAAATGGCATGGCCATTTTGTTGTTTCATCTACATCATTTTCCTTTCTTAGATATGTATTATTGTTCCTTTGGGTGATTGCAAGAAACACCTATCCTATTTTGCGTCACACAGTATGTGCTAATTAGTTTTTTGCCTATAACTTTTGTGTTTTGGCTCCAAATGACTCAAGATTTATAGGGAAGGTACTCATGACTATCATATACCTTGCCTAATTTTTTCATAAACCCCAATTCAATGTCACAGTTGTCAATTTGGAGGTTTTTAGTTCTATTTAGAACCCCAAAAAACAGATTTTGAGCTTAAATTTGGATGAGATGGTCTTCTAATAGACTTGTAGCTTTCCAAGAAAGGAATTTTAAAAATAGTTAATTTTTTGTGGTGTCAAAGTCTACAAAGTGAGCTTCTTTTTGCTTGCATTTTGTAATATAAAAAATATTATTTTGGTGTGTTTTTTGGTGAATGACCATCTCCATAGGGTTGTTGCAAATGGCCATTTTTTATTTTTTGTATTTACTTATTTTTTCTATTTTTCCTTATTTAAAACATCAAGGTATGTATTTTCTTGAGACTTAGCACTTTTCTAGTTCTCCTACTTAGAGAATTTTTTTAAGCAATTCCTTCCATGGGTACCTTCATCTTAAAGGTATATACATTAGTCATATTTTTTTTTATTTTTTAAAAATTAATTTTCTAATTTTAAAGTTCTCCCAAAAAAATCAGCAAAATGCAACAAAATCGACAAGTGTTTCTTGCAATCACCCCTCCATTTTCTTGCTTTTAATAGGATCTACTTTGGTTGTCCAATTTCCAAATTCAAATTTTCTTTGTCTACCTTTAATTAGTTTTTCATACACTTCCAAAGACAATATTCTTAACCTTGAAAGGACAAGCCCATGATTCTGGATTCAAGTTTCCCAATCCTTGACTTTGTTTTCTACCATTTGCAACTGTACATGAATGAAATTATTATAGTTTATTTTTAGAGATGAAATCACATGTCTTCTATGAATTATAAAAATCTCAAATTTATTTGAAAATATTTGAAAATATTTTTAACTCTTTTAAAGAATAAGCAAAGAAAATTCATATCAAATGCAAAATATGTCACGACCCTCATCAAGAGGCATGCCCGTGCCACCTTGGTGAAGAAGGGGGACATTGGGAGTGACTCCCCAAGCCTTGCAACAAATGGAGCATCTTAGGGGTTCCCGGTGACTTCTAGTATGAAGGGCATTGCTGAATCCCACTGAGAGTATTATGAAAAGGGGTGGTCTCCCTCCTCATTCCCGGATGGTGCCATGGTGAGCCAAAGTGGCCATGAGTGGTGAGGTTGGTGTTGGAGCCTCACTATCACTTGTGTGGTACCGTAGAGTGCTTATGCACTCCTTGATACCAATTGGGTGGTGTACCACTCCACACTAGGCCATGGTGTGAGTTCCGATTGGTGAGTCCTAAGATGAATTGAGGTTGGGCCTACTAGGGAGTTGGATCCCATTCATGTGTGGTTAGCACCGGTGGGGAGTAGTGTTGCCACCGAGTACTTGGACATCAATGAAAGTTCTACCCTATGTCATCCAATAACATGCCTATTGTCTTGTGGGAGGTAAGTGTTGAAATGGAAGTGTTGGGAGTCATGGAAGAATGGGGAACCCCGTGACTAGTTAGAACCTAACATTAGTGGTGCATGGCATGTGCAATGTTAGGAGAGCGTGAACCTTGGTGTCAATAAAAGGTTAAGTGCTCAAGGAAACACTAGGAAGTGAGCTTAAGGTAATAAGTGTCACTAAAGGGCGCGACAAAATATGCTTAAAAAATTAGAAATTTTTACTATAGGTGTATATTATATTTTATAGCATCATGGTTCAAACCAAAATTACCTTGTCATTATAAAAGGATAAAATCAACAAACCATGGTTATAGACCCAAAATTCAAAAATGCAAATTGCAAAAATATTGAATTTTTAGAATTTTTCAATTGGTGTAGAAACTATACTTGATAAACTTCATTTCATTAGCTAGGCACAAATTCAAAAAAGATCATTTTTATAACTAAATTCACATCAAGAATATAGAGCAAGAAGTGGCCAAAATTGTACACTATTAACAAGGAAGATCCATGGATTATTCAACAAAATTCCAAAACCAACAATAAAACAAAAATAAAAACACACACTTCAAATTCAAACCAAACTCAATAATACATCTTACAAGCTAATTATTATTTCAAAGTCAAATCCTACAAAAGTCCTTTGGGTTTTGGTGTTTTTTTTTTATACAAATAGCCTTCAAGGACTACAACAAGGATTGACCTCACATAGCCTTGGCAAACCATAGACCAATCCCCATTAGGAACAAGTAGAGGAATAAACCCCTTCTCCATGCGAACAAAGCTCTCATGGCATAGGGAACCCCCATACGAGCAATGTCAGTATAGGGAGTTGAACCAAGAACTTCATAGGTTCCATCGAAAGTCCCTCACCCAAAGTAGTTTCAAGTCGTTTCAAACCAAAAAAATCCTCAGTTTTGATAGCAAAGGAAGGAGGAAGGCTAAAAACATAAAAATAAACTAAAACTACAATACGTCACTATAAAAACTCCAATTTAACTACATAGAAATGAAAAAAAAAAAAGATATCTTCCCCTATACCCTCCTATATTAGTATATACATAAGGCAATAGGTTTGGAAAAATATTTGCTAAGCAATATTAAATAACTGCGTTTTTGGTGAAGTTTGAAAAGACATGTGGAATCGGGTTTTTTTTAAATCAATGGTCTTATCATAGACATCATCTAAAATCTATTTTAAGAGACAAGAAAAAGACATCCCAAAATTTGAAGAAATACATCCAAATCAACCTGTATTATTCGAAAATTACAAAAAATGTGGCCTTCCCAGCTCCTAACAATGTAGCATGTGGATGCCATAGTAGCACCATGCATGTGCCATGTGGGCAAGGAGAGTCATGTGGGAATTTTTTCATCTCTCCCATCCATGACATCACACCTAACGTGGCAGTAGGAAGAGTGATGTGGTAACCAACAAGGATGATGTGGCATGCCTAGTCAACACACTTTCATGTTGTGTGAGAATTTTAATACTATATAGTTTTTGAGACATCAATTTAGACTTTTAAACATTTTTTGAGACATCAATTGGTGCATATTGTATTCATAGGGCAAGGTTAGTATAAAATTATTTAAAAGAAAATAAATAAAAAATGACAAGAAACTTTATTGAATTCATCAAGAAT
The DNA here is from genome assembly GCA_963920665.1 of Straminergon stramineum. Lineage (NCBI taxonomy): Eukaryota > Viridiplantae > Streptophyta > Bryopsida > Hypnales > Calliergonaceae > Straminergon > Straminergon stramineum. The sequence continues at coordinate 23,361,207 of OY987264.1, forward strand.
TAAAGAGACCTTAGCATCTACCATCAAGAGAATTTTTTATGGAAAAATGAAGGAATTAATTAATTACTTAATTAAAAGTTAGTGAGAATGACAGGTGGAGAAGATGATTTTATAATGAAATCTATTGTTCACCCATGGTTAGACATTGGATATGGGATAACTTGAAGATGGGAGTTTGACCAATGGACATTTGGATGTTGTTTCAAACATCTAAATGTTGTTAAAAAATTTTACTTTGCACACAATTATTGCTTTATATATCCCATATGGGTTGTTTCCCTTCCTACTACCCCACTTATATAAAAAGCTTCTCTTTTCATCCATGGTGTACATCCATTTTCCCTTTTGCAAAGCATGCCATGTGTCAATACCAATATCAATATCATCTTGTCTATATCATCTAGTCAATATTTTACCACAATTGTAATAATTTTCACACACACACACCTCTAGAGAAAATGAATCTGCTTACTAACGTGACAATTTATATTTTTTGGAGTATGTTTTCAATCATGTCAAATAAGACATCAATGTCAATGATAGCATCAACTTGTTTTTACAGTAACATGCCAATGTTCTCTACAATATCCACAAAAATCTACCTTTTGGGGCCATCCACCTTTTGACATCTTGATGTTTTGTCAAACATTGTGTGTTAGTGATCAAACACCCAAAAGAACATAGATTTCTTTTAGTGGAGTTAAGGACCACATAGCTTTTGACACCAACAACCCACACAAGATACACATGTACAAATAGGATCCTTACCTACTCCTTCAACATATCCAACATGGGTATTGATACTCCATCAAAAAGACAGCAACACATGCCTCAAAATACCCCAAAACCCACCATTAAACCACCATTGCTTCTACCTCCAAACAACTACACATATTTGAAGTTAATGCTTCAAATCCGATTGTAATCACACCAATGGAGCAAGGTGAAGTACATATGGCAATATATGTGCTAGAGACACAAAGCTTCAAATGGTGGTTAAGATTTTCTATTACAAAAGCAAGTCTTAACTAGAAGGGGATGTACTGACATATTTTACTCTCAAGAACACACCATTGGAGGAACTCATGGAGCTTAGGTCCAGGCAATTCACTATACCTTGTAATTCATATATACAAATGTTGAAACTTTTATTTAGGGGGATATTTAGCTATAATTTTACAATAGATGTGCTCCTACTTTTTTCTCTACTTCTACTTTTTACCCATATTCCTACATCCTATGGCAATTAAAACTGAAATTTGAGGCATTTAAACATGTCACTATTGTAATTCAAAAATTTATACATGGTTTTAGGGGTGATTAGTACAACATGCACACTCTAACTATTGTTGAACACAACCTACATAAATAATAAATATACATCATATATCAAAAATATTATACAAATGAATCTTATATGCACAATAGGAAAAAAACCACAAAAACTAAAAATCTCATAAGTAATATTATATTCTTTAAGCATGACTCATGCAATGCATCTTTGAAAACCGCTTACCACATATTTGAGTTGGAGCGAATGAACAAGTAACAATCCAAAATGAGATGTTGTCCATTAATATATCTATTTGTAGATGGAAAATAGAAGCTCCTCATACGGATTCTTCCCTTCTTTTTTAGACTCACCCTTGTGTAGATTTACAAATTTTGCACTAAGGATCATTATTATGTATTGCATAGTAGTTCCAATACAATATGCTTCAAAAAAGTGATGCTATAGTAACTTAAATATTTTTTAAATTATTAACTCCAACATTTAAAATTTACCCTATAGTAGGTCTCAAGTTGTTTTTAAAATAAACACTAATGAAGTACATGGGAGTTTAGGTGGAAGGAAGAGTGGGAAGCTAGAGAACTCCACAAGGCATCTAAAGCCTTCTTCCACATTCAATAAAAGATGTACCCATCTAGGAGAAGTGATGGAGAATGAGGGCAACATTTCAACTTCACCCAAATTTTGAGTAAGGTTCAAATAAACCCCAAAATTGGTTGTGTTTTCTTATGATCATGTAGCTATCCACTTTGAAAAGTCCAAAGTAAAACACACCATAGCTAAAACACATTGTGTACCTGTCTTTTGAACACATAGTCACTCATATGTCTACAATCCAATTCATTTTTTAGATTAATTGTTGTTTCTACTTGCATCCCACAGTCCCCTTGCAATTGATTTGGGATTTTGGTATGTATATCGTATGTTTGTATATTTGTATATTTGTACCATATGTTCATATTCCACATTATGTGTTGTATGTCATATCCATATTTCAATTTTCGTATTCCAATCAACGGTAGTGGAGGGGGTCTTGTTTTTTTATAAACTCATTGATGGTGGGGGATTTTTTGAACTTGGGGGGTGTTCGCGTCTTTTCAAGGGATAGTAAAACACACATAAGAAATCATAAGCCTCATTGTAGCTAGATTCGTCAAGATGAACATCCCTCTTAGTAAAGGCATTAGAGAAAAGATATTAGTCAAATGCAACCATGGAAAGCCCAAATATGATTTCAAATCAACTAGAGAAGAATGTTAGGGTGATGCAAGAAAGACCAATTGTTTTTTGTAGCATTTTGCCAAACTGTTTTTTTCTTTTGTTCTAACTTTTGAAGCATGATTTGAATGAACTTGAATATTTTTTATTTGTATATGCCTTGATTGTAATTGTATCCCTCATTTTTCAGAATTTTAAAAATATAATTTTATACTCAAAAGTCTATTTCTCTAATTTATCATACTTTTTAGATTTTTTCTTTTTAGTATTGATGAGTACCCAAATTTAATGATACAGAATTGAAATTATGGTGGTCTCTTCCCATACTAGTCAGGCATGTTCCATATAAGGGTCATCAAAAAATGCATTATTTTATGTCCTTCATGTTTGTGCAAATAGGCCCAAAAGGGGCTCCATGGCGTGCACACTTCTCAACATTGAAGATAGTTACAAGTTCATTCATTTGGTGGAATATCATCACCATCAAGTCCTCACAAATTGACAATTTTTTGTTTTTAAAATTTCATTGTGGTTGATTTATTAAAAAGTAAAATGTTGAAATACCCATTTTCTAGGACATACAGAATTGTGGTTAGAAAAGGAGTATTTCAACATTTTACTTTTTAACAAATCAACCACAATGAAATTTTAAAAACAAAAAATTGTCAATTTGTGAGGACTTAATGGTGATGATATTCCACCAAAAGAATGAACTTGAAACCATCTTCATGGAGCCCCTTTTGGGGCCTATTTGCATAAACATGAAGGACATAAAATAATGCATTTTTTGATGACCCCTATATGGAACATGCCTAACTAGTGTGGGAATAGACCACCATAATTTCAGCTCTATATCATTAAATTTGGGTACTCACCAATACTAAAAACAAAAAATCTAAAAAATGTGATAAATTAGAGAAATTGACTTTTAAATATAAAATTCTAAAAGATAAGGGACAAAATTACATTCATGACATACACAAATACATAAAAATATTCAAGTTCATTGGAATGATGCTTCAAAAGTTATAACAAAAAACAAAACTAATTTGGCAAAACTCTATAAAAAAAACAATTGGCATTTCTTGCAATCACCCAACACAGCATTCTCGAGAGGCATTATGTCCTTTATACACTCCATGTTGACCATGGCATGCCAACAATGGATAAAGTACATAACGGATTTGATGACCTTGCTACTAGCATTAAACTCTTAGTAGATTCATGAATGACAATATTGTGAATGCAACAATACAAGCATTCTTCCTAAAAGTGCTTGAGAATAGCTGCAAGAAAGGCAAAGACTATGATATCATTGGGATCATCAAAGATGCCACAAAAAAAACATACTCGAGTGATGGATCCTACACCAATCCAAATTGAAAAGATAGAAAAAATATACATCATGATATTTCAAGACATCAATCATGGCACCATTACCAAGGCTAAACTCACACATGAGCAAAAGACTAAGAAGAATATTTTCAATTTGATACTCTTCAACCTCAATTAGAACAAGAGTATAGAAAAAATTGCAAAAGTTATAAAGGAGCTTTTAGACTCACCATATGAGACTTGGGTTTTTAGTGTCAGATTTTATATTGGACGTTAATGTTGACAAAAAAATATGGGTTGTTATAGTGGATGTCACCTAAAATCCGTCACCTGAAACACAAGTTTCTTATAGTGGCTCCAACAATACGGTTTCTACATATTTTCTCAATGTAGAGTAAGGAATATACAATGTCAATGCCAACTTAGAATGCCTACACTCCATGGGTGTAGAGGCAATTTCTAAGGAAATCTATGGACCTCCTCTTGAAAAAATATGTAGAAAAAAACTCTCATCCCAATAACCTTGATGGATCCTTTGGACCATCCAAGGAGCTCTTGAAAAAATGAGGGTACAATGATCTTACAAAGGTCATAGTTAATACAACAGAGTCTATGACCAACCAACACTCTCAACCTCCCCGAATCTCACCAAGAAAGACAATATGACCACAATGGCCAATGAGAATTCAAAGCTCAAGGGAGAAATTCAAATAAAGATGACATCACTCAACACACCATTGCACTAGAAACAAATACTTACTCAAAAAGATGATTAAAAGGCTTCAGCAAATAAATACTATAAATGCAACAAAACCTCACAAAACCCCCTTGTCAACCATAGAGAATCCAAATACCTTCATGATTGATGAAGATTATGAAGATAAAGGACCATCAAACAAATTTGGACTTACAAAGGAGTAGAAAAACATGTATGTAGAATTGTAGGTACCAATATTCAAAAGTATGTTAGATATCCTTTGAACAAACTAGCTCTACCCAAAGCATTCTTTAAAAAAATAAAACAAAACAAAGATGATAATTAAAAATAACACCTTGAAATTCAAATTTATCCACATTCTGAGATGATTCCATATTTTGCATATGGTATGCAATTGACATATTCTTTGATACTTTCTAGAATCCTCTTTTATTCTCCAAACCAATCACAAAAAATTGACCAATCTAATAATAGCAGCTATTTTCAACAAAAAAAATGAATTTTTTTGCATATCCCTACCTTATTGCACAAGTTATTTGTTCAAAACAAAAGCTTTGTTTATTTGTGTGTGTATATATATATATATATATATATATATATATATTCATATTAGAAGATAGTGAAGGAATGTCACCCACTCACTTAATAGTTGAGTGAATTTAACCCCTAAATGTCCAAGGCACCAAATTTTGGTGTCATCAATACTTTGAAGTTAGATAAAACCTAACCAAGTTGATATTTTGAGTAGTTGATATTTTTGAAAAATTCTTTGTTTAAGTCTAGTTTTACCATTTCTAGTGAGGGAAAGTCAAGAATGGGGGCTCTTGGAAATGAGCCTCAAATACACTAGATCTTGGAGAAAAAAACACATTTGAAATTCTTTAAAAAAAATTTAGAGTAGATTTTGAGAAGTCAAAAAATTCTTGGAGTTATGCATGTCAGGCCCTTTAACCTCATATTTTTTTGGTGACCAAATTTTTAGATTTGACATGTGAAAAGAGGATTGAAAGACTTGAAATCACTTTTCTAATTTTAACACCCTTATGATCAAACATTATAATCTTTCAATCTATAAGTGATATTGTTGTGTTTTCTTTTCCTATGCAATCTCTAGCATGTGTAGGTTGAATATGTACCATAACTAATCAAAAAAATTGATACAACTTATCAAAATGATGAATTTTTGTTCAATTTAGAGCAAATTCCTAGAAGCTCAAAAATGGCCTTGGGCATTTAGGGATTAATACCCCTCTAAGTGTCATTTCATATCTATATCAAGGTTTTTTTTATTTGGGTTTGCGGGCGGGTAGGGTGGGTGAATCAAATATTTTTATAATTGAGTGGGGTGCTTAATTAATTGCAAGAAAGTGTGGATGTCACTTTTTCAGGGGATAGTAAGGTAGAAGGCTCAAGAAGCGTTTGTTTAAGGGAAAATCAACCTCTGTGGAGGAATTTGTCCATGCAAATATTTTTCGCAGCTTTTTAGTTGGAAGAGAAAAGAGGAATAATTCATTGGGAAGAAGAATCACAAATTTCGAAGTCTGCATGAAATAGAAACAAATTTTGAAAGAGCAAGTGTTGTTGGTCACAATTAAGGATCACAAGCAACAGTATTAACCAAAAACAACATGGCTTTGAATAGACCAAGAGAGCCTTTAAATCGCTTAACCCCTAAGTGGTTTCAAATGTCTTTCAATGCATACTATACACTGCCAAGTGTGGTATACAGAGCCTTGTATTTTGACAATTTTAGTATCCAAATCTTTTGGGTTTTTTTTAATGAATGCACATCAATATCTTGCATCCAACTACACACTTAAATTATGCATTGGACATGTTAATATTTTCATAGAAATTATGAGGCTGGAGGATCTGTGAGTACAAGCTCCAAGTATGTAGAAGAATGAAGTCACACTACCTCCATGCTTCACATTGCTGGATAGTGACACTGATTCTACTAAGTACAAACCACAGGATAGTGTTATGTACACTCAAACTCATTAGTCCGGTCATTTTGCAAACCAAACAACCTATAGAGTTGGTCAGACTCCTTCCCTTTTCAGCTGAATGGGATAGTTATCCATTCACAAACTGTCATTCACCAACTGCCACCTTCTTCCTTGGCCACTGAAATTACACTACAAAATCTCATTCACCCATGTGAATAAAAAAATATTTCATTTAGTGGTATCTACATATTACTTGTTGTAAGATATTGCACCCAAAGTACATTAAAAAATTTAGGTGGATTTCATCCAAATAATGGACCTTCCATTGTTCAATTTCTAATACACTTTGCCTCTATATTCCTAGAAGAAAATAGCACCCCTCCAAGCACCCTCTTCACTGTAATAAAAAGACTTCAAAATCTATAGAGCCATTACGATTGAACTCACCCCACCTCTACAATCCAATCCCTATTGGACTGTATTTAGAGGCAAACCTCCAAAGTAGTCACTCTAAGAACACATTTACTTGAAAATTCAGCCCCAAACCACATAGATATTATGTTATGACCCTACTACACCAAAAGATGACAAAAAATAACCATAATCTCTCATGACTCTTTGCCTCTTCTTCTTCACATGCACGGCCTCCTTGCACCAATAAGATATCCTCCTTGTAAGTCATTTGGACTTCCTGCATCAACTCCAAACCGACATATCCAACTTTGCCAACTGAACTTCCATTGTTTCACCTTCAACATGTCCTCTGAACAACTCGACGAGGGTGGTTACATGCACACTTCCGTGGTGTGAAGTAGCTTTCCTAGACAAATCAAAAACAAAATAAGAACTTAGGGAGCATCACCCCAAGCTATTGCCTACCCTTTGATTGTGCTCCCAGTTGTAACACACAGGCACATACATCCAACGATGTACACAACCAAGGCAATACCAACGGATCTTCTTTTTCTTGCAAACCGTACACAAACAGCGAAGGCTTGATCTCTGAGGTCCGCACTCGTACTTCACCAAACGCCCTTTCCGTGTTTGAATTTCCATCGAAGGCTCTAAGGTTGCCTTTACCAAATGATCTGCTATGGCCAAATTCAAACAAAGATGGGTCTTTGTGGGTAGCCCTAGCTTCTCCATCTCCATTTTATAAAGTACATACGAATTGATTATGGATTGATCTACCAAGAAGCAAAATTTTTTATGCCACCATCTATGGCTAGACAACTGAACCGAATAATTCGAGCGTAGTTGGTCTGTTACATCAACTCCCCACATAAATTCTTGGTACTGAACATGCACGGGTGTCGAAGGGACACGTAGTTGACCTACCTTCCCTCGCTTGCGATGCAACACAGTTACACCTACACTCCAGGCATCTGTAGTTGTGGAAAGGAGTGTCATATGGGTCGAATCTTTCCACGATAAGGCAACGATTTGCCTAAACCGGTGCATTTTAATGAAAATGCTTCCTCGTAGCAAGTTCGGGTCTTTTTGGACCAAGTCTTTGGGCAACCCTACTCTATTCGCTGATACAACCCTAGTTGCCCAGAAATCGAGACACATTAGATCATGGAAAAGCCTAACGGAAGAGAAAAAGTTATCTACAACGACAACATAACCATGATGGTGTAAAGAAGCAACTAAACAGAGTACTACTGATTGTCCTAATTGCAGGCCTAGAACACAGTCCGTTTCGGCTCCCATATACACATCAAGATTCCATATAAATCTTGACTTTGAAGAAGCCAAACACCAAATTTTGATGCCAAATTTACATGGCTTATCTACCATATATTGCCGTATACTACAATACTTTCCCTTATAGGGAACTATTAATTCATCGACAGTTATACACCTCTCCAAGGAATATATTGACTGCGAAACACTAACAAAATGGGCCAATAGCCACCTAGTATACACCAATTTGTCTACTAAGGTTAGCCTCGGGTCTATAGGTCTGGGCCAGCCATCTTCATCAAACCCTTCAATCCCCTTTGAAAAATGTAGTGGCTCACATGTGTTGCCTACAGTAGGGCTTTCCATGCCTTCCCTATCAATGATACCTTCACTACAAGGTCTATGAACAGACGCATCTACACACTCTGGAGCGACCAAATGCTCTTTGCTCTTCCCACTCTTTCCCTTCTTACTTTTCGGTTCCTTATGAAATTTTCGAGTCCTTTGGATCAAAGAAGTGTCTACAAGGTGAAGGCATCTCAAAATAGCCTCCCACCTACTACAACTCATTACCTTCGGAATTACGGCACAATACAATATTGGAATCCTTGAATTCCAATAATTTCTAATCACAGGTAATGGCTTCAAGCCCATATAAATGAGAATCCCAAACCATGCCTTTAATTCTATCACTGTCAAAGGAACCCATGACTTTCCTCCTCGAGTCGTTCCCCTAGATCCTGATAAACATTCCTAGGAAGGAAGCAAAGTGTACAAGTTTGTATAGAAAACTATTCTCTCAAGAACACTTTGAGGCCAATACAACTCCCAAAGGGAAATGGGAGTGGGAATGGATGTAAATACTACAGTTGCTCCTAGTTCAGGGCCTGAAAAATTCTGTCGATTTCCAAGGAGTGACACGTCTTGGCTACACCAATTCTCGGGCGCATAAAACTTCTCAAATTCTTCTCCATCTAGAGGGCTCGACTTATATGAGTCAGGGTGGACACACCACTCATGAAAGTTAGGTGCTTCGTTTCCTAAAAATGGATCATCTACGAAGCCTTCTTCACATGCATGGGGATCGTCTTCAAAGACGTCATCTTCTGAACTCTCTCCTAAACCACAAACCCAGTTAGACTCCTTTGAGTCCTCATGAGAAGTGGAATCTATATCATGGACACTAAAGTATTTTGCCAACGTGAAGCTAACCTTTGGAAATGGCATGCTTGCTGTTGAATCTTGGGTTCCTAGCACGTCCATTTCTATTGTTTCTTCAAAAACTAGGCCGCTCTCTTCATCATGGGGCACATCATGTCCTCTGTCAACAACAACAAGCGTTTCACGTCCAAGCAAGACGGTGTCTCCTAATTCACCTCCAAAGTTGTTGGTTGCCTCCAGAGTTGGAGAGGCACTTCAACCTTCATGAAGCATGTCATGTAACACAGGTGGATTCATTGGCACTCCAAATACAAGGCCTCTTGAAACTGAACAGGCAAACCTTTGAATCACTTTAGAGACATTGTGATTGTGCTGAGAACTACTTGCATCCTGACCATTCCTTTTGAATAGGGCTCGCAAAATTGTCTCATTCTCTAATGATGGAGTAAATGTTGTCTCTTTAATTCCAGTTGTACCCATTTGACCTCGCATTGCAAGTGCATGGCTAGTCTCGGCCCCTTGAGGTGCATGTTGCATATGAGCCTCTCGCCAGGCTTCTTCAATCGTCAACTCAAATCACACATGCTCTTCTGGAATATGGCATTCGTTTTCATCCCCTCCAGAATCGACAATCAACATTGGCACCCCAGTTTGGTGCTCCACATACTCTGCTATCACCTAACCTGTCACTACTATTGGAGTCTCATTGGTGTGGAAAGAATGAGCATGTAACCAGTGAGAGCTATCCTTCACTACAAGCCCTACTCGTATACCTTCTTTAGGCTGTAGACACTCGGAAGCCGCCAAACCCCCTATCTGTATTACATTGCTATAAGAATTGTTTCCAATGGTAAGGAGGCTATTAGAGTTCCCTAAATTTGGAAATAGATCTACAATGTTCATTGAATCACCGTAAACCTCATGAGCATTCTCAGGCCCAAGAGTGTTATGCCCACCTCCAGACATAGAGTAAACTGAATGAAAATATTCTGGTGCAGGTTGATCTTCACCACCCATTCGACATCCTTCCTCTTCAAGATCTTCCTCCCATTGACGTGCATCCTCTAAACGATGTAAGGTGTCAAGGACTTCTCGAAAAGCTCCCTCATCCCTAGTCATTGCTCTAGTTCGTCGTGGAGAGAAAGCTTGACACTGGATTGTATGGTGTGTGTTGACAAATCTTGGGGCACATGTTGACCTACGCTTGGCACCTCCTTTAGATGGTCGTCTACTTCCTTAGCCAACAATAGTGACACGTGTACCCTGCCCACGATGAGGCGCACTAGAACTCGCTGCATGCTTGGGCTGCGGGATCTTTGTAGTTGTTGGCCGTTTTGTCATCTGCTTTGCATGAGCTATGCTTCTTTTTTTCTTGATGGTTGCCCCCTCCCCGATATTGTGGCATTTACGCTTCCGTGCAAACATGGTGTTGTTGGTGTTTCTACTTGCACCTCCTTGGAAAATGTGAAGTGTAGCATATCCATCTCCCTTTGACAATGATGAAGCGGGTCCTCCTCCCTTGGATCGCTCCCCAAGTGGAGGCTGAAGTGGAGAGCCTCCCCGAGCATAGCTGCTGTGACCCTCCGACGAGGGAGGTCTGGAGGAGCTGAGGCAGGTAGTGCTATTTCCTTCGCCTTCTTGCGACCCATAGTGAGGCAAATCAGGGAAAACTCGCAGTTTAATAATTCTCGCAATTTCCTCAGGCAAGTGGTGGCGCTCCTTCCAACCAAGGATTAGTGCACAATGATGATACCAAAGAAATCTGAGATTTGCAGCCTTCGAGAAGCTCCCCCGTCGATAATTAGATTTTGGCTTTGGTTGGGCCAAAAGGTAAGTAGAGTTCAAACATGAAACAAGTGTCTCAATTTCGAGAGGTGAGGCACCAGCACCTGAAGCCCACGCCCTGATGATGTTGATTTCTTCTCGCAAGTCACTACAATTGATAGAGGACGTGGCAGAAGTCATGAAACCACTAGAGTGAATCATGGTAGTAGTTTTGAGAATGACACATGACTCCACCCTGCAATGTTGCATTCAAGAGTGAGTGTCTACAATAATAATATTGAGGCAAAGGGTGTGAATTGACTACAAGCCTTTTCTTCCAATTATGACTACTCACTACACAATATTTATCTGCATTAATAGTCAAGAATGTTTGAGGGACCTAAATAAGAGCAGTTTGTGAATTTCATCTTTTGTATTATCCTACATGGGGACCACCCATATGGTTCAATATTTCTTTTGAAGTGGATTGGTAGTTTATACTGGCCATTACCTACACTTCATATTTTGAAGAAGGCAAAGAAGATACACGGGGGCAAGGAAGAATAATTGTTTGTGTTCCAATGGTTATAACTTGTTATAAAAAAGGTCACCAATCAGACATGTGAAGTGCATCACCCAAATTCCCATGGTTATGATTCAACTTCCTATAGAATAAAAAACACAAGCAAAACGTTTTGCACTTATAGGAAGAAGAAACTATACTAGAATCTAAGACCAATCCTAAAAATAAAGGTTGGAGAAACAATTCAAAAACCATAATCAAAGATTAAGGGAATCAAAAACGTGAAGGATTACTAACCCCAAGAATGTATAGTATGTGTGGAATCAATTGATGTCATTAGTTGTTGACAAAGGAGGCTTTTTCACTGCTATGGACTTGCCACCAAACTAGACTTCAGAGACTATGCTTTCAATCCCTAGACTGTCAAATCAACCACAAGCCACAATACTCTACATATTAGAAATAATACATAGATGAGTATTACAAGTAAAATTGTGAATCCTTTCTCATGGGAGAGTTTTTGGCATAAGTGGACTAAAATGCTTCAAAGAATTGCATACTAAGAATCTACTAAACATGGTAATGAGGAATCAAATCCCACCCATTTTGAAAATTCATAACTTATTTTTACTATATCCAAATAACAAGAATTTAAGTGTAATTGAACCCTATCTAAAAATAGGGACTAAACTTGCATTAAAAATTTCTTTATGAATAAGAGAAACCACTCAGAACTAGTCAAATGTGTTTCCAACCTTGTTAGAACCTAAATTTTTGGAAATCCAAGCTTTTCATTGACTACATATTTGAGAATTTCTTGACAGATATGCAAGGTGTCCTCAACAATTCACAAAACCAAATGGTATCATTGAATTCCTAATAAATAGAAATGTCATCTAAAACTCTATAAATAGGAACTTGTGTCCACATTCAACATTTTTTATAAGATTTTTACAAAGGTGAGATTCTTACTTACCCCAAGCAATTTCAGCCACAATTTGGATTTCGGACTTAGGTGTGGCCAAAGAGAAAGACCAGCTCCAACAACATCCTCAAACACAACTAGTCAGAAAAGATTCAGAGTCATTCTTTTCCTGCATTGTGAGCAGTCATTGTTTCCTGCTTGCAACCAACCCTCAATCAACAATGTTTACAAGAAAATCATTGAAAACAAGACCTTAAAAATTTGAAATTGAAATTGAGACAAAGCTCTAATCTAGCTCATTAACTAACCAAATACATGTAGCCGTACCTTCACAATTGAAAGAAAAATTCAAAATTCAAATAGCAAGAGATTTCAAAGCAAGCTCATTAGCCTCATTAGGTTCTATAGATGCACTTCTCGAAATTGCAAGTTTGAAGAGATTGTAAGAGGCTAATTCATTAACCAAATTCAAGAAGTAGCATCTTCACAACCGAGAATACTACATAGAAAGGCAATAACACAAATGAAATTCCAAAATAAACAAAACAAAATTCTTGGACAAGACAAACATATCATTGAGTACAAAAATAATCTTTATGATCGTGTACACTGCCTTATTTAGTAAATCCTAAACAAAATAATAAGCAATGTGAAAAAACATACTTACAATTCATCATGACAAGTATTGTGAAAAAAGATTCCCAACTGTCATAAAAGTGAAGTTTAAAAGCATCATACCTAACCAACTTCCGTAAGCCACGTACATCAAACATCAAGAGTGCACTCGGATATCATTGCAAATATCATGGAGAGAATGGGGAAAAAGAGGAAATGGTCAATTTTTTGACTCAATCAAAATAACAGCTGCAAATTCAAACCAAACACAACAGTTACAACCATATATTGAAGTTAAGAAGCAAAAGCAACACATCTCCACCATCATCAACAAAGAACATTACCATCTATTTTATAAATGTAATGCAAAGCTACAGCATAAATATAATAGATGACGAGGAGCTCTCGCTAAAGCAACTTCCAGAATAATAGATTATGCCTAATAACCTCTTCTGAGAGGGTGACTACATAACACCAAAGTGTAGTTCTAATTGGGACTACTATAAATACCTCTTGTAGCCACATCCTCTTTGTGGTTCAGCTCCTGAACTCCAATAAGAAAAAATTCATAAGGTCACTGCAAATATTTAGATGAGCTGCCATGCACAGGTCATGAAAGATCTACCAAAAAGAATTAAAAGCTAACAAAACCTAGGTTCTTTGCAAGATACTTCACATGACAGTTATTGAAATCTTTAACCAAAAAGAGACTATGAACTTTCAAATGTCAATTTTGTAAATAAGCAACCATCAGTACACTTTTGTGTACATGAGTGATGCTTGATGTTGAAGTCAATCATGTATAATCTGATGTATACTTGCATCTTGGACATGAAAGTCAAAAAATTATTGGAAGATTAATGGGTAACAAAATACCCAAAAGAAAACTCCTACAACAGAAGGGAAGGGGATGCATGCATACTTCCTCTTTTCTATTCAGTTCTTCCTCCTTCGCTCTCAAATCTTCTTTTTCTTCTTCAAATCTTGTTCATAAACAGAAAAAGCTTCATTTTCAATAAATAAGAGAAACCTGGAGAAGAACCAAGAAACTTGGTTGATGTATCGATGAATTAGACAATTAATTGAGATAAATTCAGAGCTCTGAAATGCTAAGCATCCTCGTATGTCTTGATACTTATCCATCATGCCTTGAAGCAGACTAAGTTTACCTTAGCTTCATCATCATTGAATACTGTCTAAGCTACTAATTTCGACATGATGATCAGATCATATATTCTGTGCAATGGATATAATGCTCATATAATCAACTTTGATTAATCCTTAGTTAAATCAAACACCAAGTGCATCAAAGGTGCATCAAGTCCCTGCATGACTTGGCTAATGTCTATGGTCATAGTGATAAAAAATTTGATTTCCAGAGATTGCACTCTTACACCCCAAAGATCTCTGCACAACTAATTACATATCCTAAAAATCACTCTTCCTATGAATATTCAATGCTTAACGATGTAAACAACATTCTCTACTGTATTGCAAGCTCTGACCCTTCTATTCGAAAGGCAATTCTGCTAGATGTATTTCTGAATTATTAAAAATGATAAGAAAAAAACATTGTTATATATCTTCAACTAATTACTACACAAGTAGCGTCACCAATTCACATAAGCATGACGTATTGCAATCCACCATCAATTTTGGTGACATCAACTTGATGGCAAGAAAATCAAGTTGCATCCTTTTCTAAGTTTCAGTGAGAAATATTTCAAGGAATCCAATACCTACGAGACGGCACCTGTTGTCTAATGGCTAAGGAAACAAGTAGTTCATTGAGGTCTTGTAGTTTGCCGTGAAGCACAGATGTCCCTACAGTTTTGAGCCAAATGGGACCTATGCAGTGCCCAAAAGCAAAACCCTACAAATGATCCCAAGGCACAGATTAGTGTCTTTGAGCATTCTAGATGGAATCCATAGCACTTGAAATCAGAACCACAATCCCCAAGCATACAAAAGTTGAGAGGAGAGAGTTACGAAGAACAATCGATACGTACATTGAAAGGGAGGTAGGCTAATCTCTAGCACGCCCTGTAGAGAGTTGTCGCTCCCTGCTCTCAAGCCTTCTTTGCTAGGCACGACCTCAAGACCTCCCTCAATTTCAAGAACACACTTCTCTGTGCCACAGCACTATGGAGCCAAACGTGAACTATCCAGTTCCTACTTTCTCCTTCGGTCGATTGCTTCTTTTCATTCTAATCGCAGCTTACAATCGCACACAATCTTCCTTTGCCGCAATCTCTAGATTTCATATTGCATTCTAAGTACTTCTTAGGCATGAAGAAGTCGGCCGCAAAACCCTAAACAAAACAAATCACACACTTTGATTGCGACACCTTCACGAATCAAGGCATAAAAAACCCTAAACCCCAAATCTCGTTTGATCCACCACAAGAGAACTGAAGGGGGAGGAAGAAAGAGGAATGTTTGAACCTAGAAATGTCGTGGTCTATAGGTGGATCCAAGGCGGCCCTAATTGCTAGAAACCGATGTAGCCGGTCATGCAAGATGCGTACACGAGGATGGGCATGTGTACAAGTCTGGGGAAGCAGTATAGGTACTTTTCTAGAAATACACACTTCAGCATGTTTGGAAGCAAATCATTTGAACAGCTGGCATCACAATATTTTTCTAACAACTCCAAAAAATCAATGACTAGTGCAAGTTCAATTTCATTATTTACATATTTGGCCAATAAATTTTTGAATGTGGAGAATAAGGTCCATGTATGGATTTAGAGGACACAATGTGTTCCCTGAACCACTTAGGGGTTAAAACAATGCTTAGGATGCTCTTATGAGTTGCTAGTGCGCCCTGTTTATGTCTTAATTGTTGCAACGGTCATTTGTACAATCCACACAAAAAAGTTTGACAAATCATGACCTCACAGCTATGGCACTACCAAAATGGACTGTAGTCACAATACATGCATGTTAGAAGTGCACTAAATTTTCCCACTACCGGTCAAAAATCCCAACATCATGGTGCAAAAATCGCATAGCCTTCATTCAATTTCTCCTCCAACTATACACTGTCAGTCTTCAATCCCACAGTCAAAAGTTAGAAATTGCAAAGGCTTATCTTAAAATCGCCTCCATCTATGCCCCTCCAAAAAATACAGCTCTCAATGTCTTTGACACAGTAGGAAAGAGTCATTGGTGGCTTCTACACTTTTAGCATCTTGCACCTCCATCACATGGGCCATTGGTTATAAAGCTTGAAAATTGAATTGCCCCCATTTTAGCGCACAACTCCCTCTCTGGGCCCCCTCTCTTACATGTGTTGTATTGCAATATTCCTCTCAGTTTGGTGTTCTCCATCTCCTGCACAAAGGCTTGGTTGACATTCAAATTAGCAGTTGCTACCAGGCCACCTCACTCTCAACATCTAGTGCTTCAAAGTCACAACAATGTTCCCTTCCATGACTGTTGTGAGTGTAGGTAAGCTCTTATCTATCGACTCTTCTTTTATTTCTCCATTGTTGTTGTTTGTAACCAACTACCTGCATCACTTGCTATCCACATGCATTCAAAGCTCCATGCTATGACCACAACTTTGAAGTTCTTCACAGCCAACCAATATATTTCAATTTTTTTCCTTACATGCATGGTTTGAAAGTTCAGCAATCATTGGCAATGCGGGGGCCTATAGTAAGTGACAGTTGCTCCATTTGACATTGCAAGTCCTTGGCTTGGCATTGTGTTCCAATAACTCTGGTAATGCATAGTTGTAGTGTTGAAGCTACTACTCAGTAGGCAAGTGTTGCATCTGAAAATTGTCCAATATTGCTATTAGCATTTGTGGATGAACTTCCTATAAAGGGGGTAAGTTTCTTGGATCCTCCCCTCTTTTTTTGCTCTTCTCCTCTCTATTGCTACTGTTTGGTTTTCCTTACAAATTTGAGGGATAATCCCGCAATAAGGTGCTCTGTAGCCAACCACTGGGATGTTTTGTCGTATAGCAGTATGCAACTTGTCTCCTAGAGCTCTCACATTCTTTGAACTCCACAACTCATTGTATTTTTTCCTAGATCTTGTTAACTCTATCCATGCTTACTTAGCCTCCAACTTCTTTTGCTTCTCTTGTGCCCTCTATTCTTTACTAGCTTCTTTTGCTAACAGTCTTTTCTGCCATTCTGTTGTAGCAGCCTCTCTTTTTACTGCAACTTCCTCCAAATCTCTGAGATGCTCCTCTTCAGTGAGTAGGATAGAGTGATGATAATTGATTTGTGGTTCCACTCTAGTTTTCAACATAGGAGGCAATAACACACATGGTAACTGTAGAAACTGTTTGAAACCACTAGCATTCCCATCTTGCACTATGGCTGCAATGTCATCCTCTTCTATTTCTACCAATTCACTATTTTCATGTCGTTGAACTACTTGATCGTGGTCATCACTAAAGCTAGTAGTACCTCTTGCTTATATGATGTCTTGTACTTCATCACTGTCAATGTCCACATAATATTGCATGCCATTAGGAAGGTCTTCTAGTACCTCATTGAAAATCTCTTGGACTTCCCATTCTTGAAGTTGAAAATCTAATTGAATTGTTGTTGGTCTACCTTCATTCTTTGCATCACTTGGGTTTCCTTGTGCCTGTTCATAAACTTCACTAGGTTCCATCTTTGAGTTCATAGCATTTGAATTGATAGGATATATACTAGTAGCTTGAAATCCCTTAGTAATGTTCTCAATTGATAAGGCTCTTCTCAAACCATGTGAAACCCATTGGACCAAATCTTCTTTGATTGGCACTTGCCCCTTGTGACCAACACTCCATTTGTCTCTATAGGCCCTAAAGGAGAATTTGAAGGGCTTAAAACATGTTACATCTAGAGGTTGTAGGGCATGAGATGTATGTGAAGGAAATGTCAACATATCCAAGCCATTTGCCATAGCTAGTTTGATAACTGCTAAGCTCATGTGGGATTTGTGTCCATCTAAAATTAATAAGTGTCTATTAAATGGGGATATGCCATGTAATTTAGAAACATGAAGTAGAAAATGGTTCATCCATTCTTTGAACAAAACATTTGTCATCCATGCTTTTTGTTGTATAGCCATCACAGCTCCTTTTTCGCCTATTTTTTCAAGGAAATTTTTGCTTCTTCTCTTCCCTTAGAAAATATAGAAGTTTGGTAGTTTTTCACCTTTAGCATTGATACAGACCAATACTGATAGCCATTCTCTATAGTTAAGAGTTACCATATGCACATTTTTGGATCCCCTCTTGGCAATAACATAGCCTCCACCATCCTTCCCAACTTGGGTGCCACTTTCGTCACAATTCTAGATTTGATGGGGTTCATAGTTGTGAGTGTCATATAGCCTTTAAAGATTTCTATAGAAAGTTCCTATAGCTTCATGGCATAAGTTCTTGGCTCTTTTTTTCTCTAAAGCTTGGAATTTTGTAATTGCTAACTCTAGGTGTCTTCTTTTGAAGCATTTAACCCAACCAGGACGAGGGACCCCATTTGTAAAAGGGGTCACTCTACCTTGTGTAAGGATACTAACTTTCTCTCTAAGTTGCCCTATTGTTAGTGGGAAGCCAAGGTTCTACATTTTCATCAAGTAGTCTACAAGATTTTCTTCTTCTTCATCATTCAAGACACCCATTTTTCCTCTCTTCCTTTGCATTGTTGTACCATAAATGTGACCTCTTAAACTAGAAACAAGAATTCCATTGTCCCTGGCAACTACCCATAGTGGCAGTCCATCATCAAAATCAACTATGGCACATTGTAATTGCTCATTGGTCCAGTTCCCATTCTTCCTCTTACGACTAACAATTCAACTCCCAGGTTTGTAAGATTTTGGTAGAGAAGGTCTATGAGGACCCGTACCTAGGTTAGGTACTGTGTAGCTACAAGCGGACCCTTTTGCACCATTGCTCCAAAGTCCTTGACAACGCTTGCTTCTCTGCAGCTCTATCTAGTCCACCAGTTTGATGTCAATTGAGTTTGCTATCTGGCTATGTTGGGCCAGAGAGCTTGAGCTGCGTTCTAGCGATGGATATCGAACTTCAGCCCATCGCCTTCGATTGGCAGAATCTGCTTGGACTTGCAACGGCTGGTCCTCTACCACTTCCTTTCTGGACCCCAAATCCTCCTCGTTGTAGTCTTTGGATTCCCTCTTTCGTCACTACAGATGGAGGTTTATCGCTGAATCTCCAGAAACTTTGCCTTCATCTCCAGAAACTTTGCCTTCATCTTTAATCACATCTACGGTCTTTGAAGGTCCATGTGACAAGGGTTGAGGGCAAATGATTTGGCAGACGTCATGTCCATCGTCCAGTAGGCCCTCATCGACAACAACATCCATATTATCCTCTCGTTCGAATCATTCCATTTCTTGGAACCACAATTAGTCATCCTCACATTTCGCCTATGCAAATAACTCTTGATTTTGCTCCTCTCCACCATCTTCATCTTCATTATATTCTGATTGACTACTCCCCCAACTCCGGTGCCTTTGCCAACTACCTCCATCTCCCTCGCTTGCATCCTCAGACACAATGGTCTCACTCATTCTAGTAGGCTAAATTTCAACTGCAATAACTTGAATTCTACTTTAACACTTTCATCCAAACTATGTCTGTATTGCATGTGCTCGAAATTTGCCTTTAGTTTGTCAATCCTTCAACCTTAGAAAATGGCAATTCCTCCATGCGCAAATGAAGAAAACGAACGCTCAACAACCATGTTATGGGACGACATTTTTTCATGTATTTTATTCACTTCAATTTAATTTAAAAAAAAATTCCTACCACTTCCTAAAATCGACGGCTAAGACATCACTAATGACGCTGTCGTATTGTAAATGTGTTCATTATGTGAAAATGCATAATTGTTTGTTAAATTGGAGGGGTTTTTTTGGTAGAGTTTCAAGAAACAAATGGGGTTATACTCCACTTGAACTCTTTTTTTTTACCTCTATTTGACAAACACTTAGTTCTTTGATTTCTATACTAGAGATATTTTAATATGTTAGTTAGTTAAGTTGAAGTTGTAAAAACAAAAGGTAAAGCTTGTTTTACCTTTTTTCCTTATTTTTATTTTTATTTTTAATGGATTAGAAATCCACGTAGATGATATGGATAGACTTATCGAAAATAGGAAGTGGCTCACGTGGGTATTATGGCCCATGTGGCATCTTAGTGGCCAAAATTCACTAACTTAGGTGGATGGCATGGAAGTTGAGGTGGCGGATGAGGTTAAGGATCATCTTCTTCCTCCTCCTTGTTTGCTTAGGGAAGCCGTCACTTTGGGAGGGGAGAGCACTTTTGTACATGGAGAGTTTGGTAATGAATTTTTGAGATCTTGTGTATCTTGTTTTTGTGTTTCCAAAAAGCTATCACTCATGAAGTTTGGAGTTAGTATGTGTAAGTTATGAGTTTGGGAGTGAAATGTTGTGAAGTTGCTTCAAACTTTCAAGAGAGTGAGCTTTGAAAGGGTATGAAATGTGGACAGTACTTTGCATTTGAGTGAAACTTAGGGAGCTTGTAGATGTTCATGTTAGCTTTCCAAAATGGGTTTATTTTTTTTATTTGGAGGTAGTATGAGAAAGTTATGGGCTTGAAAGTGAAAGGGTGAAGGGATACTTTCGGGTTTTCAAGTGAGTGAGCTTTGAAAGGGTATGAAATGTGGAAAGTATTTTGTATTTGAGTGAAACTTGAGGAGCTTGTATATGTTCATGTTAGCTTTTCAAAATGAGTTTATTTTCTTGATTTGGAGGTAGTATGAGAAAGTTATGGGCTTGAGAGTGAAGTATAGGTGAGCTGCCTTTGAGTTGGGAAGGGTGAACTTTGACCGACCATAAAAGTCAGGAAGTATCTTAGTTTTGAGTGAAATTTGGAGATGTTGTAGAAATTTTTGTTATCTTTCCAGAGGCGTATCACACTCTTAGTTTGGAGTTGTATAGCGAACGTGGCACTCAATAAATCATCAGACACTTCTTCAAGGGGAGTTCATGAAGGATATGACTTTGTTTCTACAATTTTTTACCATACATGGGGTATATTGAGACTCCATGACATCTTTAGAGGGGTGTACGGAAGGGTGATAGTATTTTGGTTCATATGGCATCATGGGGGGGGGGATTTATTGTTATGTTTGTGACTTTGGCCACGGGATCTTCCATTATTTGAACCACATCTAGTTGCAGCTAGAAGCCCCGCGTTTTCCCAAGGCAAGGCCTCTCTACTCGACAACGCTCTAATAATTTTAAATTACTCTACAGTTGTTACTTTATTGATTACATTTGCCTCTCAATTTAATCTCTTAAGTAGATAGCCCTGAGAAAATCGTGCAGAACACATCTTCATTTAATTCACTCCCCATTCTGCATTAGAATTTTTGTGTCAAATTTATTGCACATCACTTTTACATGAGTAGTGTGCAAAGCTAATTTATGAGCAAAAAGCAAACATTAGAATCACCCCTTTTGCCTCATAAGTATTCTTAAACCATGTATAAAGAAACACAATTTATCAACACACATAAGGGGTTTCATATAAACAACCCTCTACACGGTTTATGCCACTTTTATAGGGGCGGTTCTGAATGCCCAAATGGTTTTCGAGCCTTCTCCTATAGTACCGATAGTGTCTGAAGGAGATGACCATTTCCGATCTTCCATTTTTGCAATTTAGGTTGCTCCATTTCCGATCAAGTGAATTGTAGGTGACAATTTATGCAAAGCACAACCCCGGGGACAATAAAAATGTCCAAGAGGTGTACATTGAAAGCTTATATGATCACAATGTATACATTGGAAGCCTTACATTGATTTTGGAACCATCCTATGGTTTGCCTACATATCGAGAATGGGACAAATAGAAACTTCACAAAAAAAATTTGTGATAATTTGGTTTTTAAGGGGGAAAAATTTAGGAAATTGTGAAATCCTTCTAAAATCTATTTCTCTACATTGGGATTTTTTTTTCTTGAACTTTTCCCATGCCGCTGATAGGCTAAATTGCTTAAGTGATTGGAAATGGGTGATCATCTTGATACATGGAGAATGAGTTGATGGACGAATTCCAAAGAAGTATTAGAAAATTTAAAGATTTTGTAACGTGGCAAAAAAAACATGGCTCAATGATATTCTAAACCCAACCCACAACTAGTGCTTTTTTATTGAGGAACTTTTGTTGGAATCTTACCTGATTTTCTAACTAACCTAGTTGTCTTTGTACTAGGAAAAAAGTAGTGGAAAAAATCGACCAAAATATCTTAAAACAAAAATCAAGATTCATCAAGTATTGGATGAACTTTATTAAATGTAGACATTTTATGGATGAAATCATATAATTGATGGATAGATGAGCAAAGATAGATGATTGCTTTCTTGCTTTCTAGGGTGCATGTCACGCTACGGAACCAAAAAACATAGAAAATCACTACCCACAATATTTCTAATATTTTGTTCTTATTGGAATAACAAGTATCCTATTTATATTGGGTTGTCTGATTTAGTAAAATCTAATTATTCTTCCAGGACTTGGACATGGGATTAGAATTCACAACACAATCTCACGTTTAGTTGTTTTTCTGGAAAACTCAGACAAGCTTTGTTGACTTCATAATCTGGAGTATTTGCATGAATAATTTTGGATGGATGCCAATCATCCTAATCTACAATCATGTGAGGCTTAGTTTCACATCATTTTGATAAATATTGCAAAATTTAAAGTTTGTTTGATTTCTATATCAAACTAGGCACCTAAAAAGATATTCTAAAAAATATTGGTTAATTTTATAGGGTTGTATAGATTTATACCTATTCAAAAACATTTGAACCATTCAAATGTGAATAATGAGGTAAAAGTTATAAGGAGGTTTTTTTAGTAGGCAATGAAGGTAATAAAAACATAGAAAGTTGTTTTTTGAACTCAAATTTTCAAATTTTCAAATTAAAAAAAAAAAAAAAAAAGATATCAAATTATCAATTTTTTACTAGATCACTCTCACCATTGGGATTTAATTTCTTGTCAAAGTTAATATGAGTTTATTGTTTCTTTCATTTAATACCACCTTATACTTCATAATTTTATTTTAGTTGAATATGAAAGTTTTATTGACTTGATTTTTTAAAATATATTTCAACCCATTTTCTAACATATTGACTAAAGCACGTAAGTTATGGGACATATCGTGTCTTTCTTTATATTTTTTACACTTACAAAAATTGCCATAGCTAATTTAAGAATTGGATATTTTTTTTAATTGTAAGTGTTGAGGAAAAAGTAACATACTTCCAGAAATTAAATTTTCAAAATTTTCAAAAGAATTTTTAATATTTTAGAATTTAATCAAATATCTTAGTGAAAAAAAATTTCATACAAGTAAATGTTTTTTTCAAGATTCTTTATTAACTCTTAAAGGTATTCAATATTTTTAGATCCAAAATTGCTTCAAAGCATTTAAATCCAAAGCAAGGCTTAAATTTTCATCTATATTTATTCATAAACCCCTAAAGGACCAAATTGCGTTTTGGAGCTACATGGTTAAAAAGTTATTGTATGATATGTAGTTTTCATTGTTCAGTGGGCAACGTGGGCAACTTTAAAATATTCTTAGAAAATTATTTCTTTAAGAAATAAAAATTTTTAATTGTTTTTCTAGATTTCTATATATATGCAAAGCTTTGAATCATTACATTTGATTAATGAGAAGAAAGTTATGAGGAGTTTTAGTTTGTCAATTATGGATGCTCTATTCTAAAATAAACCTTTGAAGTAGTTTATTTAACTCAATTTTCACTATTTTTGAGAAAAATAAAATCATAAGATATGAGATGTAGATTGTCTACTACAAAATTACAACCATTGCATTGGCATTTTTCAATTCCATAACTAAATTCTTAATAATTTAGTATTTTGAATCACTCTCTCTAACTACTAACTATTTTTTTCCTATATGTTGTACAATTTCAAATGATCTAAAATCAATTAGGCATGTGACCAACTTGGGTTGAAGAGTGAATCCAAAGAAGAACCACCATTTGGGACATTTTTTCATACAAATGTGACCTTGTAAAAAGCAGCTACCTGATTTTTTCACAATGCCACAAAAAGGACTTTTGTCAATTCGAACACTAATATCTTGCAAAGTTGCAATCTACACGGTAAAAATTTTGAATGTTTTCTACATCTTATCTAACCAAAGTACTATAAGATCTTGTGATTACATGTCTCCCAAATTGTTGTTTTTTAAATTTGGTACTTGTACTAGAAATGACATTTTTGGAGCGTTTTTGGTGAAAACATAGTCAAAAACCTCTAAGGATTAACATCTTCCATTATAGGATCCTTTAATTAAATTATTAGAGTATACCCTCCTAAATTTTTAGAATAAGAGACCTTACCAATTGCAAGATCAAGTTGCTTGAATTTAAAAAAGAAATATCTTCAACTCTTCTCAAATGGTTAGATTCAATCATTCCAAACTATGTAAATAAAGAAGTGTAGATCCTACAACTTGTCACTCTCCACAATATGTTGAGGAACTAAGTTGGAAATACATCTAAAAAATTTCAAAAAAAAAATAATTTCACATTCAAGCTTGAAAAAATCCAATCCTAGTGGTTCTAATGTTGTAATGAAAAATTCACACCCAATGTTATTGGATTTTTCTTTTAAATATTGAAAATTGAGTTAACCCCTAAATGTATTTGACTATGTTTTCACCAAAAACGCTCCAAAACTGTCATCTCTAGTACAAGTACGAAATTTTAGAAAAAATATATTTTTGGAAAAATATAACCGTAGGATCTTGTATTAATCTGGTTTGGGAAGATGTGGAAAAAATTTCAGAAATTTCCACCGTTTGGATTGCAAGATGTTAGCATTTGAAGTGACAAAAAACCTTTTTTTGGCCCTGCAAAAATCCGGGCAGCTGCACTTCACAAGGTCAGATTATTATGAAAAAATGTCCAAAATGGTTGTAACTCTTTGGATTCATTTTTCAAGTCATGTTGGCTATATGATTGAATTTTTTTAGATCATTTGGAATTGTACAACATATAGGAAAAAAATAGTAAGTTGAAAGAAGTAGAGAATGATTCAAAATACTAAATTGTTTATAATTCATTTATGGAATTGAAAAATGCCCATCCCAATGGTTAAATTTTTGTAATAAACAATATACACCTCACGTTTTTATTTTTTTCGAAAAATATTAAAAATTGAGTGAAATAAGGGTCTTCAAAGTTTATTTTAGAGTAGAGATTCCATAACTACCCACAAACTACCCACAACTAAAACTCTTCATAACTTTCATCTCACAAATCAAAATGGAATGATTCAAAGCTTTTCATATATATATAAATGTAGAAAACCAATTTCAAATTTTTATTTTTAGAAAAAGTGATTTTTCAAGAAGTTTTTTTTGCTGCCCGGGCTGCCCGCCGAGCAATGAAAACAACATATTATACAATAACTTTTTAACCATGTATTAAAAAGTTATGAAAATTGTTGGGTCTTCAAGCTATTCTTCAGGCACATGTTGTGTGAAAATTTCAAAGAAAAAAAATAAAATTTCCATTCATAGTAAGCTACCCGAAATCGCTATGTTGCCAAAAAACACCGTTTGGTCCTTTAGAGGTTAAATAAAAGACTCCAAAGTTTATTTTAGAGTAGAGATTCCATAACTACATGCAAACTAAAACAACTCATAACTTCCATCTCATTAATGAACATGGAATGATTCAAAGCTTTCCTCATATACATAAATCTAGAATTCAATTTCAAATTTCTATTTCTTAAAAAAGTGATTTTTTTTCTTAGTTGCTCAGGCCACCTTTTGCAATGAAAATTACATATCATGCAATAACTTTTTAACCATGTAGTCAAAAGTTATGAAAATTGTTGTGCTTGAAAGCTACTCTTTGGGCACATGTTGTGTGAAAATTTGAAAGAAAAAAAATTTTCATTTGTAGTGAGCTACCCAAAATTGCTATGTTGCCAAAAATTGGTGTTTGGACCTTTAGGGGTGAAGTGGAATGATAATTCATTTAAGAATATTTTTGGTAAGAATTTCACAAATTGTAAAAATTTTATTGAATGAAGAATTACTGACTAAATTATAACTCCAAACATTTATGTTTTTAATAATTTACTCCAAAAATATTCAAAAATCTTAGAAAATTTGAAAAACATATAAAATGTTATATATGAGTTTTATTGATTTTTTGGAGGGAATTTTAGTAAACCTAACTATTTGGATTCATATTTTAGTCAATAATATTTTACTTCATAAAATTTTACACTTCATGAAATTCTCATTAGAAAATCAAAAAAAGAATTCTCAATTCAAGTACTAAATAATATTGGAAAAAATTGTTTATACTAAAAAAGAAATTCATGAATAAATTGGATTAAATTTTTTTTTTTAATTATTATAAATTTTTTTTGAAATCATTTTATAAAATCACATTATTTGTACTTCAACATGTTCAAACTTTATTAGAAAAAAATATTTTTTCAATGAGTTATGGCAATTTTTGAAGTATATAAATACTTATGAGCCATTGTCCATGTTTGTATTTTAAAATGTTGAAAGACAAAAATTTCACCTATGGAAGGGGCTAAAATATCCTACATTTTGAAGTTTAGAAACATTGAACTTGCAATCGGTAGGGGCATTTGCTCTAAAATTTTGAGAGGATACACTTGAACAAGCTAACTAAAGATCTTACTATTGGATTTTAGCCTTTCAAAGGGGGAGACAAGTATTTTGGAGCAACTTTGGGTCTCTAAATATGAAATGAGGCTTTAGGGATTAATCATGATGAGGTAAAACTATGATAGAAATTTGAAGTCTTTTGATCCTCTTTCTATATGTTTGATCTAAAGTAAGGTTCATGAAAATAATATGTAATTGAAGGAAAAAAAATGAAATCTAATATTAAGTTATCTTGTCTTTAAATCTATTGTATAATTTTTAAGCAAATTTGTAATGTAATTCTTTCCCCAAGAATTGGTGCATTTGAGTCTCTTTTCAAAGTGCTTCTCTAAACACCAAAAAATTAGAGATTTGCAATGGATAATTTTGCTCAAAATCTTGAACAAATAAATTATTTTATTTTCTAAATTGGATTATTCATTTTGAAAATAGACTAAATAGAGTATTGACTACAAAATACCAAAAATAAGAATTTGGTGAGATTTTATCTTACTTAATAGTTTTGTGACTTTTGTCAACACTAAATATGATGCCTTGAGCTTTTGGGGGTTTAATATTGAAAATGTCTAGAAGATAATTGGAACTGAAACATTTTGTGATATGTTATCAACCATATGATTATTAACAAGAATTAACATTAATTTTGAAACAATAAACAATATAAGGGTCTTATTTCTTCAAGAAATGTTTAAAATAAGATATATGGCTGAATTGCCTCTTCAAAAGATAAGCATAACAAGTGGAAAATTTTGAGGGTCTACAAACAACAATTTTTGGAGTAATAGAGCGTGTATAGAAAGAAGGGGTTTATATACTATGATACACCAATTATTTGACAATGTACAAAGTTTACATTGATTTATAAATTTAAAATTCAACTCTATGTGTTTGTCACTTGAATTTGATGAACTAAGTCTTCCAATATTGCTTGTTATCATCTTTAATTTTCTTCTACATATATGAGAAGGTAGTCAAGATACCTTACTATTGTGAAGCAAGCTCAATGTCTTTTGAAACTTAAACTATCAAACATTATGCATTGGAATTGTATTGAGGTCCATTGCAATATATGCAATGTCAACACCTTTGAACAACACTAACTTCCATTATAATTTTTTCTTCATTTCATGATTCAATTATTTAACTTTTATTTTTGAAAATCTATTTATTCTAGTTTTGAGTTTCTTAGTAGCCTTTGAAATTAAAATGCATAATTAGTTTGAAAATATTTATTATTTGATTAATAATAAGATTTTTCTCTTGTCAAGAAATTTGGCTTGTGCATTGTCAACACTTGATCAATAAATTTGACTATCAAAACTTCAAGTGTAGGAATTATAAAAGAATCCCCCAACAAAGAGAAAAGTGCATAATCCATCTAAATGTCTTTCTGTTGGATGAAATCTTTTTACTAAGCAAATTTCTTGGACTCTAATAACCTCAAGCTAATTCTTTAAGAAACACTCCCTCCCTCCTATTTTATTAGTGTTTTTTTTTGTAATATTGAAAGTATTAAGGATTTGGCAATGATTTTTTTAATGCACATTAAAATCAAATGATTCTATAGTGAATGTTTAAGGTATCCTCTTCATCACAAACAGTTGGATGTGGCTATTAATTACAATCAAGGAAAGATCATAAAATAGGACGTTGCAAAAGATACAAAGTGCCACGTATAAGCAAGGATAAGCTTGATAGAGAAAGAAGACTTCCTATGCAATTACCTTGTCCTCTCCATTTGTTTCAAATCTACACAAGAATGGCTTGAAATTTAATAGGTTCAATAAAAATTGCAAAGTGTTTCAGTCTTTGGCATGTCTACTTCAAATTGCTATTAGAAATTCTATTTCAGATTTTTTTAATCTGTAAAATGAATAATAAACTAAGATTTTTTGTGCTTCATTTCATTAGTTGATGACAGAAAAATTAGAAACCTAAAAACTTTTTTTAAAAAAGAAATTCAACCCTAAAATCAGGTCTGAAGTCACGGGGATAAGTAATCGGGGACAAATAAAAAAACAAAAGAACTAAGTTAGTAAAATGGAACAGAGGAAGTCTACACCGACCCAGCTCCTGGCCCGGACAGACCCCAACCCACCCCTCCGCCCAATCCGAAACCCACCCCACCGCCACCACCAGGCCCAGCCCGAACCATCCAAACCAGGCCCAACCCGAACCACCCAAACCTGGCCCGAACCGAACCACCCAAACCAGGCCCAACCCGAACCACCCGAACCTGGCCCGACCTGACCCCTCCCAAGGTGGCACTTTCCACCATTTTCCCAAGAAAACCCAAAAAATTCACTGCTGGACTCCAGTCGGACGGCTCTGCTATCCTCCTGGAGTGACACGTGCCCATATTATGCTTTGAGGTGGGTGGAACCTTCCTCCGCAGTCCTACAGTGTAGATAACGGATGACTGACCTTTTCCCGAGTTGTGAACTTCTGTTTCCGCCTTGCCAAGCTTCCTGGAAACAATACTTCATACTTGGGACTTCGTGCCAAGCCTTCTGGGAAGCCTTGGGCAACCGTCGCTTTCTCTGCAATTCGAAGCTTGCAGTTGGAGTCGATGATCGACGCTCTTGGCCATTGAGCGCAATCTTGCAGGACCTGCACGCAACAGACTGGCCATTGTTAGTTTCCACTTCTCATTTCTCGACTGGTCGAAGGACACCAGTGGCGGCCGGAAGAAGCCCAGCCAAAAACAGAGGACTGACGAACGAGCTGACCACGACCAACGCCGCGCTTGTAAGCACCCTTTCCAATCTTGGGCCCTTCCCAATCTTTGCCTGGAGTGGAATTAATTGCAGGACGTGCTCCGCCGTCCATTTGGTTCACGAATGGTGAAGTCGTTTCCGGGGGGTGACCTTGAGGAGCGAGTGTCGTGTTTGGTGGAGTGATATAATTAATATGCGGGATCGGACTTGGAGGGTCGTGAACTGGCATTTGCAGCTAGCTAGGTAATCTCCGGTTTGGTGTGGATCCGCATAATCTAAATGCATTGGGTTCTCCTTCTTCGTCCTCGTTTTCTGGTGAAATTCGGCCGAAGCAGAAGAGGGCGTCTCCGGAGGTAATTTCCGTCATTCCTCCGGAGTTTCATTTCCTTCCGCCGTGCCTAGGGCAGCACCAAATGAATCTGGATAGTGTTGTGTGTCTTCATTTGCAAGTGGGTTGTAAGAACGCTGATACCAGTTGCTCGCGGGTTCAGGGAAACCAACCATTTTGTGGCTCGAATTGGGGTGAGTTGTTAGGTTTGATCTGAAGTGCTAAAATGTTGAAAAATGTTGGGCGGATTTTGAGCTCCTGGACCTATTTACTTCTTTCGGGTTTGCTCTATTCGGTTTTGCTTTTTTCTCTTGCGTTGCAAATCTATTCCAGAGGCTGCCGGGAATGGAGGAACGAATTCAACAGTTTGGCCCTATTTCTTGTATTGAATGCGGTGAATACAAAACCCTGCACGCCCTTTACAGAAGCTATGTACCTGAAAGTTTTCCATAGTGCCCAGTGTGGTTCAGGATAGGCATTAGTTGAATCGCTGCATTTGATCGGGTGTGTTTGGCGCCGATGAAAGAGAGATTTCATTGCATAGTCTAAGAGAGTGTTGCTTCGTTTAGTATTGAGAAGTGGAGCAGTGTGGTGAGTTACTGGCTAAATTAATTGTTGGCAACACGTTGTAAACTGTGAACTGTACTATGAACGCTATATTCGAGTTTTATTATTAGAATCGAGCTAGAAATGTGACAAATTTTGACCAGTGTATGATACTTCTGTACTAGATGTGAATTTTTGCTAGGTTTCTCGATTTGTTGACCTCTTTCGCCATTTGTATTTCTCACTTCCTGTGACAAGTAACCAATTCTTATGGGTTGAATTATGGGTTGTCGTTTGATGGATTTCAAAAACAGTCTCTAAGGGTTGTGTCACAGATGACTGACGGTGAGGACATCGGAGGTGAGTTGACTTCGACTCAAAGTTACTGTCGAGTGGTTTGCCAATTCTGCGGCATCATTTTATTGCTGCGTAGCAAGAAGTTCTCGGATCTGACATTTTACATCTCGGTCATGAAGAGGTTCTATTGTTTTCAGTCTTGTGATGTCTGCAACCGTCCTAGAAGTGTTTTTTTTCGTTTTGAATCTGATGGAAGATCCAGGTCAACTTCCTTTTTGCATTCGCCCTTTGGTTGCCACTGTCTACGCTTTCGGAAAATGTACACCGTGGGGAGCCAGCCATGTTAATTAGCTGAGGACCAGATTTCTTGGTGATCTTGTATTGAGGGTATCCTCTTATGCTCATCTCTGTGTTTTGATTTTCAGAGGACGCAGAACCTGAGACCATCATGGACGCAGCGCTAACATCAGGGCCTCCTCCGAAGAAAAATCAACCGCCGACGATACTGCCTACTGTTGAACTTCAGCAGGATGATGTTCTGGCGAAGGGAAAGGTATGGAAGAGCAATTCTTCCATCACTTTGACAGTACTTTCGGTCTTGCGTTTTCTTAGTTGAAGGGCTAATATTATGGATTCTGATCCGTCTCTCTGAGTCATTGAGACTACATCAACTTCAAAATCCTGCATTGGCATTGTGACAGAATACGGAATAAGCTCCGAGTTGTGTACATATTTGTTCATGCGTTGGATGCCATAGATCGATCAACTTGTAGTTCTAGATTAGAATTGTACTTGCCATCGTTTTTTAAAAGAGTCTATTGTGTCATCATTTCCAACAGGGAGCGCAAGGCGACGTATTTTGGTCCTCGATACTGGAGGAATACATTCCTCGTGTTGCAGTATTGAATCCGCATACTGTTGATCTGTTTTTCCGTCGTGTGGCTTCTCTTGCGGCTCAAGACGGAAGCAACCGAGAATTGCAACACCAACCCAAGGATATTGAATACACTCAAGATTATGGAATTTATCAAGAAGCACGAGGAGTTCAGCTTGGATGAAGTCCTCTCCAAAGAAATGGATCCTGTGTTTCTTCGGCAACTTCTGGAGGACATATTGGACAGTCAAGAGTCAAGCCTGGGTAAGTGTCATATCACCTCAGTCTTGTAGTCTTCTTTGCAATGGTCGATTACTCTTTCCTGTTTCAAATCTAGAGTGAAAGTGGTCACATTTTTTAAAATGGCATTCCATTAGCGCCAAATATTTTTGTCGTTCAAGTGCACATCAATTGCTGTAAGAGCTAGAACTGCCACGCATCTCGAATTTCTTGGAGTGCATTTCACCGATCATTTAAAAAATATGGTAATCTAGGTGATTTTCTTTACATTGAATTAATAGGAAATGGTATCTAAGGCTGTCCCCGAAAATAAAAATTTGCTTTAAAATGACAATGTTACGAAACCGAAGTGCCAATAAGATTACAGGTCAGCTCGTTTCCCAAGTGCTTAGAAAAGGAATGAGACAGGCAACATAGTATTCTCACATCCCAGTCTACATATACCAAATCTATTCAGTTTCATTTCTGGAGAGCTCTCCGTGTGGTAGAATGTCTCAAATCTGGCACTCTGAAATACGCTATTCTAACAAATATGACCATCTAGATTTGTAAAGCTTGTAGGAATCACTACTGCGAAACCCGTCGTGGGGCCGACTTGGATACTAACAATAGATCATTTTCAGTGAGAAGCGACACAGCTCCGGATCTCCTCAATGAAAAACGACGGGGTTCGCTCTAGTGAATAGTGTGATGCATCTTATCTTTAAATTTCTGCAAATTTTGGTCTTGATTTTGTGTTAATCGCGTGAAATTCAAGAAGTTGATTAACGCAACAGCTCTTTATTCGACTGCAGATGCAGAGAAAGGTGGCATTTCTCCTGATCCCGCGCTTGCTGCCTTGGCTGCAGCACCATCATGCCGTCGTCGTGGAAACGCTGGGGAACTGTTTGCACGAATTCCACATCAGTGGTAGGAAGAATATATCTAAGCTCATAAGATGTGTTGATTGCCGGTATTCTCTCTGTGACTTCGGTTAGGAGCATGCTTTTTGGTGATGAAGCCTGGTCCGAAGCTGGTGCGAACTGCAGGTCTCTGCATGTAAATTCTAGGAAATATTTGTTGAATGAATGTCTTTTTAGTGTGGTTGTGGTACTAGCAAAGGTGTAAACTAATGAGGGAAAGACAGTGGTATGGGTCAGACAGCTTCGAAGCTCAGGTTGTACAGAGATAAAATAGGGGACCTGAGATTATCTACCTTATGAACAAGCAGGTTGGCATTATCATTGGGCGCGATATTATGTAGTACTGTTCGATTTGTTGTGCACCGCAGATTGGTGTATTCCCATGATGTCAATTTTAAAGGCCTGGGAAGCCCAATTCCGGATGCAACTTGGTGTCTTTTTGAGTGCTTTTGAAACTAAAAAATTCTTTAGTTAGTGTAATGTTTTTTATTTCCAGTTGCAGCAAATATTATGGCTGTGAGGAGCAGTGAGAGTCTCATTGTCTGCATATGACTCTGTATAGAATATATGCTGAATATGGTCCACATAGAGACTTGCAAGAGTTGTATGTTTGTTTAGTTCAGCTAGTTTTCAGAATGCCACGATAGAGATGGCATGTGCACATCAATGTCAATATCTAAATTCTGGTATCCAAATCTGAATATTGAAGGTGCATGAATTGAGGTACATGATAGTGACAAAGTTTGTATTCATGCTGAGTTGGATCTAATGAAAAATGGCACTTCCAATTTGGATCATTATTGACCTTACATATCTCAAAAGCTCCAAAATGGTCACAAATTCTACTTGAATATATGGTGTTGTATGTGAGCATGATATGGTTTAGATGTCAAAATGATACCTAAATGATAAATGCTAATTGTTGAATTATTAATTAAATCTATTGCCATATCTTAGTGTATAATTCATATTCTAGGAGTCAAATATGGTACTGGACATACTGTTTCCACAGCTAGGTTTTTTTATCCTCTCACCTCCCAATCCACACAAGGGAAGTTGATATGAGAGATTAATCAGAAGGCATTCTATTCTTCATAAAGATTACACTCATTAAATTTGGAACAAAAATCTTATTATTTCGTAATGAAAACGATTTGGGCCAAGTTAGTTGGTACTGCTGGATACAGGACCCTAAGGAGCTACCTCATACACTCCAGGATTTTCTTCCTCCACACTCAGTACTTTGAAGTCCCTCCAATCATGGTTCCATGGTGCTCTTCAGAGACCCCATAAACAAATCACAAATCTTATAAAGTCTTACAAAGTTGGGGTTTGTGATAAGGCCAAAATGGCTGCATAATCATAAAATTTCTTTTTTTTTAAATGAGTTTCTGGGGGAAGATCTCAGTGACTGAGACACTCTGCCCCCAGAGACAGAGAAGAATTGAGAGCAGATGTCCAGAAGCTTGCAGTTCTGCAAACATGATGGGGGTTTGAAAAGGACATTTGTTCTAGAAAAAAACCCCACAAATCTAATAAATTCCCCAAGACAACAGAGCTTGAGGTATGAGCAACCATTATTGACCCAACGTAAGGTAGATACACCCAAAATCGCACCCTGCCTAAAACCGCCATCATCACTCTGTGTACATCTTTAAAATCAATATGTACGTATGCTAAAGAAACGATTTTAGAACATGTACTAAAAAATTTGGACCCTTCATAACTTTTGTGTACAGTATCCAAATTTCGTGATCTTTGGTGTGTTGTAGCCTCCTTGCACTTACCAACAAAAAAATATGATACATTAACCATTCTAATAATAGTAAGTAGACATAATAGCAAAAAGTGGCAATTTGGGGGTACCCACCTTAAGTGACACCTAAAATATAAGCATGAAAATTACATTCTTGAATAGGAAGGTTGCAATTCAAGGTGTGTTCTACAAAGTCAATATAAGGTAGGAGGTCTATAAAGCAATTAGGCTCTAAAAACATTCTTTAACACAAAGGTATATGTTTTTTGTTTTCAATGTATCAATTGCATTCCTTGATGCACCAACAAATGGACATATCAAGGGTGAATTCTTTTAACATTCCAAGTGATTCCAACTTCAAAATTCCTAACTAATTTCATGAAGGTTCAAAAAATATGAAAAGATCTTATTTCAAAAATATGAAGATCTTTGACTATCTTCCCTAGTTTTTGTACAATGAATTAGGAAGCCAAACTAACTTCTTCATACCATGAGCTTGCCTCTAATTCTCTATAAATTGTTGTATGATATTCAAGTATGCTTTTCTACAATTCCAATGCAATTTGCAGTTTGAAAATCTTTGCATTGTCAAGCATGTAAAGTGTCTTGAAGTTCATAGACTTTTTACTAGTTGAATCTACTTGGGAAGGAAAGTTCGTACAATTATTGGACCATGATTCTTGGGCAAGCTTGATTTCAAGATTGAAAAGAGTTGCAATTCGTAGGAAACAAAAAATCTCCATCCCTAAAATGTTATGAATGGTAAAGAAATGTATGATGATCCATTATTATGGTTGTGGAAGCCATTGGATGAAGTCATTAGACATGTCTCATTATGTAAATCAACCATTTTGTAACCTCATGGAATTCTTTTGAATATGCATTGTGCTTGATGTACAAGTGATCCTACTATTAATCATTGGTTTTATTGCTATTGAGATCAATTTTGGAAATAAATAACTTTCCATCATTGATAATAGTTTTCTACTTTGATCTAATATGTCAAGAGGTCTCCTCTCCTATTTGTTAAGAAACACATGTTTGTTTGTTTTCCTTTGCAAAAGTGACAATGTCATTTAAAAAACAAAGGAGGTAGTACAACTACTTAGGCTCTTTGGGCTACGTAATTTTGATAGCAAAATCATACAAAAATTTCCATATAGGACCTAGTAAAATTAAAACTACCAAAACCAAAAAATAATAATTTTTGCACCAAATCAAAATAAAATCTTGGTAAATAATCACTTGACATTCTTCACCATGACTGTTGAAGAAGGAAAGAATATGATTGTGGTCTATCATGCCAACCAAGATAGTATAACGCCAAGTGGAAGAGTGGATACCTGTGGTGTTGAATTGTTATCGTTCACAAATCAATTAGTTACGGCATGACAAAATCTCCAAAGAATGGCGTAGTAAGAACCTCTCTATCAAAGTTTGACTAAGAAACGTTAAGGCTACTTCACACTATGTCCCAAATCCCACATCACTCCAAAAAACCGACATGGTAACATTCTTCGGGAGTTTTGGTATGAAAGAGTGGAATTAGAAAGCCATATTGGTTCTAGTAAAAGTGGAGCCCCAACTTGACCTCAAACTCCAAACATTGTTTCGAATATAAAGTAAGGAGAATAATGCCATATGAAGATCTTCTTGGGTTGATATTCCATCCAATTTTGTCCAATGCAAATTTGATGCTAAAAGTGTTGCAAAAATGATTTTTTTTTGTCTATTTTATGCATTTGGGGGCACCTAATTGCTATCTTGTGATGTATATGAGACAAATTGGGACTTAAAATTTGGACTTTGGCCTTCACACTATGAAGTCCCAAGTCCCACATTTAATATTTTCATTCACCTTCTACAACTTCAAAAAAATTAAATTTGGCCTTGAACCAAGACTTGGAGAGTTGGGACTCTTGGAACATAGAGTGAAACATACTTTATTCCTTTATACAAACAAATTGCAACTAGTTTTTATTTTCTCTTGGTTTGGAGGAAATCAACCTACAATTACTCACACATATAATTTTCTTGTTTAACTCATAACTTGCCTTGTAGGGATTACAATTATGTATATTCAGTAAAATGAGGGGGGATCATTCGAGTTGCCCAATTGAAAGTTGACATGAATTCTCATATCTAAGAAGGTCCTAGATTTTAGATCTTTAAATGCTTAAATGGATTGATAATGAAAGTTTTCGAGAACTTACTTTGGGAGTTATATGAAATGGATGAAAAAACCTTGTACATCAAAATATGATAAAAAGATTTTTTGTTTGATTCTCTAGTAATGAAATTACTTAGATCAATATGTCATTCATGATTATTGTACAAGGTTATGAACCAATTCATGCGTACATGCAAAGAGAAGGAGAATTTTAAAAATGAAGATTTTGTGATTAAATTCTACGGAAGTTATCATTTATTTTGCTTGCAAAGGTTCAAATCTATATTCTCACTTTTACAAGACTCTCTGAGGTGTTGCACACATCAATTTTGGTACTCTAAAATATGTCACTTTAAAAAATATAACCATATTTAGATTTAGAGATAGGGTTTCAAATCACTAAAAACTAATCAACCAATATACCTAGAGTAGAGTTTACATATACCATCTTCACTTGATAAATATCTATTTTGGATTTTACAATCAACACATAACCCACTTCACCACTTTTAGAATGGGATTATATTTATAACCCTAATAATTTTAGCACCTTGTATTTGAGCTCCCAATTCTATAATTGCATCCATACATTTAAAATGACACATAATGCCCTCATGACACTTTTTTTTATAGGACACAATGTAACTAGAAAGATGAAAGGTGGCTTAGAATCATAATCCTATATTCCGCATATTCTTTGAAAGAACCATTGATCTTCAACGGATTTCATTTTAATAGCCTTGACCAAATTTGAAGGCAAGTGTTATATTTGAAAATTGATTTAAGCTAACTAAGTCTCATAATCTCTTGGTCCGATTATATAATACATTTTCTAGATGAGGTACTCCAATAATCTTCCAAAATTCTTCAAGATGCATTTATAAACATAAACATAAACATAAACATAAACATAATAATAATAATAATAATAATAATAATAATAATAAATAAAGAACAATATTTTGGCCCAAAGACCATTGTGAATGATGAATCTAATGGAGGTAATTTGATTAGACATACTTCATGGGCATGGTTAGATCGACAATCAAGTGACATGAAATTTGCATTCTAGAGGCACATAGTTTATCCATGATTATTTATTTTATAACTTTTGAAATTTGGCAATAACATATCTATCTTGAATAAGCATCAAGGGTGATTCCAAGAAACACCTGCTAGTTTGGTTGCATTTTGATTTTGAAATACTATATCTTTTGAATTATGAGTCCAATTCCAAAACCAAAAAACAGATCTCTAGATCTCTTGCTTGTTATTGTATCCCTTATTTTTCAGAAATTAAAAAAAATCATTCTATATTCAAAAGTCCATTTTGTTAATTTGTCATACTTTGACGTTTAGGGATTTTTCATACTATTGAGCAGTTTAAATTAGTGATTTTCAGCTGAAATTTGTATGGTATATTTCTCTAGTAGGCATACATGTTTCTACTAAAGGGAATCTAAAAATTAATTATTTTCTATCCTCCATGTTCATGCAAATAGGCCTCCCTTGCACGTGCAATTCTAAACATTAGAGATAGTTTTGTACTCATTTTTTTGTTCGAATCTCATTATCAAGAAGTCCTCCCAAATGGCAAATTTTTAGTTTTGTTGAAAATTGTTTTTCCTATTTTCTACAAAATAAAAAGTCAAAGTATGTTTTTGTATTCAATGAAAACAATAACAAAACCAAAAAAATTGGCAATAAAAATGATTTATCCTCTTGGTGAGGGCACAAAATTAGTGTCAATACAAATTATTCTTATTATATTGGAAGTTGGACTAGCCCTATTTCAGCTTGCAGTCCTTGCACTAATGCAGTAAGTACAGTAAATTACAAATAGTGTGACTTGGGAAATTAGTGTCAGACCCAATAATTAGTGAAATCGAATTAGCAGGGTTTAGCACATGGTCCTTAATTTACAGCCTGGATAGCTGGGCGAAGAAAGTAAGAAACTCCAAAGTCTTTAAAGGAGGAAAACGTGTTGCATAAGTGTGAGCTTGTCCTAGAATCAAGTGCTCTGTTATCGAGGCCGGCAGTGACGGAGACTCTTGTCTAATTTCTTTCTAAAAAAGGACTCAAGTCACTCAACCAATTTTGAGATGCCCTTTCTCTAAAGTTATTATCAAAGAGCCAGACAATTTGCTGATGTCACTCATCACACTCCGCTCTGAAAGTTCTGAACTTGTTGGAGAACTGATGAACATTTCAGTTGCCGGGCGATGCTGTTTCCGTCGGAGGCACGCCTTTAGCGGTTTTCTTTTTCTCTTTTGTGGACGAATATTAATGCGCAGCACATTATTGACGGAAGAACTGAACTGAAATCTGGGCAGTCACGCCATGAATAGCTTCATTCATCCATCACGGATTTAAGTAATCAATTCTAACAGTAAATAAGTTAAGGCTGAGTGGAGATTGGTGATTGCATCAGCCAGAGGGAGGAGTTTACATTGGATGGCACCCTCCGACTGTCACCTGGCTGTAAGTTATAGCCTACCTTGGGGAGGTTCATAACTTCGACTAGAAAACAATGATCAAGTCTATTGAATCTGCATGAAGAATTGAAGACTGACCATCTCCAACAACTACACCCAGACCTCTTAATGCCTCAGCCTCGGCACCCCAATGCAAGTGCTTATATGGAGGGCTTCTGTTGCATCTTGATAATACCCTCACTCCGGCAGTATAGAGTAGAGTTGCAAGTCAAGTAAAGGTGACATTAGAGAACGGTACATTTCTTGAATTTTCCTAGGGATGAAGACGGTGGGCTAGAAACCATTTCACCCTTGTCAAAAACCTTACTCCACATTTTTCTAAAACTTGTGTAAGACAAAACTTTCACTTGTGCAATTCCTATAACTTGTGCAATTCAGAAATTATTTTGGAAAATAGGTTGAGATACATGAAAAAAAGTTAATAAAAAAAACCTTTTGTTCATCTTTAAAAAATAAAATAAAAGTGGAAGGTAGTATTGGATGAAAGAAAAACTTGAGTTGTTAATAACTGTGACAAAAATATAAGAATTGTAAATTCCAATGGTAAGAATGTTCTAGTAAGTAGCACATATCCAATGTTTTTAATTCTATTTGTAAATTTTCAAAATTAAAATTAAAAATGACTTTATATGTTTTTTCTACCTTCATTGCTTGCAAAAATCTCATCTCATTATTTGAAATTGAATTGTTCAAATGTTTTTGAGTAAACATTAATCTACACAATCAAATTAAATTAATCAAATGTTTATAATAATATACTTTTAGTTGCTTGATTTGACATAGAAATTCAGAAAAACTTATAACTTTTGCAATTTGTATCGAAATGATGCAAAACAAAGGTTCACATGTAGATCAGGATGATTTTAATCCACCTTGAGAATCTCTTACAATATTTCAAATTTTGAAGTCAATAGAGGATGCCAAGTTCTCAAAAAACCCAAAGTGGTCTCCTCAGTCAATTATCAATTAGTTTTGACTGTACTGACTTGAACAAAAAAGTTAATTAAGTTACTTGACTTAACTTTCAAAAAGAAACTGAATACTTTGCTCCGTCAGTCTGCCTTGACCAATATCGTCAGCAGATAAGATTCCGTAAGGTTTTTTTTTAGTGCCACATCGCACCGTCCCATGTCATTCTTCAAAGAGGAATCTTTGTGTCCGTTCTGCCACGATAAGTTAGCCTAAATATTGAAGAATGTGCTTGGACGTCCGTCCCAAGTGAGCAAACAAAAAAGCGTGGAATTCTAGTATTATAGACTAAATAATCAACTTAAACTCGATCGGCTCCACTTACTATGTACAAACATGAGATTATTTGTACAATAAAAAACATTAATTTTAATATTAAGATCAGAAGCTAGCCGCGCGCACCGCGGTAACTAGAGTACAGACAGCAAAAGACAAGTCCAACCTTCCGCTACATTGTATAAAATATGAAACGACAAGCACAACGGTTGCTGAACTGAACATTCTGTTTCTAAGCTTAAACCGTTGACTCTGGAAACTTCAATTCGACAAGAATTCCGTCTTGTCATTCAAGAAACTTCCATTTTCTAGATTCTCTCGAATAAGGTACATACATGATCAACCACCTCATCATAATATATGTACACCGTACTGGAGTCTCGTGAGCGGAGGTTTGAAGGTACAAAGCGATGTAATGCGATGCCATAAACCTAGTTTCACAGCTAAAACATCATCGAATTGATTATAATATGAAGATACCAGGCAGATATTTCAGGGAATTTTTATAAATAAATAATTTCGCGTATATAGTAGTAACTGCATGGACGAGATGGATATATCCGCAACAACACGCACATGCATGATCCAGAACTATACAATTGAATTAAGGTGTAACCTTATAAAACCATGAAGATCTGATGAAGATAGCAGCCCGAAAACTTTCTGCCATGACTAAAATCGTATCATGATCAATTTCAGAGAGTTTTTTATGAAAAGACGAAGCATCCAAACAGGTGGAACCCAGTTTCGGCGAATTGATTGCAGACTTCAACGAGTACTAGATATTGTTTTAAATCTGAGCTATCAACTAGCCAGGCAACCGTCTCAATCATGATGTCGCACGGGCGCTCCCCTCTCCAGAGCAAGAATCCTGCAGATATTAAATCTGATCACCGGAGACGAATATAGACTGAGAAATGCCAGAATTTATAAACTTAAGGTCCTGACGCAAAATAGATTTAACAACATCCAAGATTCAGCTGTGCACCCAGCTCAGAATTATATTCGAGAAGCGCAACGTCTGCTTGAACACACACTAGTCCAGAAATGATCATCAAAGTTACATTGTGGGAGATACTTACTGGAACGGCACCTGCAAAATTCGCAAAAGAAGAAGTGAGGCTAGGAATTGAGAATTCCCCAACAGTCAAATAAAGCTTACCAAAATCTAGATGTCCATGTCCATGATATCGTAGGGTCCTTCGCTGGATCGGAGGTATCCAATCGTAGTACTGGTACACGCTAGTGAGACCTGTTTGGAATTCAGATACAGTAATGTTTTAATGATAAATGCTACCGGCAAATGGCGTCGTGGACACATTACACTGCAGAATTTGGAGAAGTCACACTAAGCTTGTTATCGATAATCCGGCACCAAATTGCAGTGCACATGCACTGATCGATGACAGAAGGCTGCCAAGGCACTCCAGTACAGAAATCGGTAAATGCAGGACAGCTTACACGATTCAGACATGCTAAGGTAATTAAAGCTCGGTAACCTTCAATCACCAACGACTGTAGTTCCATGTAGTTCCATACCTCAAAGAATTTAAAGTGGCACCGCAACAGACGTTCAGAGCGCTACCAGAGCGTTATGCAACTTCATTCAAGCCCACGGTCTGTTCAATTCTCAGATGCTGCGTGTAACCAAACACTCATTATGAGGTCGTTAAAAATAAATCGCCACCAGCGGTAAATTACAACAATATTACTAAGCAACTCCAAACCATTCTAGAAAACTTAAGCCCAAATTCGAACCAATATGGGTTTCCTTCCACTTGCATGGCTCCTCGAGTCCATAAATCTGATGAAAGGCACCGGATACATACAATAAGTAGGGCAGTATTACATTCATAAAGTAGCTCCAGAGGGACATAAAGCAAATGCGCAGTCCTTGGTCTCAGGAAAACAGAGTACTAAAATTCAGAAGTCCGCAGATCATGCCTGCGTTCAATTCAAAGTCGGGACAACTCTACAACATG
This sequence comes from Straminergon stramineum, assembly GCA_963920665.1. NCBI lineage: Eukaryota > Viridiplantae > Streptophyta > Bryopsida > Hypnales > Calliergonaceae > Straminergon > Straminergon stramineum. The sequence continues at coordinate 23,403,643 of OY987264.1, forward strand.
TGTGTTCACGTGATCATCGGGGATCTTCATCAATTTAATCACGGATATATCAAGTGTTGAATACATCACACCTCGAATCCCAACAAGGGGACTGTCTAGATAGCTCCAGCTGGTCACTGGTACATGGACCCCCGCGGTCGACTGCTCCTGTTGCCCGCACTGAAGGAGCGAGCAGGCAACCCATTGATAGTTCGCATTTACACTGTCTAGCAAAATTTGCTGCAAGTGAAACGTCTCCCCAACGTCCGCAGCCCCCCGGGCCAGTGGATTCCAGGATCGACGGCGTTTAGACATAAACACAAGGACTCGCAAGTCTCGGATACTAATTTGCATCTACCTCCTACAAGACCACGTCACCCGAGTCGACGCTGCCTGCGAACCCCACTCACACCTACCTACCAATCTACCTGCCAGCTAGCTAACGAGCCTTATTCTCCCATGAAACCTTCAGGAAGTGCGGCAACACAACAAAAGAACCTACCCCAGACCTCAATCTACACCGAAACAGAGCGAACTGCCACCGCATCAACACTGAACCCCCGTTCCTAATTATCTAAACCCAATTTGCCAACGAAAAATTAGAGGGACAAAGCTGATTAGACAGCAAGGCAGTCATGGCCCTTCTGAGCAGTGCAAGCAAGATGCTCAGCACCTCCTTCCGCGAAGATTCAGACTGGACTTGTGGACTGCCAACGGTTGCTCCACAATATCATGTACAGGAAGATGGGGAAAAAAAATTAAAAATTAAAGAAAGGTTCCATGAATAAATACCCTGTGCAGCCACTGGATTTACAGTACATGGCTCCGGAAGCGTCGAGGTTTTGAGGGCCTGCATGCCCTAAATCTATCATCATGCCTGCCTGTCCCGGCCCACAGTGTGACTGCGAAAACAACAACCCCAGAAGCCCCAATTGCTATCGCAGACAGACGCCCAAGGAACCACAGCATCCACGGGCATGGCCGCAGAGAATTTTACAACTCGATTGATTCCGCGAGCTCAGTCGTCCGTCGTCCTGGTTAGTATGGTTGCGACCTCTGCGCGTGACTGCCGCTAGACGCCCACTGACTGAGCACATCCTGCGCCGTTGTCAATTGCGCGGCCTGCTGGCTGCTCATGTTCGGATTGTTGCCACCCTGAGGGACGATGCTGTACAACGACTGCAAGGCCGTCGAAGGGTTGTAAGAAGCCATCTCCGGCGCTTGCAATGCCGGCGCTCCCGAAGCCGCCGGCGCTTGCAGCAGCGGAGGCTCGTCGTCCGCCAGTGGTAGACGATCGTACGTCGCGCCCGTGAACGACGTCGCGATCACCAGCACGGGACTGGCGGCCATCAGCGCCCCCGCCACGCAACCCCCCAGCACCTGACCCGACGCACCCGCGAACGAAATGGTGAGCCCCGTCGGCGGTACGGGCGAGGGCGGAGGCAGATACGAGCCTGACAGCGAGATGATCTCGAACCGACCGTGGATGGTCACCGTGGCGCCCGGCGTCGTCGGCTGCCGGAGCGTCACATTCGTCACCGTGCCGCTCCCGCCCATCACGCACACGCCGCGCTGCCGACGCCTCGCGAAATCGGCCACGCTCTCCCACACGTCGTGGCCGCTCGCCACCTCCAGCACGTGCGGGCGCATGGCATTTCCATTCTCGCGCGTGATGATCACCGGGGGTTTAGGTTTGTTCTTCGACCCGGGAGGTCGCCCTCGCGGCTTGCGCGGCGCCTCGCCGGGGCCGGGCGGCGCTTTGGATTTGCTTTTGCTGCGCTTGCGGGGCCTGCCCGGCACGCTGCCGCCGCTGCCTTGCTCCTCGTCCGACGAGTTGTTCCCGGGCGGAGACGGCCGCGACCCCGCCTCCGCTCCCCCGTCGCCGACCCCGGCCATAAACACATGCCCGAACTCCAGCGGCGCAGCCTGGTGCGGCTGCTGGTGCGGCTGTCTGTGCCTTTCCTCCCAGAGCTTCTCGTTGTGGCCCCTCACGATCCCCCACGGTGCATCAATCTGAGTCACTTTATACGAAGTTAGGGTCGCCAGCGCGGACAGTTCACACACAAGCGACGCGAGGACGGATGGAGCGAGCGAGGGGCACTTCTATCTCTCCTCAGGTCAGCCTAGCTACCCTCACAAGCAAACTGATGAGGTGCGGGAAACACTTACTTCTTGCGTCCGGGCTCTTGTCACGAAGCCGGGCCTATCCTCGATGAGCGTGACCCAACACCCTGGAATACCACTTTGGTTCTGGAGCAGGCCCACCACGCAGCATGGGAGGGAGTGACCCCGAGCTAGATGCTACGCAACGGATCGCCCTCTTAATCAGGATCTGCAGGTCGCAGAAGTGTGTAGCTATTTGTTTTGTCTAAACTGCAGGATGTAATTTTTCTGGTTGCTCAACTCCAAAGTCGTTTCTATGAAATTCTGTGTGAGAATCTAACTACGGCGCTTCAAGTTATTGAGTTTGAAAAACAGAAAGTGACAGAAAGAGGAGGTTTTTATCATGTATGAGATTGTTTGGAGTACTAGACTTCCTCAGATATCCCCACTCGGATTGCAGCTGCTTAGATTTCAAACAGAATATACAACCTGAACCTTCCTTCGGTTCAAGATGGTCCGTGTTACTATCGATTCCACCCCACAAGCAAAGCTCCTGCCACAAACCCCAGTCTCCGCTGTCTATGTGTTGATTCCACACGCACTAGGAAACACCCGAAACTGTACTGCTTGAGTACAAGGTCTGGTACTGTGAATCATGCACGAGTGCCTGTCGCAAACGTCCTGTCATTGAAGGACGATGTTCCACAGGGAATCTAGCGACCGGCACGTAGTTGTTGTCCACTACGTACTGAAGACCGTGCAACTAGTTGCTAGATTCTACCAAATGCTTCCAGAAGCGAGAACTAGAATCCACTTATCTCTTCTAACGGATCCACAGCATGCGCAGCCGGGATCAGCCTGCAGGAAGTCGCTAGTTTAGTTTCATGCGTGTACCGTCCATGCAAATTCCGACACCTGAAAAGCTAGCCAACCCAGGCCCCTCGCCGTCTAGCTACTCCCCGATCTTGCTTTTCCCTGGCGCAAAGACGAGAAGCTATTCCACCAGCAGGGAGTGCCCGTCGAATACGCCTCTCGATGCAGACAGGGTCCAGGCTAGGAGCCACTGAAAGTGTGGCGTTCGCCACCCGCGTTTGCTGTTGTCGTCGAATTAAAACTCTGCGTGTCAGGCCCACGAGGAGTGTGAGTCTGCGAGGGACACTGTAGACCGGACCTCCCAGTCAGCCGGGCCGGGGCGAGCAAGGGCAAGAGGACGGTGTTCTTCACAGACCCTGGGTGTGGACACTGTAGCAGCCAACTTAGATCGACGACGATGGGTGGAAGCAGGTCATTTACGACGTGGGTCGAGTGACGGGTCGTATTAGGCTGATTTGTTCGAATTGTGAGGGGAAGTAGCGTCACAATGAAAATTAGTGTCACCACAAATTTTCGTTGTTTTGGATATTGGTTCAATAGAGCAATATTTCAACCTGCACTAATTCAAAATAGTGTGACTTTGGTAATTTAGTGTCGCACTCACTACTAGGACAAATCATAGTTGCTAGCTTAGCCATCACACTAATCTCGTTAGCTCGTCAGCCTTCCGTGGCCGGACCATCGCCAGCAACGAAAGTTATAGTACGGGGACTCGCGGATCGATGGGGCGGGTGCGGGGCGTAGTGACCCGTCCAGTCCAGTCCAGGACCGCTTTGTTTCGGGTGACGCGGGTCGGGTCGTCATGATTCCCGCTCTGACGACGGCGAGCTTTATGAAGCTTGCTGCTAAGGCGCTAGCACGCAAGCGAGGGCCAGGCAACTGCGGGCTTTGACTGCCTTGACAATATGGGGAGGATATGGGCGCGTGAGAATTGCGGGAACGCCCGCTGTCCGGGCACCGACTGCCGGGAACGCATCCTGCACCTCCGATCTCTCCAACTAAAACGAAGCTTATCTCTTCTTGTCATGGGCTCCATGCCTCCATCTCTTTCTGCTTTGCTGTGATCGATTTGCATCGAAATTAGTGGAGAATTTTACCAGACATATGTTGAATTATTTTTCTTTTCTGTTTTTTCAGGAAGTGTTCTGGACTTCTGGGCTTGTAGCCTCTGGTACCAATTTTCGTAGAAGTTACGGATTTTCCCTTTTTCACATTTGAAAGACACTGTTTCACTGTGTTAAATAAATTAATTCAATTTAATGTTTGTATATTAATCGTATAACAATTATTGAATTCAAGAATAATCCTTTGTTGGATTGTTGGATTCTGTACTGAAAAGAACTTCAGGGGGTAAAATCTCATAAGTAACCTTCACGTGCCACAATGTAGGTTATGTACACTGAATAGGGGTATTAAGGGTACCAAACAATTAGAGGGACCGATTGTGGAAAATTGTAGATGTTTGAAACATGATGTACATCCTTGGGACACTTCAATAACTATTGATGTATAATGAAGGTAGATATTTATATAGTATGAAATGTCAATTAATTAGTATGGGTCCCCTTAATACCCCTATTCAGTGCAGTTGGAAAGAAGAAGGTTGAGGTTGGTTTAGAGTCATTGATGCATAATATTGATTACTGTCTCTCCTTCTCCTACCTTCTCTTACCTAGATCTAAGGGAGGAAGATATAATGCCCTCTAAGTATCCAAGGGTATCTTTGGCTTAAATGTGGAATGTCATCTTGAAAGACTAGGACAATGAAACTCAAAGACATCTTCTATTTTATGAAGTATCAAAAGGGACCTTCCCTGAGTACACAACTCTTGCATTATACGCAGGGGTCATTGGCATTAAAATGGCTTCGAGGATGGCTTTTTTTTAAAATTATATCAAATTAAAAAGACCAAAAACTTAGGTGGAGACCAAATTAAAAAAAAATTAAATGTATGAAATGTTGGGTTACATACATATTAGAAAAAATTCACAATATATATGAAGAATTTAAGCACTTATGCATAATTTTCAAAAAGTTCCCTCCAATTAAAATTAAGATTCATTCATAGTGTTTTATTTATAATAATAAAATCTTCAATTTTTATTAAAAAGTCCAAAAAATTGGGTAGCTTGTCCCATGATACATGTATTTAAAAAACTTAAAAACTCATATAATTATTTTTTTAATGCTATTATTGTCCTCAAAAAATATTCATTTCATTTATATAATTACATTTTTGGATTCCTTGTTAAGAGGGCTACAAGAGTTTTCTACATTAAAACAAATTAAATCCCTTAAGATTGGACTAAAAGGCATTATAAGTAATTATAACTAGGGCCATATAATATGGAAGTTGCATACCCAAGGGACATTCCCACTAGAAGAAAACGAAGGAGTTTGCGACTACACTATGCAACTAGTTTTTCAATTGGATAGGACACTTGCAATTGATTTGTGACTAGTGATAATCTAGAGACTTGTAGTCGTAGTGGACACCCTAAAATCTAGGAATAAGGTGTAGCAAAGTCATGCTTTATGTGCGACTTGTTTGTGACTTGTAGATTTATAGATTTTGAAAAATTAATCTCAATGATTTGTAGATTTCAGAATTTCATATCAACTAATCTACCTTCTTTCTAGATTTTTGAATTTCTGAACTACCTTTTTCTAGATTTCAAATTTCCAAATCTACCTTTTTTTAGATTTCAAATCTACCTTCTTCCTAGATTTCAAAAATTCAAATATTGGTATTTAATAGATTTCATTGGATTCAGATACCTTACAATTTCATAGATTTTAAAATTTCTAGGATTTGAAATATTTTTTTATTTCTATGGATTGTAGAAATCTATACTCTATAGAATCTACAAATCATAAAAATCTGGAAATTGTAGAAATCTTAGAACTCTATCAACAAAATTCATTGCATGAGACTACAACAACTTACAAGTCTTACATGTTCAACGCAATGGTACTCTTTACAATTGATATGGGACAATTGATATAAGACAAATGGGAATGAACTTTGGAAGCAACTAAGAAACAACTAGAAAATGACTAAGAATCAACTAGTGTACAACTTAATAGCAGCTAGGAAATGACTAGCTTAACTACTAGAAAATTCAATTTTTTTGTTGATTTGGTTGCATTCATTTGGTTCGCTTTTCTATTGATTTCTATCCAAATCAACAAATTACTCTCCAAATCAATAGAAAAGTGAATCAAATTTATGCAACCAAATTAATGAAAAAGTTGAATTTTCTAGTTCTGTAAGAAACTACTAAGAAACAACTAGTGTACAACTAGAAAGCAACTCAGAAACGACTAGAAAGTGAGTAGGAAACAATTATGGTCATTTTATAATTGCAATCTTTTCCTAGTTGTTTCTTGGTTGTTTTTGGCAACTATAGATTGACTACTTTGCAACTAAAACATTGTATTAATGCTATAATACAACAACATAAAACAATTACGTGAGATTTGGTGCTAATAGAGAAGATTACGATAGTTGTATAGGACACTAGTTGCATAGTAGCCGGTTGCGCCAAACACATTTTTCTTCTAGTGTCCAAACATTGGTTAACAATATTATTTAACTTGTATCTTCCTCATTTTTTAAGAGGGTCTAAGATTTGATGGTCTTGATCTAATTTGGAGGATAGTGTAATATAGATTCGGAATTAATAGCTTACGGCAAGTCCTCTAATACATAACTAGATAACTAAGGTGGATCTTTAGAAAAAAATGATTGTATAGATCCTAGTTCCTCAAATGATCTATTATGTCATCGTTTATGTTTAAATGTAAATGTTAGGTCTTTATACAAGTGATCATGAATTGCAACCTCATCTTTCTTTATAAGTTTTTTCATTGCCTCAATTAGTATGAATAATTGCTTTATTTAACCCCTAAAGGATCAAGGCTTTTTTTCTATGAAAAAACATTCAAAACTGTTGTTTTTATAGAAAAGAGTGAAAAAATTTGAAAATTGTATTTTTGCAACTCTAACTATAGGATCTTACACCTAACTAGTATGAGAATGTACGGTAAAAATTTCTAAAACTTTAACTAGACAAATTGCAAAATATTTGCATATAAAGTGAAGAAAACAAATTTTTCATCACATTGTAAGACTAGATTATTTGACTTTAAACCTAATTAACTTTAATTTTTTGCACTACAGAGTTTTGAGCTTTAAATCTTTATAGTGGAGAATTGAATTGAAAGTCTAGGGAAAAAAAGAAAATACCAAAAAATTTAATTTTTATTCTTTAAATTATTCTTAAATAGAAGTAGGTATGAGATAGACGAAAAATCTAAATTATTAATATCTCTAAGATGGAATTAAAATGCACTAATCCCAATGGTGAGATTGTTCTAGCAAGAAAATAAAACCATGTGGAATGTTCATTTTTTTAAATTGTAAAAATTGCATTAAAAAATGAACCCTACAAGTTATTTTTTCAAGGAGATGCTCACATTGCTTGAAAAACAAGATCATCATTGTCTATAACTTTCTCATAACATATCCAAATGGAATGAATCAAAGCTTTACATATAGACAAAAATATAATCTATGAGGTAAAATAAAATACAAAATAAAATTTGAATTTTTGAATATTTTTTTGCTACCCTTCTCCCTTGTTTTGAGCTTATTTAGGCATAACTTTTGTTCTTGGGCACCAAATGAAAAAAAGAATTATACTCCTGTAAAGATAATCAATTTTTCTATCTTCATAAAAATTTTCCAAAAAATTAGGAAAAAAATTGAGACTATAGGTACCTACTTGAAATCCAATTTGTTCCCCAAAGGAATCAAAAATTGACAAAGAATCCTAATTGACATGCACTAAAATATGATGACTTTCTAAGTTTTGTAGGTGGAAAACTATGGATATTTATACTCTAACATTGAGTACGAAAATCTAGATTTATGACCCTATAATTATTCTTTCTAAGTTTTGTAGGTAGAGAACTAAGGATATTTTTAGGGCCATCAAATTGCAAACAAAGCAGGGTTGTTCTGTCGAACACATTTTGGAGTTGTGTGTTGAGTTGTTCGTCTGATGTCGCGTGTCGTACAAGACGAGTGTCATGTATACATGACAATTTTGACAAATAAAGCCTTATCCTAATAGCAGAGATAATTTGAAATCTCATTTTATTTATGATCCATAATTAAGAATGGAATAAGTGATTATTAAATTGAGACACTTCAATAAAATGAAACTCAAATATGTCAAGATTGGAAATAGAAAGTGTTTTATTTGAAAGTCAACCTTAAAATTGACTTTATTAGACGGACAAGGGGATCTACTAGACGTGTTGGACGTCGTGTTCTTCGTGTTGTTGAGTTGTTCGGCTGAACAACCATGAAACAAAGTACTAAAATATAGATTTATAATAGGAAATGAAATAATTTTTGCTTTTGTAAAATTTTTGGATCATCAAATTGGGCATTTGACTTATTGAAAACTTCTTTTTTCTATTTTACGAAAGAAAACCATTAACCCGTGAAGGAATAAGTAATTGATGGATATGTAATTGAGATGACATAATATGCAATTGTCAAAAACAACAATAGGAGTTGTCAAGCTCCTATCTCCTTGGGGTATTCAAAGTGCCTTAGTGAGCAAGGGGGACCTCAGGGGTGACTTCTCAAGCCTTGCAATAGTCTAAGAAGGGAGAAATGCAAGACTTCCAAACAAACATGGAGCAATAACACCCTCGATAAGAAGAGAATGGTAGCATGTCATACATGCTTGAAAAGTTCTTGATAAGAGGCTTGTAATTGCCCAAAGAATGTGTGATTTGGACTAGTAGGCTAGAAGTTATAGCCTTTCAAAATTGGAGGTGTCATGATGGAGCTATGACACTTAAGGGTTGGGAGTGAGGGGTTCCCAAGGAATCCCTTTTAGAAGAATGACATGTAACATATCAATGGAAAGCTATGAAGACAAAAAAGCTAGAATGCTAAGCATTATGAAGTTATAAGATATGAGCTAGAAGTTATGGCCAAGAGAAGGGTCGTAGTGAAGGCATGACACCGCTCCCGGTGAACCCAAATCTTTGGAGGGCCATGATTTTGTCATAAATTGATATAAATGGAACAAGTGAATAGTCCATCAGCATCTATTTGTTGCATAGATATCCTAAATGGGCTTACATGTGGGATTCGGAGCCCTGACCACAAAATTACACCGTTTGAAAGTGCAGGAGTCCAAACAAAGTTAGAACTTAGCAATTTCAATTGGAAATGGATAGCCTTCCAAAATCCAAGGGGGTTGGGGAAGTTTCTTTGATCCACAAGGGGGGGGGCTTGTTGAATACTACAAAGGATACTATAGGAGGGATTGGTCTCCCTCCTCACTCACTTTTGGAGCCTTGGTGAGTCCCGATGACTCAAGGTTAATGATGCAACTTCACTGTCAGGTTCAAGGTACTATGGGACACTTGTCTGTGTGTGTCCCGGGGCACTAGTTGGATACAATCCTGCTCCTTGCTTGGCCATTATTTATGTGTTCCGAGTTGTGAGTCCCGATTAGTTTTGGTATAAAAATAGCAATTACACAATGGGCTTAGTATGGAGTGGGGTGACAACCAAGGGCGGTTAGGATCATGGTGAATATTGTCACCATGAGTCCTAGCACAGTAAGATTGAAGTTCCGCCCCATCTCACCAAGTGACATGTCAGGTGTTACAAGTGGAATGCATGCTAGTAGTCCTAGGGATTGGAACTTAGTAGTATGAGTTGGAAATGAGTACTAATGTTGTCAGTGCATAGCATGTGTAGTGTTAGTTAATTTGAGCCTAAGTGATATTGGAATTGAAGCATGATAAGCCCTACAAGTTAGAAAGGGCTTCTAAAGGCTACTTGGAGTTGTAAGGTGTTATTAGGGCTATGACATGAGTAGTGCAAAAATCTCACTCTAGGAAGAGTTAAAGTTTCTTGCATTAGAGATTTTTTACACTCAATGGAAGGCCCTCTAGGGAGCTGTCAAGTAGCAAGGTTACTTTGACTTTTTTTCTACGAGCATAGTGCCAACAGTACAATTGTTGATGCAATCAATATGATCAAGGTTGTTGTTGGGGTACATTGGTTTTGGGTACTTAGTTGATGTGGCATAACCAGGTGGATAATGTGGCCAAAAGGCTAGGCTTAGAAATAATCACAACAAATGCTGTGAATCTTGAATGCACTATATTTTAGTAATTTCCTTACGGGTTGTAACTAGCACCATGAAGTCATGAATTTTCCTGCACCATGAAGTCCGATCCCTATCCACATGGCAATTTGCTATATTATATTCACCAAAATTAATTTTTTTAGAAGCATGTGTCCCTAAGTTGGTTTTGCTACTCAAGTGAGTTCTACTTCCGGCATGCATTACCCAACAATATTTTATGCAAATGTGCTTGAGTGCCCTCAGGGGCTATGGACTTCTATGCACACATAGGCATTCACCTTGTCAATGTTGATTGGCAAGACAATCCCATCTTTACAACTACCCAACTTGTTGACACCAAGAATGCCCCGCATCCATCTACATGTCCTCATGTATGTTCCCTTCATAGCAACTTCCCTTGAAGGCTTTATACTGAGCTCACAAAGTTTCTAATGGTGATATTGGCAAGGTTGAAAAGAAATATTTTCTTCTAACTTCAAACAATATAATCTTTTAATTTGTATGGTCAAATTTTTAAAAATTTCACACATTTCTATATTATTCTAGTACAAATTTATATAGTTGAATATGTTTTTTTGAATTTCATCTTTTTCTCACTAGTATGAAAAGTGCTAGTTTTTGACAATTTTTGCACAAGGTATATCTTGTTACTTCAAGGGTTAAGACTCTCATAGAAAAACATATTGAAACTTGACTAATTATTACTTGTAGATTTATTTTCACATGTCAAACTTTTGCCAAAAGATTTTAAAATTGTTGTATAATATCTTTAGGCCAAAGCCTTATGATTAAGAGTTATGTTCAAAAAATTGATTTGACTTTATTTTTGGTGACTAGTGTAAAGATTCCATAACCAAATTGTTTTCAAAAAGTTTTACCATTTCTTTCTATGAGCTCAAAATAGAAAAACTATCTAGAGCTAATTTTTTTGTCTTAGTTTTAGTCCAAACAATTACAAACCTGCACAACCCTTAACCATTAAGTGCCAAAGAAGTTTGAAAGTTTCAATCTCAAATTTTATCAATAAAATTTGTTCCATGCAATAGTTATTTTAAAAGCATGGAGATAACCTATAAATAATTATATCTAACTTTTGTTTGAAAGGGTCCTCTAAATCATTTTTTCTATATTCAACGATTCCTTCAAACACTTGTACTATTTGTTGTGTTCAGTCTAAAGTTGTTGAATTTTTAATGAATACTTTCAAATATTTTTCAAATATTTTTCAAATTATAGAAAATAGGAGAAATATTTAAACATGAATGGAGATGATACCCTACAATGATTGTCCCAAATAATTATCTAGATAGGAGAACTAAGAAAGTGCAAAATCAAACTAAGAAAGAAAATGGATACATTCAATGATATTTAAATCATTAATGAATAGAAAAAAAAATAACATAAAAAAAATGAAAAAAATACATTCTTAAAAAAATATTGGAGATGAGATTCCATCAAAGAAATAGAGACTAGCTACATTTAGATGTCTAAAAGTATTTGCATAATGCATTTTCACATAGTGAGAGGGGACCATATTTATTACTTTTAGGTGTTCTTTGCACAATTGCTTCATGTCAAAAGTGGGAATATGGCCCTTGAAGCACACCCTTGGATCATTAATTTTGGATACTCCAAAGTTCATAAAAACATAAAAATCCATTTGTGAAAAATTAGCAAAATTAACTATTAAATACATTTTTTTGAATTCAAAAAATAAAAATGTAGAACAAAAGATATCACGCATCCTCCTTTAAATTTTCAAATCCATTGGTTCTATAATTCAAATGTTATAGTAGAAGATATAACATACATACAACACATGACACCCAAATTATGCAAGTGTTTTGTAGAATCACCCAGTTGCATATTATGATTCATTTAGACAACTTCAAGGTCATGTATGGCTTAAATCTTTAAACATTTCATTGAACCATAATAATTTTTGTTTCTCTCTATGCAAACTCTAGCGATTTAGTTTTTTTTTAAATTTATTTAAAAATATTTATTGGGTATGTTCTAATCATGAGATTCTTCATGTCCAGCTTTGTTTTATGTAGAATTAACTTGCCATTTACTATAAACATCCCCCAAATAATCTATTGCCATTTACCAAACACGACCCGCACAATGTAACTACCAATTTAATTTTGTATCACCACCCAATGACCACATAGAGTGCAGTGAAGGGTTGCAAGGAATTTTTAACTAGATTTTAGCTTCATGGCCTTTACATTACAATAAAATTTGTAGGAAGAAATATTTTTCCATTTTGTTTTTCCATGTGAATCTTAAGATGACAATTAATAATCACACCAAATTTCAAGCATGCAAGTCTCTATATTTATGCGGGGAAGGATTTGAATTTTGTTTGTACAGTGATTGACAAGATTACTATAATTTTTATGAAATTGACAAAAATAAAAGGTATTTTTGGTTAGAGAGCAAACCTAAATACATCAAACATGTAAGAATGCTAGCCTCTTTGGGAGGAATAAAAAAAATTATGCTTGATTTTTTTTCCATACATCATGTAGAATCTAACTCAACTTTATGATAGTCCTTATATAATTCAATCAATCACTCAATACTTTCAATTCACACTGTCTAGCCCCTAAAATAAGATACCAGAATTTTTGGTCTTCCTCAATCATATTGATGATTGATGCAACAACTTCACATTATTAGGGTGTAGTCTCACTACTCAAGTTAATTCAATTGGTGACATTTTTTAACAATATTTATTTCCTAAAATTTAATGATTTAAAGGCAAAGGAGATAATCACCTCATATCCTAGTAGCCCCTAAGCAAATAGAAACAAACCATTTCTAATAAGAAAATGTGATTGGCTGCGCACTGCTATCCTTTGCAACAGACAGCCTTCCAAAGCCCACAAGTACCTACGGAAGTTTGATAACACTTGGTTACAGAACCCATTCTTTGGTTCCAAGCATAGCAGGGTCATCACCTAGAACTAGAAAAAATCCACTTGTGGGAATTTGTTATAATATTGTTTACTGTCTTGGTGTTAGTTTGGTAGTGGTCTTTTCTCCAAGGCTTGGCCCTCAGCTTTCCGCCATTTGTTCTTGGTTTTCTTCTTGGAATAAACTCCAAGTTTCAAAAAAAATGTGATTGAAAACAATTAGTGCACCTTACAATCAATTGAACTAACTTGAGTACTACATAAGATGATTGAATTCTTGCGGCCCACACTATGAATGCTCAGCCACAAACTCGCAATATTTCTAGAATTAATATGCAAATTTGCGAGGTGCACTAATATGGACATGTGGTAGTATACAATATTTAAATAAATTCAATGTATAGTGGTCTAAAGTATGTTCATACAATCTCAAATGATACAACTATCATCAAACTTTGTCCACCTTTCATACAATATCCAACCAATTTTGTTTAAATTTCATCCCAAGATTCACATTAATTAAATCACATTCATCCGATATTATCCAAATTAGTGCAATGGGATCTCACACTATGATTCAAATTCTTGCACTCTTAGAATTAACCTGTGCACCAATAAATTATGCCTAGTATCATTCTTTTATCTCCTGTAAGATAAAGAAAAAACATTCTTATGCTTTGACATCCTTTGCTTGGCTATATATCACCGACATCAAAGCATGTTTTTTGTAATCAGACACCAAAATTCAAGTTTCTAGTAAATTTTTACTGAAAATCTCATTAAAGGTCATTATTTATAATCTTATGTCGAGGACTATACTTTAAAACTCACTTAAAACACCCTTTCTCTTGTAGTGTCTAAACAAGGTATTCACCATGATACTTTGATTATTGACCAATAGGTGTATTTTTATTTCTATAATTAATAATGAAGTCATCCGCTAGACTTTTACAGGCTGCAATGTCTTTACAAGATTCAAGAATTTAAATCTATTTGTCTTTTCATAAATTTCTTTAGGGGATTCTCAACTCAATTCTCCACCTTGAGGATTTACACCTAAAAATTATGCAGTGCAAACTCTTTAAATTAAGAAGATTTACAATTTGAAAAAAATAGTAAACAACTTGTTTAAAAAAATTATTTTTATTTTGAACACAAATATTTGCTTGATCGAAGCTCTTGAAATTTGACCAATACATCTTCATACACATTAATAGCAAGATCCCAAGGTAATTATGAAAAAGTAGTTTTGGGTCATTTTTACTCATTATACTAGAAGGGTTGGTTTTGGATTTATTTTTTGGTAAAACATAGATTTAAACCTTTAGGAGTTGACTAATGTGTCACATGTCATCTTGCCTAAAATGGCCCTCTTAGAAATTAAATATTTAAATTTTTTCAAAGTTTTCAAGAAGGTACAATTCATTATATTTTTGAAGGTCCAAACAAAGTGGATACACTCCAAAATGTTACTTTTTTTGCTAATGTGCCTAGTTGTTACTATTAGAATGATCAAATTTTCAAACTTTTGTGTTGGCAAGTGATGTAGGAGGTTCTAATGCACCAAAGAACACAACACTTAATTTGGATCATGTATGCAAAAGTTATGTAGGGTCAAAGTTTTTTTTATTTAGATGTTCTAAAATTGTTTCTTCCACATACGTACATATTGATTTTGAAGATGTACACAAAGTGACGATGGCAGTTTTAGGCAAGGTGCAATTTTGGTTGTTCCCCACCTTACAAACATTTCAGTGTAGACTTTTCTGTCAAGTTCCACCACCACTACCAGGCACCTGTCCCTTGCTCCAACTTCATTCTTAGGGCCAACATCCATGTGAAGTCCGGGGCCAATGAAGCCCACCAATCAAAGGTGGGATAACTGAGGAGTTGAAGTTTTTTTGGAGTCTCCATCCCATCGATCATCAGTGGGCTTCATGATGTCAGCTTTAGGCAGGGTGCAAATTTGGGTGTACCCCACCTTAAAGGCATTTTAGTGTGGACTTTTCTGTCAAGTTCCACCAGCACCACCAAGCACCTGTCCCATGCTCCACATCAGGAACTTCAAGGTAGTGAACATGGTGGCATGATGGTGCATTGAAATGCAATTAAGTTAATTTGGTGCCAACCTCCATACCAACCTAGTATGGATAAAATGACACTAAAATGACCTGTATGTGGTTTTTGGTGTCAAAATGGCACCAAAACAATCTGGCCCATCTTTTCTGATGCAACTTCATTCTTAGGGCCAACTTCCATGTGGAGTCGGGGGCCAATGAAGCCCACCAATCAAAGGTGGAATAACTTAAGAGTTCAGTTTCTTTTGGAGTCTCCATCCCATCAATCATCGGTGTGGACTTCACAGGTCCAACTGCACATGGAAGATGGCCCTTACTCTTGTTTGGCATGGAGGACCCAAAGCATCCTACAGGCAGCTGATGATACTTAAGTTACTCAACTGAATGTTGTTGCCCAAATACGGGAAAAAGCCACAGCGAAACTGATTAGGGTCTGCAGAACTATCTTCACCTGTGCTAGATTGTGGAAAATCGAACGAATTCTCTGAAGACCGCATATGTTGACTTCATTATTGGTTCTTTCCTCAACCAAAATTCATACTTTTCCATGCCAAAAAACACTTTAAAATGGCTGATTCAACATTAAGGCTGCTTTAGACCAAGAGGATGTTGAAGGACAGGAAGTCCAGGCTGGGGTCAATTCAATGCAGCCCCTTCCCTTTTTGATTCAGGAAGTAAGGTAGTCTGCTCTTAGAAGCAATCTCTTAAGAGCTGATTGCATTTGGGGGAAGCTAAACTCCTTGAAACAATTTTCAGTAAATTTTAGTAGGAAGAAAAATGGAATTGGCATCTAACCGAAGTCGTTTCATATTTTTTGGATCTTTGTGGAATTAGTTACAAATTTTTGAAGTTGAAACGCAATAGTCACTAAAAGCAACCACCTATTGAAATGTACATCTTTGTAACATTGAAGAAAGCTAGCAAAATGTAACTATGTGTTAATCATGGCTTTAAGAGCATGGTCGCTTTTAGAACACCCTACCTTAATTTCCACCAAGAGTTTAACCCTTTGCCATTGAGTGACTACTTTGGGGTCTCCAAATGCTTGGAAATCATTTGAAGATGGGTAGTAAAGTATGGATTTTGGTTGACTTCCAAGGGAAGAAGAAGATATATGAAAAAAACACAAGATTGGATTTTGTCACGAGAGATGCCATTTCCAAAAGACGTCACACCGTAAACCTTAACAAGTATACAACTTTCAATGCAATGTGGTATTTCAAACCAAATAATCTAATTGTTCAAAGAATATGTTTACAACGTTATTTCGGATAATCAATTTCTCATACCTCTATCTGAATAAGTTCTTAAACCAAAAGCCCTTGTAAGTAGATGTCTTCTATGTAATTTGTTGTTTGAAATAGATGTACTATTGCTTGTATATATATGAGATATTCTAATATGAGATTTCATTGGATTGTATAGAGTTGTACATATCCCAGAGACACAAGCATTATAAAAATTTCATTGGCATTAAAAGATGCATTATGAAGATCAAAAGTATGTTTCCTTTTACTAACAATATCATGGGTGCCCAAGGTTAAGGTTGGTAAAGCACAATTGTAGTTGTAATATGCATAATAGAGTTGTTCTTTTGCCCCCAATTCCATAGTTTATACATCCCTCCTTATAATACGTCAGGGACATTTCAATTCATCCCTTTAAAGACTAGAGTTTATGACCATGGGATCAAACTTTAAAGTCCTTCACTTTGTATAGTTCATTTTGCAACTAAATTTTCATGCAATGATTCATATTTCTTTTTTTTATGGATAGAATCACACAAGTCATAAAATTTTCAATTTTTTTGTGGAAACTTGAAATTGTCGTGAATTTTTAACAATAAAGGTGAAGATTATTTATATCTAATACGAATTATATTTTTAAAAAATGTAAATTTTACCATAAGTGTATATCTTAGTGTAGAACATTAAAGAGAAAGTCAATATTTTGTATCATTCTATATTTAAAAACTCTAGACTATGGATATAGGCCCAAAGTTCAAATGGCAATAAAATGTTTGATTTTTGAAAATTTCCAAAATTTCAAATTAGAACAAGAATTAGACACAGTAAGTTTAATATAATTAGTTGGACTCAAATTGAAAAAAGATCAAAAGAAGGTAGGAGTTATCTAATACACTTAAAAGACATCATCTGTAATCTATAGATTTAGCATCTTTTTCTCAAAAACATTCTCTAGTTCGTCATTAAGGGATCTTTGATCACAAAGTGCTACATAGACATTCAAGAAAGCCTCCACAAAAAAATTGGATGAAAGTTACTCATTTTTTAAGACGAATGAGTTTCATTTAACCATCCATCAACCATTTTTGGGCTCCCTTGATGTTTCTAGGATAACTTCTACATACAATGAGCTAGCCATTCACAACATCTTTCATTTTTTCCCTTCTAAAGAATGTTAGTGAGGCATTGAAGCATTCATGTCTGGTCAACAAAATTCATTAACCCCTAAATGTATTTGACTATATTTTCACCAAAAATGCTCCAAAACTGCCATTTCTAGTACAAGTACCAAATTTTAGAAAAAAATACATTTGGGGACACATGTAACCATAGGATCTTGTAGTGTGCTGGGTTGAGAAGATGTAGAAAAAATTTCAGATATTTTCACCGTGTAGATTGCAAGATATTAGCGTTTAAATTGACAAAAAGCCTTTTTTGGGCCCTAGAAAAACACGGGCAGCTGCACTTCATAAGGTTAGATCATCAAGAAAAAATGTCCAAAATGGTTGTAACTCTTTGGATTCATTCTTCAAGTCAAGTTGGATACACGAATGAAAAATTTCAGATCATTTGGAATTGTACAACATATAGGAAAAAATTAGTAAGTAGAAAGAAGTAGAGAATGATTCAAAATACTAAATTGTTAACAATTTATTTATAGAATTGAAAAATGCCAATCCCAATGGTTGTAATGTTGTAATAAAAAATCTACACTTAACATTTTTATTTTTTTCCAAAAATAATGAAAATTGAGTTAAATAAAGGTCTTCAAAGTTTATTTTAGAGTGGAGATTTCATAACTACCCACAAACTACCCATAACTAAGATTCTTCATAACTTTCATCTCATAAATCAAAATGGAATGATTAAAAGCTTTCCAGATACATATAAATCTAGAAAACCAATTTCAAATTTTTATTTAAAAAAAAAGTGATTTTTAAAGAAGTTTTTTTTGCTACATGAGCTGCCTGCCAAGCTATGAAAACTACATATCATGCAATAACTTTTCAATAATGTATTCAAATGTTATGAAAATTGGTGGGCCTTAAAGTTACTCCTCAGGCACATATTGTGTGAAAAGTTCAAAGAAAAAAAATAAAAATTTCATTCATAGTGAATTGCCCCAAATCACTATGTTGCCAAAAAACACTGTTTGGTCCTTTAGGGGTTAATCCAGTTTCAATCTTTTGCTAGTTATTTTTATAGTTATAGTTTAAATTTAGTGATAAAGGTTGAGGACATTCTCACATTTGCAAGGAGCTTAAGGACCCCTAGGTAGTAATGGTCAACAATGGTATTTTTTTTTCTAGGATTTCACATAAAAGGTGCATGAATTGAGTTATACAATAGTACCAATAGTTTGTCCACATGTTGAGCTTGATTCAATGACAAATGACACTACCAATTTGAATCACTATTGCATCTCTTGAATGTCATGGAAGCTACAAAATGGTCATATATTCTACAATAAGGTTCAGTTACAAAAAATGACATCCAATTGGAAGATCCTAATTAACAAGTTATCAATCCAATGGTGTATGGGGTGAAAGCATGAAACTCTCATTTGTGATTTTGTTTCATTTCAAGATAATACTCTTAGTACTACAAGCTGTTGGAAAAAAAATATTTTAAAATAAAATGAAACATGTATAATTTGTATATCAAAAATTCGAATCTAAAAAATTTATTCTCCAAAAGTTACTGCTCAAAACAAGTGAATGGAAAATTTCACAATACATATATTTTGATGTTTAAATTGTTTAAAAATAGTAAAATCATTCAAAAAAAATATAACAAAAAGAATCTATTTTTTTAACAACTTAATAGGGATGAGATTTCTTCCAGAAATGATAGAAAAGCAATTTTCAATGTTTATAGAAATTTGTGTGCATGAGAGTCTTCTTTGCATTGCATGTGGAGATTATGGAATTAATTATTTTGAGATGTATTTTGGTAAATTGTTCCTAGTAGAGGAACATACCCATTGAATCCCCAAGTGAGATTTATTGTATTGAGTTTTAAAAATCATAAAAACTGCTAAATGCAACAAGTTATGAAAATTAATTTTTTAATAGTAAATGATTCTTCAAACATTGCAAATATATATGGATTGTAGTTGGGCATACAGAATACACTTCCACTATTAATCTTGAATAAATTGGTTCAATATCCCCAAAGTTATGCTTGTATTTTGAGCTGAACCCACAAAATGCAACAACTCACAGTACAAGCTTTTCACCCCATGTCTTGCCATATTTTAGTACATAGTTACCGTACTTGATATTCTAAGAGTCAAAAATGATTTAGTAAATGGCACCCTACAGTCCATGAAGGAGTAACTTAATTCTTACAGTTTTGTGAGAAACCATTGATATCTAATGAGAGTTTCATTTTTTCATTTCTACTCTTGAATGCACTCCCCAAAGCAGCACCTTTGGACAGTTTTGAGTGAAACGTGCCATTTACCATTGTTACCTTAGTTCCTGATTGTGTTGCAGAATTTCGAATTCATTTGGTCATGCTGATCAAATTGGATCATGGTTACACACATGATGTGAATCTCATGTGGGGGAGATCATTTAGGATGACTGGATCCACCTTCTTTGATTAACCCTGAAATGCTGCTGAGGACACAAAACAGCCTTTGGATGACTTCATGTACAACTGTAGGATGGAAGGAAAAATAAAATGTTCAACTTTTCATCCATTCTTTTTTTTGGAAGTTGCTTGAGTAAATTTTTAGTGAATAGTACTGCAAATTCCCTCATTATGGTATTTTGGAGTGACACTATAACTTTGGTTTATACCATGACTTAGTTTATGCACTTTAATATGCATCTATGATAAAAATGTCATATTTTTCAAGTATATTTTGTAATTTATATGAATTTTCTTCATTATTTTTCTTAAAAAGTACACAATACTTTCAAATTTTCCCTCCAAAATTTGAAAATTTAATGACAAGTTGTAGACATTATGATGTCATCTCTGTAAAATAAAAATACATATAAAAAATTCCATTCATATTTTGTGTTGAAATGGCAGCAAACAGAGTGATGGATAATTTAGTGAGGCTTGAAACCAGTGGTCGTGTGTGCAGGGTTAAATAGACCGACTGGTGCTGTTCAGAATCTCAATCATTTTCACCAGAGTGTTATATATATTTTAAACATTTGATAATTCCAGACTCAGTCCACAAGGAAAATCATTAACAGAATTTGAATAATTGCCTCTACGATTCTGTCTTACACCTTCAGTTGAAAAAGAAATCCAGATCCTCATCTCAGGTGGGAGGTGCTGGCAAAGTAACAACAAGAAGACAAGTGTTGGCCACCCACAGATTGCTCACCATGCATGCTGGCTCTTTGCACAGGACTGAGAATTTAGCTTAAGTTACCGGTAAGTTACAGTGGAGGACTGGATTAAGTTAAGTGAAGGCGAAATTTTTCCCACTGCCAAAGAATGTTTTGATCGACAAGCTCTAGGGAATTGATTCATTTGTTTCTTGATAATTAGGGGAAAGGTTACAGTTGCCAGTCGGAACTGAACACTTTAAAGTATCTCACTAAAAGTATTGATTTCTAGAATATGCACCAGATAAAACACCGAGCTTCCAGGCTTCAAATTTTCACACTGGGAACGGCAAGTTAGAAATGCAGACCAATCTACAGTAATTTAAATTAGTGGGAAGAGAATTCACTCAACTTCCGTAGTTTCCTCCAGCTTACATCCACGTGTCGCACGCTGCCTCAACCATAAGCTAAACGTTCGACAACCGATTCCCGGTCTCACTCGCTAGAGGCTTCAGACGGGGACAAGTGGAACTCGACAAAGACTTCGCTCTTCTTGACTGCCAATTGTCCCATGCTGCTAGAGGTATATACGGAGTACCATTTTCCCCTCATATTCAATTCCGTTTGACAATGTCGAGGAGACCAAGATTGTGGGTCAGCAAAAGGGCCGGAGGGGCATGCACTGCTAGTTACAAGCCCAATGTGATCTCGAGAGTCTTGTAATCAAACTCCACCATTTCAATCCTTATTTGTCGTGACCCTAGCATCCATGTTCCAAGTTCGCGCAGATTCTTCCGGTGGATCATCAAGTTTGCAGGCCCCAGGATTCATACAAGATGAAGGTTGTGATTTAGTTTAGAGTAATGCTAGCAATTCCATGAATAGTGTTCTACTTAAAATAAACGTCAATTTTGTTATACTGATGCGATTCAGAGCGTCGAAATTGTGACATTGAACTGAACAAGGCTCAAGAAACTAGAAGTGGAACGTATGGATATAAGTTTCCAAATGCTCGTCTGGAAAAGTATCAATTAATATCGAGAGTCTTCGCCTTGGAATATAATGAAACTGACGATCTTAGCTTGTGTTCAATTAAAAGATTAACCGATTGCAACCTATTATCCAACCTTGTATGTTTCCACAGAATGCTGCCAAGAGAAAGCCAATGAAGTAACAGGATCGGAGATGCTGTCGAGCTAGAAGACAAACCAGCGGGCAACTATATAGTGTGGCTGGTGAGAAGAGGGATTCCACCGTCGCTAGGTACACTCTTCATTCTATTTGGTGTGGTCCACACTAAATATATACCATGACAGTACTTGAGATAATTTGGTTAGGTGTTGTTCCCATGATTTAAGGAATTCACACTATTCAATGATCAAGTTTCATTTTACTTAGAATAGTTTTACAATTACCTGCATAGTGTAGTCTTTCCCACTTATGGTGTTTGTAATGTATGGGACACCACTTTACCACCCTGAACCTCAAATGAAATACAATCTACAATATTTGAACATGATAAAAGCACTATTTAGTGTGATCCCATGTTTGTTGGAGTAACACTATTTGAGAAGCAATACTGAATAGAATGAAGAGTGTAGTCGGAGAAGCAGATGACAAAGCCAATTAACCACTCTGGGAATTAATGTAGCAAGAGCAAAATGGACATTCGACACTCCGCAAGTGGACAATGTTGTGGCAGAGGGTGCTAGTAGTTTGTTGCTCCAAGCAGGAGATCGATGCAGTGAATAATGGATAACTCTGCGGAAGTGAAGGAGATTGTCGATCACCCCCAAACAACAGCCAACTCGAGCTTCATTAATCTCCACAGCAATGTGCTTAGATTGACGGCACTGCATAGATGTGTGTCAAGCTAGCAAGACCTCTGTCCTGCTTTGAATTGATACCAATATTTCTTGTCCATACGTCACTTTCAAGGATTTGGAATTCAGACGCATACAATTGCATCGGCACGACATGCCTGTATAACACGATTCGCTATTCGGTCGAGGTGTTGTTTTGTTTATCACTTCAAATTTCTTGGAAAATCATTCCCAATTGCCACAGGCTACATAAAGGAAAGTCCGCTTCTTAAGTCCACGGAAGCGGAGCAATTGTTTATTGCATCAATCGTCATCTCTTAAACCTAGTATCTCTTTAGAATCTAATATTTTGATGGCATTTCTATTCTATCCTATGCGAAATATGCAAATTGAAAGATGAGATATCCACCTCGCACCATGTAGGCTATTTGCAACTTAGTACAGAGTAATTTTCATAGATTAGTGTCAAAGCAACTTTGATCGAATGCCATTTTTGCTACTTTCAAGGAGTTTAAGTATTAATGTGTTCCCCAAAACGAATTTGAATCTGAATAATAGGATTTGAGGTCATCTATGATGATTACAGACACTGCCAAAGAGTTCTAACTTCCAGAATAGCAAAATTTTAACCATTTGACTGGAAGTCTCTTCAAATTGCTAAATATGCTGGATTTTTTTAATTGAATTCTTTTGCTATTTTCTAAAAATACAAACATCAAAAAAGCTACTTTCTTGAAAGTTCCATATACCTATTTCTGTGCATAACTTTTGAAGGCACTTATTTTAAGAATTAAGTTTTGAAAAAATATTATTTATAGCATTCTACTTATTTTCAATACCTTGTTTTAATGGATTTAGGATAAATACTACATGCCATTTATATACTCATAGTACTCCTACATGCACTCTTAGTACTACCCCATACACAACAAAATTAGTGTATATTTCTTTGGGAGTACTCTAAACTAATGCTATAGAGCTTCAAGCACCTAAGAGAAGAAGACTTCTTAATTACCATCCACAAGGGAATAAAGGGAAAAAATTTGTCTCCTTTTCTTCAGTGATTATTTTCATATTTCTTGACCTCTTCTAGCTAATTTTGGGTTCTCTTCATACCACATGTGAATTCCAAAAAATTCCAAGTTTGACCATCGGTGGTGAATAATAAGTTCAAGCATTTTCTACGAGGTCCAACGCTCGTGCACCACTTAGAGGGATCCCTTTCTTGTGATTGCCCAGTACAGACATGACTTACAGACATGACTGGCTGTAATGTCACATTGGACTTCCTTGCTAGTTTGCTCATCTTACTTTGGTAAGCAGCAACTGTGACCTGAAATTCTGAGAACAGCTGTCCTCAGTCGTTCAGCACGCGAAATGCACATGGTCGATTTCCTCCGAAATATCGAAGAACTCCACGATATCTCAGATAAAGCATTTTGAGAGAAGAGTTGATTATCTCATCGTACTAGCTTCTGGCACTCTATTTACTTCACGTTACCATTCGGTGTCCCTAAGGCGATCAGAAGACACTAGCTAGCCTTAATTAGTCTGAATTGTCACTCAGTTTCTCTCAGCGTCTAAGCACAATGATGTAAAAAATTCAATTCACTGAGAAGGGGTCCTTTAACTGACCACTTTTCTCACACAGTTCCAATCTACAAGTGTTGAGCCTACCTTCCAGAAACGAAATTAATGTTTACTTAAGAAACTTAGTCGGCTTAAGGGTAAATTAGTTGAGACTTCAAAAGAGCTACATGGACATATTCAGCTTGCTGCAAGCTACCTTCTTAAATGTCTAATTTCGCAAAGGCCAGAAAAACGACCACGAGAGCAGTTGTCCAAAGTTCACGATCTCGGGTAGAGACACAAACAGTGGTAAGGGTAGAATTGGGAGCTATCCACACACTCCAAGTTACTTCAAATTCTGAGCAACCTAACTAGCCGTTCGAATGCTGGATTCCACGCTCTTGCAGCACAAAACCCGGTTGATAGAGCCCTAAATTTCATTTCAGTAAAGGTTCGTGGTGTCTCATTAACCACAAGCCCTTTTAACGGTAGGCAATCATATCTTCCTTGATCCTGGCGCCTAATTAGACCGACAGCATACTACATTAGCAGATTTTCATCTTACCACTCAGAAAAAGTTACAGCTGGTCATGTACATACGAGTGGTAAGTGACTAACCAGACCAAACTGGATTACTGTTCCTGTGCGATGTAACCTCTCGCATCAAACTTGTTGCAGGGAAGTTCGATCTAGCTAGTAGTAATTTTGGCCTAGCTTTGATTAACTAACTAACCAACTAGGGATGCAGTGGCAACGCCGATCACCATTAGAGCGTCTAACAACAACTAAAGCCCCCTGAAGTGAGGTTTGCAGGCGAGATGAGCACCAAGGGGACAAAGCTAGGGCATGCAAAGAATCCACAAAGCTAGTACGTGAGTACCTGCAAGCTTTCTGCCGCAAGTTGAAGTCTCCTGCGGTGGCGATCGATCGAATCTAGTCTCCGATATGATCCTGCTTGCATGCAAGTCTTGCCCACCCACATCGAAAGATGAGCCACATGCTTGGCCGTGATAAGCGGTGCACCTGCAATTTCAACAAGCAAGCAAGAGACATCATTCATGACTAGCTTGACTCCCAACTGAACCCCACAAGTAGGGTTGCCGCACAAGGAAGGAAGAGCCGGGACCCACTTCAATTCTATCTATCTAACATATCTATCTATCGGTAACACTGCACTGCATTGAACAGTCCAAGCTTAGCTAGTCGTCGATTGAAGCTGTTGGCAAGGCGAGGGAAGCGCTTCTGAACTTGATAAGAGTTCCCTGCTGCCATTGCAAGGACCCACTTGTACAGACAGACATGATCTACCTTACTGGATCATTAGTGCGGACGACTGCAGACTGCCTGGGCTGGGCTGGGCTGCATTGGGACAGCAAGTAGGCCTGGCATCTATGGTCACACACACTTGGGAGTTGGCACAAAGCATTGGAGATCTGCGGTTTCCCTCTTCCGTACTGGCGAGTGGGGACCATTGGATCAGTGGACCATTGGACCAAGCCTTCCTCTTGTCTCTTGCATTGCATTGCTTGTGGATCTAGATTGCAAGCGCCTGGATTTTCTGACGCGAGTCAGATTTCAGTTGTTGCTAATTAAATGTCGTCTCAGGGATAGAGTGGAGAATTAGGAGCGTCCTGGAGGGGCGGTGGGACATGGGGAGGAGCATGACACGTGGGTTAGGGTGGTTTTCATTAAGGAGCGGAAACGGTACTCGACTTCTCGTCAGGTAATTAACGTGAAGGAACTTGTTCTGACTGACGTTCTTCTAACTTACCATCAAAAGTTAGAAATGACATGACTTAAGTTAAGTTAAGTTAAGGTGGGGTGCTCATGAAGCGTCCAGGTTCTCACCACCACCGACCCGGATTTTCAGGAGGTTTGCATAGCTCAAATCATTTCTCAGTAGATTTTCCTTGAAAGATGAGAAGAAGCTGCACCTGAATCTCTCGGATTCATTTTTTGGGGGACTCTTCAGTGATTTGATGATTAATTTTTAAAATACAATAAACATCACTGAAAGGCCAACTTTGGACTTTCTGCAAATCTAGAAGGACATTGACATCGCTAGATTTTGTGATTAAATTTCCAACCAACCTATCTCATCCAAAACATCCTGAGTACCATAAATCTATGCAATATGACCAGTTTCTTTACGCCCTGTATTGACCCTAAAAGAACAAAGCCCATGCCCACATTATCAAACTTCAAAGTTTTTTTCCAGAGATGTAAACAAATGTCTTAAATGATCATGAATATTTCAAGTGATATTGTCAACTCTTGAAATTATAGTGAATTCTTCAATAGAAAGTGAAAGAAATTCATATCAAATACAAAATATGCTAAAAAAAATTTAGATATTCTCCATAGGTCTATAGTATAGTATAAAACAATATGGTGTAAATCAATTTACTTTGTCATTCTAAAATTAGAAAACCAACACTCCATGGTTACAAGTCCAAAGTTCAAATAGCAATAAAATATTACATTTTAGGAAATTTATGAATTTATGAATTGTATTATAAACCAAACTTGACAAACATCATTTCACTAGTTTGTCTCGAATTCAAAATAGATCATTTTTATGACTAAAATGCAAATAAAAAGGATGGCAAAAGTTGTCAAAATATACTACATGGTGATTTGTAAATAATTTATCATTTCTTCTTTTGGAAAGTCAAAAAAATATCACTAGGAAGGATAATCTAACAAAAGTTATTGAAAATGAGTTTAAGCAAGTTCTTCCACAAAAATTGGATAAGAAAATGTTTGTATTCCCATCCAATGGGCCTTCTTTAAATCACCCAAAGGACACAAAATGTGCATTGAGGCATTCTCAAGGTTAAGACAAGCTTAAATTTCAAGTAAGGATGTACTTAGACTTTCTTTAACTCCTACAAGACCGAGGCACATTTCAAGTAGAAATTGTCAAAGACTGCCACTTTTTAGGGCAACAAGAAAAAAATGAAAAAAAAAAAAAATTCTTCAGAATTCAACCATACAAATTTGTACTAGACTTCGTTAGGAATATGTGGAAAAAAATTTAGAAACTTTGACCACATGGGTTGAAAGATTACAACATTTGAAGTTAGGTGAAAAAGTTCTTTTTCAACCTTGCCTGATAAGGCTTACAAACTTTAAATAACTCCTTTTAGAATGAGATTCTTACACTAAACATAGTTTTTTTTAACATTTACATCTTGTATCATGTAAGCTACACACCCGCCAAATTTCAAAATCATAGGAAGAGTTGTGCACATGCTGCTGGAGCTGCCTACAAAGTTTAGGGCAACAGAACTTTTGATCCGGGCACCCAATTGGGAAAAAAAATTAGTTTTTCAGAAAGGGGACATTTAATAACACATCATGTCTGAGTTTCATGAACATCTGACCAAAAATGACTTCATATGAACCTACCTGAGATTTCTTGCATACGTTGAACAGACACTTGGTCCTTTAGGGGTTAACCCTATAAGGACGCTACAGACTAGAATGGTCCAATCATTGACTTCATTGTTGACTATAAAAAAAGATAATGCACCTATTGGTCTAATAATCATAAAATTTTGGTGACTACCTTGGTCATAGGGGGCTTTGTCCTTACAAATTTAAGGTAGACATACACATTCCTCTCCCTCTTAACCCCTATAGGACTAAGGCACATTTTGGGTAGAGATTGTTCAAAAATTGCCACCTTTGAGGGCAACAAGAAAAAAATGAAAAAAAAAGTTGTTTTTTCAGAACTCAACCATGCAAATTTGTACTAGGCTTCTTTGGGAACATGTGGAAAAAATCTTAGAAACTTTGACTGCATGGATTGAAAGATTATAACATTTGAAGTTAGCCGGAAAAAAAAATTTCCAACCTTGCCCAACAGGGCTTGCAAACTTTAACTCCTTCTAGAATGAGATTCTTACACTAAACGTGGTTATTTTTTCTTACATTTGTATCTTCTATTATGTAAGCTATACACCCACCAAATTTCAAAATCATAGGAAGAGTTTTGCACATGCTACCAGAAGCTACCCAAGTTGCCTACAAAGCTTAGGGCAACATAACTTTTGATCTGGGCACCCGATCGGAAAAAAAATAGATTTTCAAGAAGGGAGTACATAGTTACACATCATGTCCAAGTTTCATGTACATCCAACCCAAAATGACTTTGTAGGAACCTACTTGAGATTTCTTGCATACATTGAACTAACACTTGGTCCTTTAGAGGTTAAGAATTCCTCCCTCTTGTACCAGTGATGCACATTTATTTATTTTAAATGTACTCCCTTAATACATGAAGACAAAATTGTGTGCAGAAGTGTGAATGGTATGTCTACCTCACATGTAGCTTTTACCAATGTGTGTATAGCCTCCTCAACTCCTCCCATTCAATCCAGAGCCAACAAAACTAAGTATGCACAAAATTTTTAATTATAGTCTTTGTTCTTTCATCCTAGAGAGCTCCCACAAATCATACTTCGGCCGATTAATTTTCAGAATTTCAAGGTTGGATTCAAATTGTTTGGGATCCCAACTTCTGATTCAGTAAAGTACGTTATTGGCAAGCATATGATAGTATGCTCTAAACCCACTTGTCTTCTAAAGACTGTCCCTAGCCAAGTTTTGAAATGGACATTAACAAGTTGTAAAATGCATATGTGTAAAGCATTGAATGTTTTGTCAATGATGTCAGAGCAGTTTAAAATTTGCCAAACATTCCTTCACACTTTGCTAGTGGATGGAATAAGAGCCAAGGTGGGTTCATTTCTAAAATGTTCACTTGTGTTCAAAAAAACTTTTCTCCCCCAACTTTGAATGGTAATATTTTTCAATCTGTACGATCAAACTTGATAAAAATTTTACCACATGATCTCATACAAGTATAGTACAAGATCCTACAGTTGGATTTTTGAATTTTGATTTTTTTTCTTTCTTGAAAGAAAGCAGCAGAAATGGCAATTTCGAGTGATTTTTGTAAAAAAATAGGCCTTGGTCCTTTAGGAGTTTAGTTTAGTAAAACTCGCATTTTGGAACCCTGTCTATTACTTTCTACATGCTGTAGTGCTTGTTTTTGGTGAAGCCATATCTTTTTTCAGACTACACATGTGTGAGTTTTGTAAGGCCTACGATTAAGAAATAGATACCTATGGCAGAATTCTTTAAAATTTCATAAGTAATTCAAAAATGATCCGAAAAATATGAAACCACTTGGGTTAGATTCCACATCAATTTTCCTTTGAGTGAAAAATAAGTAAAAATATTTTCGTGCACCGAAGAACCATCGAAAAGGCCGACCAGCCCTAAAACGCACGGTTTATGAACAGACTACCTTAGTCTCCGAAACATACCACACAGTGGGAGTGAGAATAAGATAACTTACGTTAACTTATTCCAATGTTTCATGTTCCTTACTCTTTGCAATGAAATTCCGTTTCATTTGTTTCCAAAAAAAACTTAAAAAAACTTCCAATGTTGGAGATAAAGAGACAGAAGTATGCACACTGATCAAGATGGCCAGTTCAGTTGCAAACAAGACTCTGTTTGTCCAGGTAAAAAAAAATTGCCAAAAGAGGAAAGCACTTGCTGCAAGCCTCTCCTAGCCTACACTGACTGGGAACTCCTTGTAGGTCTGATTACACTTTCTCATAATATATTCGTTCTTAACTTATGGCACAAAATTCTAAAGGACAAATGTACTCACTTCAGTTGCAAACTCACTCCTCATGAGTGAGTTCACCAGTGATTTTTCTTTTTTTTTCTTTTTCTTTTCTTTTTGAAACAAATATTTGCATACACCTATTTTGAGCCCTTTGAAAATTCATATCTTATTCATACAATGTCCAAATAATGCATTCTAAGAGAGTCTACTTATGTCATTGCACCCATAGTATTATCTAAACTTCATACACTTCATTCCAAAGTTGTTGAACATTGAGTTTTGTGAAGATATTCTTGGTGGTTCCATCTACTTTCTCCCCTTTTTGTTGTAAGGTAGCCATCAATGAAAGCAAGTAAGTTTTGCCAACAAATTGTCAAAAAAAAAACTCTACAACTAACTTAGGGCTCTCACACTTTGGATAGCCACATGTAGTCACTTCAAAATGTGAAAATGCATAATTCAACAATATGAGAAGATGTTGTAGAAGTCGTGTAATACAATTGTAAGAAATTATCAAGAAGATTTAAATACAAAATGAATAGTTTATATTTCAAGATATTTGACATGATATTAAATTAATAATAAATATTTGTCAAGTCCATTATTCAAAATAATATATCCAATTATGTTATATTATGTTATATCATTGTTAAATTTTAAATATAAATTACTATTATAATCTTTATATTTTATTATATTTTATTATTGATATATTTTAATGATATGGTTATATTTGACAATATTAACAAAACTATTAGACGAATGAAATTTAGGATTATTGAATTTCATGACTAAATTCTAAATAAATTTGCTAATACATATTGTTTGATGCCCATATTAATACCAAAATTTAAGTTTTTTGAAATTTTGTACACATTGTTCACCTAGTATGTTATTACAAAATATTAAAGGTGTCTAATGATTCAACTCTCTAAATAATTGTAGACCATGATCATGTTATCTATAAGAGACTACATGAATACTCATTTTCCAAAAGAAATTGTATGAATGGATGGAATTTTGTTTAAATGGATGAGTTTGTTCTTTTCATTTGTACATCTATATTGTTTGTTGATTTCAAATGTAGTACAAAGAACAAATCAAAGTTTGAATTTTATGAGACCCAATAGAATTAAAGGCCAAAAATGGGTTAGTAAGCTTTTGGATAGCTTTCTAAGGTATCATATTATGGTGGGTTTTTTATTTTGAAGGTGTAAGAATATAAAAGTTTTTTTAAGGCTATTAGAGGTCTAACAATCTAAATTTTGACTAGGGCAATGTTTTTTAAGAGGATCATTAGCCAAGTAGTAGTGGGAGGCCAACTCCAACATCTTCTTTGACTTTGCATACATAGCCTAGTACTCTCTTTGGGGCATATTAAATTTATAGGCAAAGGTGCAATGCATTTAACTTTTTTTTTGACATCTATGAATTGTGCTATTGGTTTTTGAAGTAGTAAATACATATTTCCATAAAATCAAACCTAGACTCTTACATTCAAAAAATATACTTTCTAGGCAAGATTCTCGATGGGTTGGTTTTAGTAATAGGGTCAAAAGTAGGTGTTTTAAACTTAAATACATTTACCAAGGGGGTTTTCCAATTTTATTTGTGGATCACTACTTATTGAGGCTTCATGATATTTATTTACCCTCTCAAGGCTCTAGGAGCCCATTTGGGGATTCTTGAAAACTCAAGCACTCTATTGACTACACAATTTTGAACTTTTGTAATAGATTTTTTAAATAGATGCCAATCATCCTAATACACGT
The DNA here is from genome assembly GCA_963920665.1 of Straminergon stramineum. Lineage (NCBI taxonomy): Eukaryota > Viridiplantae > Streptophyta > Bryopsida > Hypnales > Calliergonaceae > Straminergon > Straminergon stramineum. Next base: position 23,435,135 of record OY987264.1, read on the forward strand.
GTGAAGCTTTGTTTCAACCTATTCCAATAAATGTTGTAAAATTTAAAAGTTTTTTTTCAGTGTTTTAATTTATTGTATTTGATTGCATACATTAATACCTCCTCAAAAACATTTAAACCATTCAATTACAATTAAAGAAGTGAAAGCTACAAAGAGTCTTATTTTGTAGGCAATGAAGGTAGAAAGAACCATACGGAGGCATCTTTTGAACCCAATTTGAAAATTAAAAAATAAAATATAGGACATACATTGAATACTAGAATATTCTTACCATTGGGATTTACAATTCGCAATTTCTTGTCAAAGCTATTATCCTTTCTGTTTTTTCTTTCATATGGTACCACCTTCTACTTGTAATTTTTTAAAGATAAATATGAAAGTTTAAAAAAAATTTCATGTATTTGCAATTCTTTTTCCAAAATATTGACTAAAATGGGCAAGTTATAGGACATATTTGTTTCACCAAAAATTGTTGAGGCAAACTTTACCTTTTGGAGAGGCTCGAAAAATCTACATTTTAAAGTTTAGATTTATTGAACTTGTAATCGGTAGGGACTTTTACTCTAAAATTTTGGGACGATTTACTTGAATAGGTTAATTAAAGGATTCTATGATTGGATTTGTTATAGAGTAATTATAAATGAAGATTTAAGCTTTGTTTTGGGTGTAGGTAATGTGAAGCAATTTTGGGCCTCAAACACCACGTAGTATTTTAAGAGTTAAACAAATCTTAAATGCAATCCCAAAATTGAGTATCCAATAGGAGAGCATTCCTTCAATATCATTAGAAAATGAGAGACCATTCTTTGGCCTTCCAAAATGTTATATAAGGGTTTCTTATAATTGAAGTGAGAATATATGAATAACAAGTTTTCAGCTAATGAAAGCTTTCAAAATTGAGAAGACTAAGAATGTAACTTTATAATTGGAACTTTAAGTTGAAGGAAATGATGTCGATAACACTTTTAGCCACCATTAACAAAATTTATTTATTTTTTAATTTAAGGCCCCTTGAAATCAAGAAGGTGGGCTTCATGATAATTCCAAGGGAATCTTGGGCTAAAAGGCTCATAGACAATCATTTCAAAAGAACTTGCATTATGAGTTGCTCTAGTATAGAACATATGCGAAAATAATAGATTAGATACTCTCTTGTCCTCAAGCCTCTCACTTTCTACTACTTCCAATCGGTCCATCAAAAACAAGCCATGAACCTTGAGAGTTTTTTTTTCAAGGCTTCTCAATCTTAGGGTATAGTGTGTTTAAAATAAGGAAGATGAGTCTCCCCCTACCCCACAACCCACATCCATCCACATCTTATATTTAATTCATGTTATAGTCACCCCAACTCCAAGGGTTTCATTTGAGCAAAAATTGCTCAAAAGCAATTCAAGAAGATAAAGATAATATTGACAATATATTCCCTCAAAAGCACTAATTGTTACAAAATTTTATGAACATTATATTTCTCTCCCCATTTTGTATGAATGCACAAGCTTGTAGTAGATGATGCCAAATGTCAATAAGTAGTTCATCATGAAACTACCCTCCTATTGCATCAGTATTGTTGCAATGGTTGAACAATCCAGTATTGAAATTGTATTGTCACAATACTACAAATAGTACTACAATAGTACATTTTCAATAGGTATACTAATGCAATGGGGGGCTTTTTCCCAATGTTTCCATCCCTATTCTATGAGTTTCATCCATCCTTTGGAGGTAAAAAGCTTCATGACACTACGATGACGATTGCTTCTTGAACTACCCAAAGAAAAGAAATATAATATAATATAATATAATATAATATAAACCATCTGGCTGGTCATGCACCCCCCGGGGGCTGCTCAGAAAAATCCTCCATAAGTTACCTTCTTAAATGCGAGTTGCCGTGCTACTGTTTGTTATGAACCCACTGGCCTGGCTGAATTCCACTGGACGGACATGATCGTCGTGCTCAGCCGACCCAAGTTGGGCCGACCCCCATTGCACTTGCCATCCAAGTGAAGGAAGAATCTCTGTAGGAATCAAACTGAAGTGGATCCAGAGACGGTAAAGCCAAAGGACTGCAGTCACTTGCACATGACAAACAAACACATTCCATGGTTGGAACTTAGGTAAGGTAAAACAGCCCATTACAGATCAAATGGGGGGTTTGCCCTCTTGTCATTTCTGAAATTCTCTACTTTTTTTCCCAGAGAAAGTCAAGTGATAGAAATGGCGAGAGCATTTGAAACCACATTTTTTCGACAAAATGTGAATTTGTTATGAATTTTTGAAGTGTTCAGCCCATCACAACCCAAAACAGTTTGTAGACGAAGTTACCCCCAAACCAACAAAAACTGATCCATAACACTCATCTTGCTCACCTATTGCGGTCACAATATTTTCTAACACAAAGGACTTGAAAAAGGCACTTCCTACAATGAACTAACACTAAAAAACTGAAAGTTCCTATTATGGTCACTAATTACTCCATTCTAGTTAGCTAAGACATTGAATGTAGCCTAAATCTCAATAACTAAAAGAAACCCGTAATGGGGTTATTCTTAGGAGTCCGCAATGGGTAAAAGGTCTGTAATGGGTTGTTTTACCTTAATGTAAGAGCATAAGTTACTGAATCCATGGCTCTGAACACGAGGCCTTGTTAGGTTATCAATCAACTAAGCTTAACCCTTAAAATGTCAACACAAATGTTTCTTGTCCAATGGATGACAAAGAATCTTCATGTGTAGGACAGAAGTACAATTGTTCATCCTTGGAATTTTGTGCAAAAAGGAGAGATTTTGCACAATAGTCCGTTGACCTCCAATGAATATTTTTGGATTTTATAAAGTAGATGATGTCACATGATTCCAAAAAAGAGGATTTCCATGGTCAACAATCTCTCATGTAAGGGTTAACCCCTCAAGGCCCAACTGGAGTTTGTTTTGGGCCTCTTACATGTTCAATAGGTCAAAGTTTAGAACTTCATTTTCCTACATTCTCATAACTATATCTAAGTTAAGTGAATTTCATATGCTGATATTCATATTGAACGAAAAAGTTCAAAAGTACAATTGACATCATGTAACTTAATAAGCTTGATGTACAATGCATATTGTCAATCAAAGTTCAAACTTGTGAAAAAGTACAGAAATTGCTTGGGCCTTGAGGGGGTAATGTTCTGCTAATATGAGGTCTACTTGTGGTTAGAACTTGTCGTTGGTGGTCCTCTATTTCACCTCTTTGCAGTGAAATTCTATTTCATTTGTTTAAAAAAAAATTAGTATTCCTTGTTGGACTTCACCTTCTTTGTCAACTTTTTTTTTCTTCCAGAATTCCCTCCACCTCCATGATAGCCCTTTACAAAATGGTCTTCCATGGTTCCTTAGTCAACCCTAATCCTAATATTAATTGAGAAAAATCTCTTTCAAGAATCTAGGGAGGCATAACATCTTTTTAATAAGAAGAAGACTGTTGCCTTGGTTATACAATGTTCTATAAAGCTACAATACTCAAAAAGCAACCAAAAGCAATAGGAATTGTACATTCACTAGTTAGATTTTGAAATGCAAGTTGATAATTTGGAATTCTTTTCATCTTATTTGGTTGTGAATTATCTAATTGGGCATTAAATTATGTTAGTTAGCATGGCAATCCAATTGGTTAGTGTTCATGTAAACTCGAAGTGGATTCCTATGGGATTTGAAAGGTTAGGTTGTGAAGTTGAAGGGTACTAGGCCAAGTTGGTGATTTGGAAATTGTTTGTTGGCACCTATTCAGAGGAGAATGACTTCATTTTTCTTTCACCCACTATGAGAGAAGCAAGTGCGTGTCCTAGCATTGAGTTGGTTGTGTTTTCTTTCTTTGAGGAGAGTATTAGGAGATGAGAATTGTGATGGAGTGATTAAGATGCTAGTTGGATATGATGTTGCAATGTACAAACTTAGTTGATACCAAGAATTCTGAGGATGTATTCCGTGATGTGTTCACCAATTCGATCAATGTGATGCAATTTTATGTGCCTAATTGGTTTCTCTATGTGGATGTGATGTGACACATAGTGTGGAATTTAAAGGATTGCAAGTTGTGAAATCTAATTGGAAGCCTTTGTGTGTGTATGTTATAGTTGCTTAATGGTTTCCCAAATTGGAATACTTATAGTTTGAATGGAAAATGTAGGTTAATAAAAAAATGTTTGTTGAATAGTAAAATCTACATTAGAAGTCCAAGTCGAAGTTTGAAGTTTCGATGTATTCGTGATTGTTGTTATTTTTCAAATTGGGAGATTATGTCTATTTAGAGTGTTGAGCAATTGAATTGGAACTTCAATCCTAATTGGAACTAAAAGCTAAATATCAATTCTCTATTGACATAAAATTCCCATTGACTAGCCTCCCTTAGTTCAAACTTATTATACTAAAGAATAATTGTCTATGACAATAAGTCATTATTCATTTCAACACGGGCTAACCTTCTAGTAGAATAGCAACTTGTTTTATTGGCTCTAGCTTTATGACAAAGACCTCCTATAACTTCTTTAGTACAAAGTCCATTTCCTATCTACAACCTTGTTTCTACTCGAATGTGAATTTCTTGTAACTGTCCTCAAATGTGGAAACATTGGAACAAGTTGCCATAAGAATCCCTCACTAGTAGGAAATTCAATGTTCAAATCAACAAAGAAGCGTTGACATTTTCTATTGTTTTGGATGTGTTGTACTAGACAATAATCAACAGAAATCTGTTGATTATGTCAAAGAAAAAATGAAAAAAAGAAAAACTTTTTTTCCATTGCCTGACAATTTTTTCCATTGCCTGGCACCTCTAAGCAACCAAGCCACTTACCCACGGTTGCACCATGGGGGTTCAAACTTGAGACCTCTCACTTAGCAACTCAACACTCTAACCAACTCACCACCATCCAATTTCAATGAACAAAGCGTCATTTTATTCTTACATATATAGGTACAATTTGATGTTTTGGAACTCAACAGACTTTGGTGGCCATTTTGTCATAGTAAATTAAATTTTTTCAAAAATATTTGGACTAAGAAAAGATGTAAAATCAAGATAAATTTCATGTCTAAAAATCCGTTTTTGATTTTGAGCCTCCATTCAAAAGTTATAGACAAAATTTAGAGAGGATGTTTGAAAATATTTAAAAAAATATTTCTTGCTACCCCACTCTGAATTTTGTCTATAACTTTTGAATGGAGGCTCAAAATCTCAAACTGATTTTCGAGGATGAAAGTTAGTTTGGTTTTACAACTTTTTCTAGTACAAAGTTTTTTGAAAAAAGTTATTCTGCTATGAAAAAATGGCCGCCAAAGTCTGCTGAATTTGTTTTTTAAATAATTGTGAATGATTAAGTTAAAAAATTTTCATAGGACATAGAACTTCAACCATGGTGTTTTAAATGTTGTCCAAATGAGGGTGTTTTAAATGTTTTGAAAGTCACAATTGTATGCTTTGATGCCTTCTAACTTTAGGAATTATATTCACAATCTTGTTGAGAGTTTGTATAAAGAATTTCAAACCAATTGGACCTATTTGTTATGGGTATCCAAAATTGCCCAAAATTTTAAAAAATCACCTTTTGAGAAATAACTTTTTAAGTGAAAATTGAATTGATCAAAAGAATTCTAGGCATCAACCTAATAGTGAAACACAAGTTCAAAAAAAATTTCACATCTTGTACAAGAATTGTATTAATCCTTAAATGCCGGATTGGTTGCCATGGCAAAAAGCGGGCAGTGAATAGTACAAGATGCTAGTGTTGACCAGAAGAGGACGCATTGTTCATGAAGGCCACTTTGCATGTTGTCCTCTTGAAAATTGCTATGCGGGCATCATGAGTTCTAAAACCGTGTTTGTCAATCTCCGTGAGTTTTTCTTACAATTTGCAGCAGCTAAAAATGAAGGTGCATTGAATGGCATTATTTTTGGCCGTCCAAGATGGTACACGTTTGAATTATCACTTTGATAAAAAAAATGGATGAAAAATACCTTCCTTACATCTAGTACAACGATTTTTGTCATTCATCGGATGCAAAACGTCCGCATCGTCATTTAAGGGTTAAGCAAATATTATATCAAGAAGGGCCTACTCAAAAGTGGAAAATGGTTTAAAATCATGACTTATGGTTTTGAGGGTTAATTTATTATTTGGCATCAATGTGCCAACCTTGCTCTATTGCTATGGTATGAGAACATTCCAAAATCTTACAAATGTACGAAGTCAAGTCCAAAAATTGCAAAAGATTTCAAAGATTCCAATAGATTTTAACAAATTCCAACAATTTTCAAAAGATTCCAAAAGATTCTAACAAATTCCAATCATTTTCAAAAGATTCTAAAAGATTCCAAAAGATCTTAGATTTCCTAAAATTTTGTTGATTTGGTCATTGCACTATTCAAATCATTAGAAAGTAGGTAGCAATTTGTTGATTTTTACAAAAAGGTCAAAAATCAATGAAATCAATCATTGTAGTGCTCCAAACAACAAAAATCAGTGGATTTTTGTTGAATTGGTCATGGTTTTCTACTAGTGCCTTTTGTATCCCCCCCCTGAACTTCTCTAAATGTATACCCCCTCTTCCTTCTAAATGATTCCAATCTCACCAAACTCAAACCTTAAATCTAAAGAATTTTTTGTAGTAACCTCGAAAATCCCTAGCAAGTTTTTATGAAAGTTTGGGTATGTTCCTATAATCTTTGTTTTTTTCTAAAAAAATCCAAAAACAAGAGTTTGACAAAGATGCCAAAGCAAGAGCAAAAGCACAAATTATTTGAAGTGGTTTGGTGTTTTACTTCCCCAGAACATCTCCTGTACACTTATAAAAGAGTCCTGCTAATTGATTTTTGAGATGTCTGGAGCGGCCAAGTGAAATTCAATCCCCAAAAGTATTGCAATTGCATACGTAGAGGAGCGGTGTCGCGCCCCTTAGTGACACTTACCACCTTAAGTCCACCTTTCAATGCTTTCCAAGTACTTAACACTTTAGTGGCACCAAGGGTCACACTCTCCTAACACTGCACATGCCACGCACATCCAATGTTAGTCTCCCATTCCAACTCTTTGTGCTAAGTCCCAGTCACCAAGACTACTATCACACACACACACACCCATCATGACACCGGGGCATGTTACTTGGTAACATGGGGCGGAACTTCTATCTTATTGTGCAAGGACCCATGGTGGCACTACTCACCATGGTCCTAACCGCCCTTAAGTGTCATCCCAACTCTATACTAGGCTCCTTGTGTATTTGCTACTTTCTACTCCGTCACTAACTGGGATTCAGCATTCGAGACACCTCCACATAGCCTAGCAAGGAGTGGGACTCCACCCAACCGGTGCCATGGGACATCCACAAGTGCCCCATGGTGCCTTGGAGTGGTGGTGACCCCATACCACCAACCTTGAGTCATCGGGACTCACCAAGGCTCCAAAAGGGAGTGATGAGGGAGACCAACCCCTCCTATAGTACTCTCTGTGGGCTTCAGCAGACCCCCCCCCCCCCCTTGTATGTCAAGGGGAACTCTCAAAACCACTTTGGTTTTGGAAGATCACCCCATCTCTCCCGATTCGCCCTAGTTTGGGACTCCCGAACTTCCACCCGGCATAACTTTGCGGTCTGGGCTTCAAATCTCATATGCGAGACCATTTTCGACATCTACTCGACGAGTAGATGCCGATGGACTATTCACTTGCCCCATTTGGACAAGTACTTGCAAAGTTATCGCCCTCCAAAGATTCGGGTCCACTGGGAGAGGCGTCACGCCTTCACCACGGCGCTTCTCTTGGCCATAACTTGAGGCTCCTACCTTAGAACCTCGTAATTCTTGTCAATGTAGCATCCTTGTGTTCTTATCTTTCCAAGGATATGCTACATGACATACTTCATGGAGGGATTCCTCATGAACCCCTCCCTCCTAACCCTTCAGTGTCCGGGCACCACCGGGACACCCCCACCTTTGAACGCCCATAACTTTTGACTCACAAGTCCAAATCATGCATTTTTTTAGACGGCTAGAAGCGTCTCCTTGAGAGCTTTCCAAGCATGTATCACACGCCCCAAAATTCGTTCGGATCAGAGCGCTAACACGCTCTGATCACTCGGGACTCCTACTCCCCCTCACCTCATCTCTTGCAAGGCTTGGGGAATCACCCCCAATGTCCCCCTTGCTCACCAAGGTGACACGAGCATGCCTTGTGATGAGGGTCATGACTAGCAGGGCCTCTATAATTGGGGTCAACTTTGATAGAATTTCAATTTGTAGAAGGGCCGTAAATGGCTCCTTGTTGTCATTAAATTTGTATTCTAACAAGTCAAAGGCTATTGTGGTAACGACAATGTCAATTCAGAAGCCGTAGTTACATTTGTGGATTGATGTGAACCACCCTTCTCAATCATCTTCTTGAAGTCTCCAAGTTTATTCCGGGGGGTGTATGTTAAAAAAATGACCCCCTATTTTGTGCTTGATTAATTTATTTTCTACACCACTCCACTCTAATTTTGGGCCTCTCATTGCCTATATGAATTCCTAAATTTCTAAATTTTATGATGCGTGGCAAATAAATAGTTTATGTGTTTTCCCTTGGGATACAACCAGGGATGAGTATTTCCTTGTAAATGAAGACGTAAGTGTTGTGAATTAGACAATTTTGTGAATCAAGAGGTAAATGATGTAGGAGAATTAGTACATTTTAACGAATTTGACTAATATCCCTACAAGCTCATTAGTCACATTAGTGACAATATACAAAATCTTCTATAATTCTTAAATGAAAGAGGATTACATTTCTTTAGAATTTACACATATATTCTACACAATGTAAGACACATAGGCACAAATTTGTAGGATCATTGAGCACTTTTATAATTTTTTTATTGTTTTAACTCCTAATCCATAATTAATAAAATTTGAGTTGTTGTACTCAATTTTATTTGTTAATATGCTTATTTAGGATTTAATGCAACTATTGGGGAGTTCTTGGACAATTTTTGAATACAAAAGGCCAAAGTTTTAGGAAATTTGCTCAATTGTGACTAAAGCCCCTTGGGGGCATTAGTCATAGTAGTCACAATTGAGCAAATTTCCTAAAACTTTTGTGAAGGCGGGTGAAATTTATTTAAAATTTGTATATATGTTCTAGACTATGTGAGGCACCTACTTGCAAATTTGTGGAAGCGTGGCACACTTTTAGAAATTATAGCAATTTTTTTATTGTTGTAACTCCCTATCCAAAAACTAATAGGAATTGGTGTTGACATGTCCAATTTCATATGTTAGGATGCTTGTTTAGGATCCATTGCAACTATTGGGGAGTTTTTTGACAATTTTTGAATACAAAAGGCAAGTATTTGGGGAGATTTGTTCAATTGTGACTAATGTGACTAATGCATGTTGGGGGCATTATTCACATTAGTCACAATTGAACAAATCTCCCCCAACTATTGCGTAGGCAAGTGAAATTTCTGAAAATTTGTATATATGTTCTACATTATGTAAGAGACCTACTTGAAAATTTATGGAAGCATTGGACACTTTTAGAAATTTTGGATTGGTTTAACTCCCAACCTAAAAATAAATAAAATGGGAGTGGACTTGTTTAGGATTTATTTTATTACAACTTTTGGGAATGTCTTAGGTGATTTTTTGAATCAAGAGGAAGAATTGTGTTAGATTTCCTCAATTACAACTAATGTCCCTTCCAAGCATTAGTCGCATTGGTCAAATTGTATAGAATCTTCTACAACTCTCTGGTGGAGGGGTGAAATTTTCTTCAAATTTGTACATTTTTTACTATGTAATACTATGTGATCATGGGACATTCTTAGATTTTTCAGAATTTAGATTAAAAACTAGGATTTGGGAGGAGATTGCTAGATGGCAGCTTGTGAAGGATGTGGCTCTCTATGGAAATTTTCTCATGTCACATTGCCTTTGAATCACCCACCAACTATTGCTAAAGAAGTCCTTTTCCGGCCTTCTTGCTCTGGACCGCAGGAGATTTTCTAGCCCCACCTCACCACCCAAGTCCTGACTCCACCACTCTCCCCTCGAAAACTTAGCTAAGTTAGCGGGCTCAAACCTACACTGAATAGGGGTATTAAGGGGACCCATACTAATTAATTGACATTCCACACTAAAGAAATATCTACCTTTATTGTACATCAGTACACTGAATAGTGAAATTAGGTTTCCCCTCACTAATTTCTCGACATTTGACACTAAATAAATATTCACAGTTACTGTACTAGAATGAACTACTTTTGAATTTCATATCACTGTATTTGCGACTCATGAACCTCCATGTGTACAAATGGAAATATTTTTAGAAATATTTGTTGACTTTGATGGCTTGTAAAGTAAATTTCTTGGGGTAAGGCAACCTAATTGTTAAGGCAACCTAATTTCACTATTTAGTGTAGTTATTGGAATGTCCGGGTGATGTACATCATGTTTCAAACATCTACAGTTTTCTAGAATCAGTCCCTTTAATTGTTTGGTCCCCCTTAATACCCCTATTCAGTGTAGAGGGCTGTAGGAGATGCTCTCAGAAGGCTGCAGTAAGTTAATATTTCCCCATGCATGAGTGGCAAAAGTCACTCAGATTTTTCAAAGGATTATGATTCCTATCCTTTTCCCCAAATGGGGGCTGCTTCCACTCATCCACTGCAAGCAAGCAAGCAACCAAGGTACAATTGTCAATAAACTCGTGGTCTTGACTATTGACTGGGGGAGCTCATTGATGCAAAACTGGAATACCTTAACTTAACTTAATGCCAATGTAACTTAACAGGCATGTGTTCATTGATATTGGCCAATTCCGCATGCATTTTGAGTGGAGAGAAAGTCTGAACGTGTAATTCTGTGAAACAAATTGGAATTCAAAACCAAATTCGGATTCTAGAACATTCAACAAAATTATTAATTGGGGATGATTTTAGGGCAAGCCACCTTTAGTTAACCCCTAAACATAAACATCCAGAGTCTTTGAGAAAAATCATTACCATAAAGTGCTATTTGGAAGAATATTTTGCAATTGGTATATAAAAAAAAAAGTTGAAGATTGTGACTTTTTAATTCTATCCATATGGTTAAATTCACCAATGCCATCACCAACTATCTTAAAATAAATTTTGAAGAAAAAAAGAAGTATATTGAAGAAAATTAAATTCAAAATTCCTTCAAAATTTGATTATAAGCATAATATTATCTTTCTTTGAGTAATAATTGTTGGCATGGATTTGAAACAAGGTTCTCTTGACATGGTGATTTTCTGAAATTTTTGGGTTCTTTAAACCTATGAACTCATTTTTGCAAATCCAATTTTGAACTAATCAATGCAATTTGGGCATGGTCAACCACTTGACTTCCACATTTGTAATTTTAGAAAAATAATGTATTCTCATAACACCAAATCCGAACATAAGATAGGACAACAACTTGATAAAGTATCTCCACAAATTAGGATGACTTTCATCCAAGCAATAATGAGGATGAAACTTGAGTTATAATATGTTTCTTGTCTAGAAAGTGGATGTTGGAACACTTAAGGGTTAAGATCGAACTTTTGTGTTGTTGGAATCTACATCATCTATAAATTAGACCTCCCAAATCTAAAATTATGCATACAAGTGTGCATCAATTTTTTGGGCTAGAATTAGAATTATTGGTTGGCCTAAATTTCAAACACAACTATTAAAAAGCCAGGGGGGTCAAGTTCCCAATTTCTTAGTTAACTTTATTAATACTAAAGCTTCTTTTGTAGGTTGCTTTTAGTTTGACAATAGTTTCTCCCCTACCAACATTGAAGTAAAATTGATAATCGACACTATTCAAAATGTGACACTAAACTAAAGAGTATCACAAAAACCAAGATATTGATGACTTCATACTTACACAAAATAGGGGTATTAAGGGGACTCATACTAATTATTTGACATTCTACACTATATAAATATCTACCTTTATTGTACATCAATAGTTATTAAAGTGTTTGAGGGATGTATATCATGTTTCAAACATCTACAATTTTCTACAATCAATCCCTTTCATTTTTTGACCCCCTCAATACCCCTCTTCAATGTACACAATGAAAACACTAGAGTCTCATAGAACCTTATCCATATCATTTTTATATGCTTGGAGACAATATTTTGAAATTTCGTACCTTACTGTTTTTCAGGTGTCCAAACAATGCATGATCATTTCATGCATTGGAATCCTCTTTCCAATGCAATTATTATTATTATTATTAATATATCAATAATATCAAGATCTAGATCTAGGCTCCCCTGGAATCATTGTCGATTCCAAGTCCGTCTCCCGGAATTCAGTCCCCCCCCCCCTCCTCCTCCTCGGCAATCAGTCCTTCCCACTCGAGAGTCCCAACTTGAAACTCCATTTCCGATTCCCACCCGGCCAGCATCGAAGGAACTGAAGTTCGCCTCGGTCCCTGGCTGGCTGTAATTAAGTTATAACTATGATAACTTGTGTCGAGATTCGAGAGCGGAGGCCTGGAGGACGGATTCCCCGCCATCATGTTCTCAGGGCAAGGCAAACCAGCAGTCCAGCACGCGAGGCGAGCGAGCGGAGGGACGGAAGCAGGAAGCCAGTGAGCTCGCTCCCAAGACTGATTAACTTAATTAAGCGGTCACTGAACTGGACTTGAGTATATGTATAAAAATACCGGTAAGTTACCCTGAGGTCATGCCAGGCAGGCCTGCCTGCCTGCTTCTACAGTAAGCTTACTGTACTGTATTAGTGAGCGGGACTGCGGGAGGGGCGTTCTCTTGCAGTTTGCGGCACCACCATGATGTGGCCTTGCGTCAGCATGGCAATGCCACGTGTCCTCCCAATAATAATAGTAATCAGAAAAGTATCATAACTTACGCCTCCCTCCGCCGGAACTGAACTAACATAATTAAGTTAACTGAAGGTGGGCAGTTCAGTTCAGTTGGGCTCCTACAAGTTACACTCATCAGTTATCATAAGTTACTGTTACTGTAGCCAGTCAGTCAGATGGAACGGAAAGGAACGAAACGGAACGGAACTTCTCTTGTAAAGTAAGTTCAATACTCCCGCCGTAATTCACTCAGTTTGTTTCCCAAATAAATAAATAAATAAAATATTCACCGTCATAATAAGTTATTGGGCCCGGCGCGCGCGCGGGCGGGCGGCTAAGCCCTCATCCGTCTCGTCGTTCATGAGTGAGGAGTGAGGAGTAAGGAGGTGCCTGGCCTGGCTGCAGCCAACGTGCTCCTCGGGGCAGACTGAGAGAGGACTGGCGCCTTCATTCAGTTGCTGCCTGCGCTCACTCATCACTACCTTCACTGCACTGCACTTCACTTCACTTCACTTAGGGCCGCAGCCCCTCACAAGACCCTTGCTGCCTGCTGCCTGCTGACGGGCCACTCAAGAATGCCAATGCCCAGTGGACGTTGGGAGGGGGAGGGAGGGAGGGATGGATGGATGGATGGTTGCAAAGCAACGCCGACCGACGTGCCTGCCTGCCTGGTCCACTCAGGACTACTCCCAGAAAAGCTTCAGGGAAATTAGCCAAAATGTTCATTATTGGAAGATTTTTTTGAATTTAACACTAAGGGCATGAAGAAATTATGTAGCAACTGAGCGAAATTTAGCCAGTTTGGGGATTACTACTCACAAGTGAGTGAGTGGGAATGGATGAAAGATTCTATATTTTCAGTTGTCCTTCACTTGGAATAGGGGAGAGTTGGGGAATTGGAATGGAAAAAGATGGAACCAGTTGCTGTTGTTTTCACTTTTTATGAAGTGCAATGAAAGTGGTGATATAAAGTGTTAGAGTAGGGTTCCAAATTTCAACATTCATCCTCATATTGGATAGAAAATATCATATTAGCACATATCACATGTCTATAATTCTCTTTTCATCCACAATTTGGCGATGTCATTCAAGATTTTTGGAAAAAAAATTCACAATTTTTTTACATTTTTTAGCCAAGTTTATTTTTTTAGGTATAGTCTCGCACTTGAAAGCCACAAAAAAATCCCTAGATGAAACTCTTGGATTGGCAAGAGAGAAAACCAAGGAAGAATTTTTGTTTTTGTTTTTCATGTCGACTTTGAAACAAGGAAGGAACTTTGACACCCCACAAGAAAAAATCAAATGAGAAGAAACAAGGGAAACACAATGAAAGAGCAACAAAAACTACTTAGGTTCTGAGAATGAATTTCTTCCCTTTGTATTTTGAGAACCCCCCCAAATTTTACTATTTATGAGGAATGCCTCAAAATGTGAACTAAAAAGAACAAAAGTTCAAAATGGAATCCAATATAAGATGTGGATTTTGAGCATCTTTATAAATTTGTAACATTGTTGGGCGAGGTTTTTGTTTTTCCTTGGAAGAAAGATAAAACTAGGGGTCCAATCCCTCTCCCCATCAACTATTTGTAATGCCACCAAAAGTGGTTGTTCATTCAACCTTGAAAAGATTTAGGAAACAAAAAATTTTGATTGAATGATTCTCATTTTTTGTAGCTCACAAAAATGTGAATGGTAAAGTACCAATGGCTAATGACTTCTATGATAGGCCTATCATTACAAGATTAAAGAAGTGTAATTGTTCTATGGAAAAAATGGATAGTGACAAAATATTCTGAAATTAATACTTGCATTAACGGCAATCAATTTTTTTTGTCATTCTATTGCTTGAAAATATATAATCCATTATTTAGGCTTAAAATACAAATTGCAATACCTATTCAATTTTATTTTTTATATTTTAAATTCATGATAGAATATGCACTTCTAGAGGAAATTTCAAAAGAATTGAGTTTATTTGTATTTAATCCGTATTTTTTCTATGACCTTCAAAAATTTGCAATGACTTCAAATCTTCGCCATTGAACAAGAAAGATTTTGTACCTAAAAGACCATCCTAGTCAAAACATTTATTTGTAATATTGACAAACTTTTGAGACTTACAATTTGTACTCTTTTTATACATTATTATTGTAGATTATGATGTTCATACTCTTGAATTCACATCAAAATTTATTTTATACAATGATAATAACTATTGCAAAAGATTAGATGCATATTTGTCTTCCAAATGAATATAGCCTTTCTTTGCACCTTAATTTCTTGAATTTATTCAACACAAAATTGTACATATCTTTTAAGACTTGTGCATATATAGAATCATTTTGTTTTCAAACAACAATAGGAGATTTTAGAGGAATTTCACTTTGTTGGTAATCATGGAGTTTCTTCTAAAATAGATTTGAAGTCCTTTTGCACTCCATTTCTTATGTTTTTGAATTTAAAACAAAATATATATAGGATGAAGATTGCTTATTACAACATGATTATCATTAGATTGACAATATTTAAATCTATAGTTAAAGGGCCATCTTATACTTGTATCCAACCTAAACAAAATAACAAATTCCAAATTACACTCATTGGCCAAGAGTTCTCTGTATGTATGTATATGTGTATATATATATATATATATATATACATATATATATATATATTTAAAAACTCACAATTTGGCAGGATCCATGTGCTAATATAAGTGTTAAATTTTGTATTGGGTGGATACATAGTAAAAGTTAATCAAACTCTGAAAATCCAATGCAACTTAATTAAATTCATTTTGTATTTGATTTCAACTAAAAAAATAAAGACTAAAATGCTTAATTTTTCTTTCATATTGAATATTTCAAAAATCAGTTTATTATTTCCATTACAAGCCCTATATTTGAAATTCAAAATACACAATACTATATTTGTCTAATTCTATTTCTATTCTAAATTTTTTAAATAAAAAAAACTTTTATTCATTTTCACCTTTAAATTTGGTGATAGTCCCTTATTATAATATAATAATAAATATATATAGTGATAATAATAATAATATATTATATATTATTATTATTATTATTATTATTATTATAAAAATTATTTTTGATTAAATCATGAGAATCTTATTTGTTCATTTTTTCACTTAAACTTAGCACATAGAGAAATTGTTTATCACATAGATATTAACCTTTAAAAGACAAAGCGGTCATTGAACAACCAATTCAAAATTTTAGTAGGTTTCTACAAATTCAAGTTTGAATGAATCTTTTTGAAAACTTGACACAAAGTGCAGATATATACCGCCATGTCAAGATTATATTTTTTTTCTAATTGGGTGCCCAAATCAAAATTTATGTTGCTAACAACTTTCAACAATTTGGGTCAACATGTTCAAAAATTCTCTTTTCTTTTTAAAATTGGTAGGTATGTAAGTAACATAATATAGGATGCAACTATCCAAAAAAATCTCATATACAATGCAAAAATCTCACTCTAGAATTTAATGTCTGTTGATGATGTCCATCAGGGTTGGAAAAATAAATTCTTCTAACTTCAAACACTATAATTATTCAATCCACATGATCAAAGTTTATAGATTAATTTTCCTCGAAGGTCATAGTTGAAGACATTTCAGGAAAAATAAATAAAATGTTTACATTAGAAAATTTCTGAATATTCCTCATTACTACTTGCACCTCAAACTGAAAAATCCAATTAATTCTCTCTTTTTCTCTCTAATTTTTAGAATGAAAATACTATAAAAAGCTTTCCCAAAATTGATTGAGATTTTTGACATTAATGGACAATACAAAGTCTCATGCAATAGACACTAGTAGAAAATAATGTTTCAGTCAACAAAATTCAGCTAATGTTTTTCTTTGTTTTCTAACAAAAAACAAAAAAATTGCGTTGTTTAGCAACGTAGTTTTCAGATATCTATGTTCTATGCAATGCAGTTTTTAAAAAACATCAGCTGAATTTTGGTGACTGAAACATTTTTTTCTACTAGTGAGAAATATAATTTTAGAATTCATGTATAGTTTAAACTTTAAAGGCCAATATTGAACTTATAAATGATATTCAACTATGTGACCATGGAGTTGGTCTTTAAAGAGTTGTAAGATTCTAATACCAAATTAGTAATAAATACATCTTTTCTAATAAAATTAAGATTGTTTCAAAAAATGGTGGTTTGGATTAGTATATGACCATAACACATAAAAAAACTTTAGGGCACAATGATTCATAGATATTACATTATTTCATTTCATCATTTTTTTTATAACAATCACTCATGTTTGGTTGCAAATAGAGGATGTGAAGTAAGAAATTATGAGTTTAAGTACACAAGATATAGACTCCATATTTTTAAAATTGAGTTAATCCCTAAGTGCCTAAGCCTTTCCAAGTGTGTTTTGACTATGAAAAAAGAGCATTGGATTGTAGTTATCCTCAATGAAGCAAATTGTATTTTTTTCCAAATCTAACTGTATAAATGTTAATAGAGCTTGTTTATTAGTATGTACACTAATTTTGAGTGTGAAATTTCCTAGGAGTTGTGAGATTATATCAAAGGAAATGTACATTTTCTATTTTTTGTATGTTGTCTTTGTCCACAATGTTTCAAAAATTTGCATATAAATGTTTTTTGAGATTGGAGGTAATATGAACAACTTCAAAGAGTGTTAGCACACTAAAATGCACTTCCAAAAAACTTAATTTCAAATGAAAAACCATCAAACTCATTTCACAATCCACTTTGCAATTGTTGAAATGCAATTTTTGTTTTTAAGTAGAAATTGCAAATATATAGCTTCAAATAAACACTTGCATGTTGAAATTTTCAATAGTGAAAATCATGAAAAGACTTTAAACTTTTCATTGGGACCATTCTCAAAGTAAATGGATAAGTACAATTTTTTAGATCTCAAATCAAATGAAATTGCCAAGCTTTGCATAAAGCCAAAAAATGAAGTAAAATTAGTAAGCTTTACACTGCACTTTTAATACACATATACCTTTGAAGACCTCTCAATAAATGAGTATATGTACTTTTCTCAGTGAAAAATGAAAGTTTTCCATAGTTAACCCTCAAAATTGCTTGAAATTTTTTTTAACCAGTCAAAGGAATTTAACTGCCTGCATAGAAATGGTCCTGAAATTTCAAATCGATCATTTATGGTCGTTAAGGAAGTTAGGGGTTAAGGTTATCCAAAATAGATACTAAATAAAAAGTGATGCCCTAAAACCTCAAACTCTAAAGTTCATATTTATCAAAAGTTAGGATGTATACCACTTCAATATTTAATTATTTCATGAAATTTATAAAATCTCCTTTCAAAATAATAATTGCAAAGTTTTTATACAAAACCAAAATAATAAAACTATCTTTTTAGTCATGAAATCTTGTTCTTCATTTGGTCTAAATTGAGCTCATTGGAAGAGGACTACAATTCAAGAGAAAAAATAGTCAATGTACATATACATTGTGGACAAATCCTATCATAAGAAATGTTTCCTCCCATTTTGTACCTTGGGGTAGTAGAGGTGGGCAAAACCTCACATTAGAAAGAAGACAAATCAATTTGATTACAACATAGTGCACGCAATCATCTCTTACTGTCATAGCCCTCCTCCAAACAAAATTGAATCAAAATTTAAATACAATCTAGAATAAGAACTGAAAGAGAAGCTAAGTGAAGGGAAAAAAATTCTTGGCTTATAAGATAACTTATATATGTAAATTTTTAACCAATGTATTGTATTTGCAGGGTAAATTCATCACTTTCTATTTGTCAAATCATGATTTATTTTCATAGGATATCAATTTTCTAGGTGGTGACAAAGACTAGAACAAGGAACCACTAGAATACATTGATGCCCCATTCTACTAGGTGTAACTATGGGAAAAGGAGGCCAAAAATAAGAATTCAATGTCTTCTTGTTTGTTGTTGGTATAAACCTTAGAAAGACCTTTTTAGAGGTCCATATTCATTTATAGATCCAACAATGTCAATCCCAAGATCAATTAAATATATAGGATCCATGAGGGACACTTCTTGTAAAATTTTGTATCCATGTGAATTCAAAGGGTATTTAAAGCATGTGTATTTTTCAAATACAATGAATTTTTTGGCCATAGTAATTTTATAATTTGGACCAATTGAAAACTTACCCAAGAAAGTATAAAAATCTAAGTCTAAGAAGGCAATACATTATTTGATGCAGCCCATTTCCCAAACGTTAAGCTGAAAATTCAATAATCAACTCCTAAAATTCTTTCATGTTTAGAGGCCCAAAACTACTTCAAAATACTAGTCTCCAAAGCAAGATTAAAATCTTCATCTATATTTGTTTTTTAACAAATCCAATCATAGGATTATTTTAATTAACTTGTTATAGTACACCTTCTTAAAATTTTAGAATAAAAAAACTTACCAATTCCAAGATTATGATACTTGAGTTTCATGAAGAAGTATTTTCAACTCTTCCCAAATGGTTAGATTTTATCTTTCAAACTTTATACCCCAAAATATGAAGACAGTACAATTTGTAATTCTTCTTAGTATGTTGAAGAAATAAGTTTGGAACACGTGTAAGAAACTTTAAAAAATAAATTCACATACATGCTTAAAAAAATAGAGAGTAGCTAGAAAGAATTAGAGAATTATTTGAAATATAAAATTTTTAAGAATTTAGTCATGGAGTTGCAAAATGTCATTCCCAATGGTTGTAATGTTGTAATAAATAATCTGCATCCTATGAATTTTTTTTTTCAAAAATACAAAAAATTCAATTAAATATAGAACTTCAAAGTGTACCTTAGAATTGAGATTCTGTAATTGCCCACAAACAAAATTTCCACATAACTTTCATGTCATTAATCTAAATGGATAGATTCAAAGATTTCCATGTACATATTAATCTAGAAAACCAATTTCAATTTCTTTTTTAAAAAAAACCATATTTTTTGGATACCTGGGTTGGAAAACTACTATTTATATCATCAATAACTTTTTAACCATGTGGTCAAAAGTTACAAAAATTATTGTGCCTTAAGCTACTCCTTAATTACATGTTGTATAAAAATTTCAAAGAAAAAAAATAAAAATTCTATTCTTATTGAGTTGCCCAAAATTTCTATGTTGCCAAAAAAACCCTTGCTTAGTCCTTTAGGGGTTAAAGTATATGCAAGAATCCTAAACAGATATCTAGAGGAGCAATACAATTGTTAAAACAAAAAAAGCCAATGAATGCTGACAATGCAACCTTGATACTCTATACTTGTAGAAGATGCTAAGGACCAATTTCGTCTTCCTAACTAAAGTAATAGTTCAAATGTTGTGAACAAGGATTACAATATTAAATCCATGTGGGTGCATGATTTCTCCTATAGAATAAACCAAACCTACTAACAAAAAATATTAGTGTATGAAATTATCCCATCCTATTTACTTATAATTTTTTTCCTAATATTTACAACTATAAGGCATTCTATATTAATAATATTCATTATTCTCATTAAAAAAGAACACATATTGACTTTAAGATACATGTAATTTTTAATAACCTTTGTTATGTGTGAAGTATTGTATGACCTTTATGTGTGACATTCATACCTCTTGAGGTGACATTTATTCTCTTTGAAGTGCCATTCATTCCTCCATATGGTATCCTGAGCCATTACTGCCTCTTTTGAGGGGATAGTGACAAATTGGGTACTTAGTGATTTCTACACATGATTTTCAAAAGGAATATATGTGGCATTATCCCATTGGTTTTTTAAATCTTATAAAATTTTAAAAAGGGGTACACACATAATTTTCCTATTGGTTGTAAGAAAATTTTAGCAAATTTTTAAGCAACCCTCTTGTCTGAAATGAATTCATGAATTCAACATGTGAATCCCACCCCAACTACCCATATTTGTATTCTTCGAGAATCTATGGAACTTGACAACCATATAGTGTACGTAAGTACATACATACGTGTGTATGTGTGAGTACATATGTATCTGGTATCCATATTCTTTGAGCATATCCATCTTTGTATAATGAAATTTGTAGTATTAAACTATAACCATATCTTGTAATCATATTCATATTATGTATCCAAATTTGTACGGCCAAGGATTTTTGTTCCACAAGCATTAATGACTTTGGTTTTTTCAGAAGATCGATGACATTTTGGAGGTGGGTCTTGAACTCCTATCAATGGTTCTTGCCTTTTCCAAGGGAGAGGGGGAAATTGAAATACAAACAACATGTTTGCATCTTTTGAGGGGATAGTATGAAGACCAACCTTTAGACATGGATACAATGAATGACTTAAGTCATTGTATTGGTTTGTACAATTATTTTCCTAACATTCCAATTGCATTCATTGGTTTGTAATACGTAATATTGTAGTTTTCCTAGAATACGAATATACAACCATATAATGGACTTTAAAATATAAAGAAATCCTCTTTGATTTGATCAAAACTATAGGACAATTTGCATCATTACCTTAATATGGAGATATTTGCACTTTGCACGTAATCCCAATGCAATCATTTCACTTGTGCATTTGATGTTTCAAAGTTGTTTTCACTTAGTTGGTCTTCCAAATCTAGTAGAGGTTAATATATCATGGTTCAATTAACTTTACAATGAGGCCTACATGAAAAAGGTGGAAAAAACTATTTATGAAAACCAAAAGATATAATACCTAGTTTGGTCATGTAGAATTCTATAAATATATTTATCATGCATTGAAAATGGCATAGAACTTGGCTTAAGAATAAATCCAACTTTTATACCAACCTATTTATCAACCAAAACCACTTCAAGAAATCCAATGGGCCCTTGTTGTCATCTTGATATAAAGTATCCCTAAAGTTCTAATATATTATACAACATATAACACAATTCTAAAGAATGAGAATTAATGAGTGGTAAGTTTGTCTTGCTAATACAAGTCATGGGCATATATATACCTTACTTGACCTTGGATAATTTCTTGAACATCTAAGTAGTACACAACAATTAAGAAAAATTTGAAGGTTATTGAAGTATACCCATTGAATAATTAAATAGACCAAATAGGATTTTAGTTCTTAAGAATATATTCATTTGATCTAAAGGAGTTGATTAGATAGATTACAATTCCAACTAGGTTCAAATGTAATGTCCACATGGTTTGATTCAACAAACACAAAGCATAATCAATTCAACACCAAATTGGTCTTCTAACAATTCAACATCTAAACACATACAATCTCAATAATAACAATTTTTAACTTATTATCAATACATACACAAATACTATACAAACACAATCAACTACTCACACACGTACTTTGCCACCAATGACACTCTAATTGAAATCAAATTCCAAATTGGTTACATTGCAATGCAACAAAATAACAACACCAACTTAGTCAAGACTCTTATGTGATAGGTAGTGGGTGACAAACTATTCTTCTCCTTTTTCATTTGTACCATGCCAATAGGCACAAAGTCATCAAACTAAAACTACCAACTCAATCACTTTCAAATCACAATCGAATAACTATACAATTGACAAGTTTAATTTCTCACTAGCAAGCTCATATCAAGTCCTCTTGGCAATTAATACCCTTTACACTTAGAATCTAATTTTCCAACAAGCATCCTAAAACATATAACACCCAAAATTTCTAAATTGGTTACCATACCTTTTACAATTTTCACCAAGTATTTTAGGTGACTTCTAGGATATTTTGTGTCACTACTTGGAACCTTGAAATGGATATTATAAAATATGTGTGTGGTTTTACCAATGATCTAGTAATCAATAGAATATTTTAGTGCTTCATAAATGATTTTAGACTTTTTTGAAGGCAAGATGGAAGAATCCTCAATCTTGCCAATATATCTTGGATACTCTTATACTTTGTTTTTCAATCTACAATTATATATTACCTTTATATTTTTTCAAATTTTGTTTTATTTTATATTGTTGTTTTCCTATTCTAAATCTTCATTTTTAGTATGTCTTGAATTTGCAAAATCCATTGTGTTCAACATTCTAGAAGTATTAAAGAATCTTTGGATTTTAAAAAAATGTAGTACCAATTTCCATCATGTTTGTTCTGTTAATAGAAATGGATAGTCATCCAATTTTAACCCCAAAGTGCTTTGACATCCATTTCTAGAAGATGAGCAGATGAAAACTCAAGCTTCATCTTCCTAAATGCTTAGATGAGAGTTATTCTAACTTGTGGAGATACTTTATCAAGTTGTTATCCTATCTAAGGGTTGGGTTTGGTGTTACTAGAGCACATATTATATTTTTCTAAAATTATAAATGTGCAAGGATGTCAATTGGTCAAATTGTATTCACTTTTGTTCAAAATTGGATTTGCCTAAATCAGGTCATAAATTGAAGAACACAAAAATTTCAAAAAATCACCATGTGAAGAGAACCTCGTTTCAAATCCATTCCAACAAAACTTTACTCAAGAAATGATAATATTTTGCTTGTAATCAAATTTAGAAGGAATATTGGAAATTTTCTTTCAAAATTTATAAAAAAAAAAGATTGGTGATAACAGTGGTGAATCTAATAGTATAGATGGAATCTACAAATAAAAATCTACAACTTTTATTCATATATCCATTCTAAAATATTCTTCCAAATTGAATTTTGTATTGATTTTTCTCAAATTTCAATTTTGCAATCATTCTAGATGTTTCAGGGTTAACGGTAATACTCATTGTTTTCTATTAGTAAGATTATAAAAAAAAAATCTTTGTGTACTGAATAGTTGCAAAGTCATTGACAATATGAATAATAGTAACCTCTTTAACCTCTAAAGGACCAAGGCCTTGTTTCTGCAAAAAAATGCTCAAAACTGCCATTTTTAGAGCAAAGAGTAAAAAAATTTGAAAATCTTATTTTTTGTACATCTAACCTTATGATCTTATACCTAACTAGTATGAAAATGTGTGGAAAAAATTTCAGAAATTTTGATTGCATAGATTGCAAGATATTTGCGTTTAAAGTGAAGAAAACAAGTTTTTCCACACATTGTGGGACTAGGTTATTTGACTTTGAACCTTCTTAACTTTAATTTTTTGCACTACAGAGTTTTGAGATATAAATCTTTATGGTGGAGAATTGAGTTGAGAGTCTAGGAACAAAAACAAAATACAAAAGAATTTAATTTTTATTCTTTAAAAAATTGTTAAGTAGAAGTAGGTACAAAATAGAAGGAAAATCTAAATTATTAATATCTCTAAGATGGAATTAAAATGCACTAATCCCAATGGCGAGATTGTTCTAGAAATTAAATGAAACCATATGGAACTTTTTTTTTCGAAAAATTGTAAAAACTGCATTCAGAAATGAATCCTATAAATTATTTTTTCAAGAAGATGCTCTAATTGCCCGAAAAACAAGATTGTCTAAAACTTTCTCATAACAAATCCAAATGGAATGAGTCAAACCTTTCCGTGTAGATAAAAATACAATCTATAAGGAAAAAAAATATAAAATATAAAAAATTCAAATTTTTGAATTTTTTTTTGCTGCCCCTTTTCCCCTATTTTGAGCTTATTTGTGCATAACTTTTGTTCCGAGGCACCAAATGAAAAAAAATTATATTTCCATGAATTTAAAAAAAAAATTCTTACCTTCGTAAAAAGTTTCAAAAAATTAGGACAAAAATTGAGACTGTAGGTACTTGCTTGAAATCTCATTTGTCCCTCGAAGGGACAATGGTCCTTTAGTGCTTCACATCAAAAATGAAGATTTTGAATGCCTCAACTATAGTTGAGTTCATTCCAAGATGCCATGACTTGATCACACCAAGTTTATAGACCAAGGGGTCACAATTCTTTTTTTACCTTGGCATATAAATGTGAAAATTATTCCCTTATTTTGTAGTTGGTTACCTCTAAAGTACTAAGTGGTTGTTAAACAACCAATTGAAAATTCAAGCATGTTCCTGTGAAGTTAATTTTGAATAGATATTTTTGAAATTTTGACCCAAGGTGTGGACATGTACTCCCTAGATGGGAATTTTCTTTCTTTATCTAACCCAAATATGACAAAGTATTTGTTCAAATTCAACACTAGTTTTCAAAAAGGAACTAGTGGAAGTTGAAGGGTTATTTAAAGCAACCAATGAGAGTTTAAGCATCTTATACTTCAAGGATGTCTACTTAACCCCTAAAGGACCAGCCTTGTGTTTTTGGCAACATAACTTCTTTAGGCAAGTATGAGTGAGCGGAAACTTGACTTATTTAGGCTGATTTTTTTACAAGGTATGCATGAAGAATATCTTCCATGAGTGCTCAAATTCATTTCATTTGAGTATAGAAGTGAAAAGTTATGATGCAAAATGTTATTTGTTTAACAACTTAGGCGGCTCAGGCAAATCAGAAAAAATCACTTTTATCATAAATAAAAATTTGAAATTGGTTTTCTAGATTTATGTATATAGGGAAAGCTTTGAATCATTCTACTTTGATCAATGAGATGAAAGTTATGAGGAATTTTAGTTTGTAGGCAATTTTGGATCTCACTCTAAAATAAATTTTGAATTCCTTTATTTAACCCCTAAAGGGCTAAGGCATATTTTGGACAAAAATTATCAAAAACTGCCACTTTTAAGGGCACCAAGATAAAATTTTTAAAAACTAGTTTTAAAAACAATTCAACCATACAAATTTGTAATAGACTTCTATGGGAACATGTGGAAAATGATTTAGTAACTTTTACCACGTGGATTGAAAGATTATAGCATTTGAAGTTAGGTGAATTTTTTTTCCAACCTTATTCAACAAGGCCTTCAAACTTTAACTCCTTCTAGAATGAGATTCTTACACTAAACATGGTTATTTTTTCGACATTCTCTTCTTGCATCATATAAACTACACACCCTCCAAATTTCAAAATCATAGGAAGAGTTTTGTACATGCTACCCTCAAAGTACATGGTAGCATAACTTTTGATCCAAGCACCCGATCCGAAAAAAAAATTAATTTTTCAGGTAGGGGATATATAGTTATACATTGTGTCTAAATTTCATGAACATTTGACCAAAAATGGCTTCGTAGGAATCTACTCAAGAATTCTTACGTATGTTGAATGAACACTTGGTCCTTTAGCTCGGATTAACTCAATTTTCAATATTTTTTGAAAAAAATAAAACCATTGGATGTAGATTGTTTATTGTAACATGACAACCATTAGGATTGGCATTTTCCAATTCCATAACTAATTTCTTAAAAATTTAGTATTTTAAATCATTCTCTATTTCTTTCTACTTATTATTTTTTCCTATATATTGTACGATTCCAAATTATTTGAATTTTTTCAAGAATGTATCCAACTTTGACTTGAAAAATAAATCCAAAGATGCACGACCATTTTGGACATTTTTTCATACAAATGTGACCTTGTGAAGAGCAACTATCTGTTTTTTCGTAGAGCCCCCAAAAGAATTTTTGTCACTTCAAACGCTAATATCTTGCAATCTACATCATGAAAATTTCTGAATTTTTTTCCACATCGTCTCAAACTAGTGTACTACAAGGTCCTATGGTTACATGTGTCCAAAAATGTGTTTTTTCTAAAATTTAGCACTAGTATTAGAAATGGCAGTTTTGGAAGTTTTTTGGTGAAAGTAGAGTCAAAAACCTTTAGAGGTTAATTGAATTGTGTTCAAATTTTCTCCTCTGAAAAAAAGTGTTTGTTTAAGTGCATATACCGTAGTCTTTGTCTATAAGATGACGTTGTAAGGGCATCTCAAATGGGAGCTATATACTAGCCCTCCAAATATATTTCTAACTATTGTTGATTTGTAATTAGAACTTGAAATTACTATCATTGGGAATGCACCCCAAGGTAATTTTAATAGGCAGAGAAAATTCAAATTTAGTCATTGAACAATGAAAATAAACAGCTTAGAAAACCAATTGAAAGACGAAAGTTATAGAGTTTTGAACAAATTACAATTACCAATGCCCGTAGCACTTCAAAGAAGTTAATGATTTGCTCAAAACCCTATATTTTTTGCCTTCTAAGTAGCTTTGCAAGCGGGTTATTTTCATTGTCTAATTAATGTCAAAATTTGAGTTTTCTTGTGCCTACTCAAAGTACTTTGGGATGTTCTTCCAATAATAATTATTTCAAGTTTTGATTATAAACTTGCAAAATATTAGGAATTAACTTGGAAGGCTAGCATATCACTTCCATTGAAGATGCCCTAAGAGCATCTCTACTGGGGCACACCTGAGCATAGAAGCTTGGAGCCATCCCAATAGTTGCAACCTTTGATGTTTTTCAATGCAAGCCCCTTGAAAAATCAATTAGGACACTTCAACTTGTAAGTTAGTGGCAAACTAATTTGATGTGGGCCACTTGTAGAAAGGGGAGGGTTTGTTGTTGTTTTGAGGAAGGAGTGGTTGAATAGTAAGTTGCTATCCAAAATTTAGAAGCTCAGAACCCATTTCTAACCACTTAAGTAATTGAGTATAGTTGCAAGATGGATTTGGTGAAGAAAAAAATTCCTCATGTACTGAAATAGATTTCAATAGGATTTGAAATTTTTTAGTATTTTTTTCATCAAAAATGAAATTACTATGAATTTTTTTAGTGAAGATTCTATGAAACCTATTCTTGTTATGTAGATCATTCTACTTTCGATCATAAGCTTGTTACAAAATCAATGAGAGTGATAATTGTGGCTTTCATGTACATATGGTGAACATTCTATGTTTCCAATGTACAATTCTTGAACATTTATGTTGCTCCAGCTAGTACGTGTCAATTGTCAATTGAAATGTAAACCACAATTGATTGGAAATACATCAACCTATATAGTGAAAATAGGAGGGGGGGGGGGGGGGGGGCGAGAATGGGTCCACTTTCAGGCTGTCACAACTCTAGCCTTGAAATTTGGAATTTTGATGTGTGATGGTGGGGGGACAATTCACAAGTGAGAATTGTCGTGAGAGTACTACACACCAATAGAGCTTTGGAGTGCTCATTTTAAAGTGTATTGCAGGAGATGCTCTAATTTAAGTTAGCCTTCATAGTGACGAAGGTATGTGTACCTAAAAGAGAGACACTCTCCTAATTGCACCACTCATCTACAACTGTCCAAGATTTCAAGCTTAGAATCTTGGACAGGTGTAGATGAGTAGCGCAATTAGGAGAGTGACTCTTCCAGGTGCACATGACTGATCCCTTATACAAGGTTCTAGCACCCCAGCGACTACTGAGCTAAGTTATTGTACGCTACTAAGTTAAGCGAAATCCTTCCCTCCCCGGCCAGTGAGTGCACCTGGGATGCATCTTTTGGCCCTCCGTCTGTCAAGAGTCCCAGGCGCGGCAGGGCAGCACCAGTTCGGCAGGATTACATGGAACTTATTAATGATTTCGTTTGTTGGTAAAATAACGCAACTAGGCTACTGTACAGTACCAGCACTGGCTGACGGAACTCCTGTTTCTGAATTCTGACTGAAGGCAAATTAAAAATACTTCCTCTACCTCCTGCAAGTTATTGGCGTCAGCCCTAGTTGATAGAGTTGTCGGTAATTGCACAGAATTGACGGGGTGGCGGCGATCATTCTTTAACGAAGTTAACGTGACTTAACTTGTCTGTGGAAGCGCAGACGGAGGGATTTCGGGACTTCCCAGAATCACCGCATTGGGTCAGTCACAGGACGCATAAGTTAGCATAGCTGTGCAGAATTTCATCAGTTCCATGGGGCTTTAATGTTCTATGATGTTTATTAACTGAACCCGCACAGCTCTGAGTAATCCTGCAACGACGGACCCATGACCATTGACTTCAAGGCTCCTTGGGTCCTTGCCTATCACTCTGTACGCTAAGCTGCCATTTCGCAACTAGATATGACTGAAAAAATTTTATATTTGTTTTTCAGAGATGAAGTCAGATGTCGACTACAAGTCATAAAATTTTCATAATTTTTGGGGGGAAATTTGAAATTACCATGCATTTTTTAAAGCAGAAAATGGAGAAAATTCATATCAAATACAAATTATATTCAATAACATCTGAAATTTTCAACATAGATGTATATTATAGTGTAGATCATCATGGTATAACCCAAAGTTATTGTGTCACTCTAAATTTTGAAAATTAGCAAACCATAGCCACAAGCCCAAAGTTCATATTGCTATAAAAGATTGAAATATAAAAATTTTCCAAAATTTACAATTAGAATAAAATCTACAATTGAAAAGCTTCATTTCATTAGTAGGACTCAAATTCAAAAAACATCATTTTCATGGATGAAATTCACATCATTGAGATTAAATAGCAAGAAATAGCCAAAATACGCAACAAGGGTGATTAGTGGATTAAGCATCTTCTTCTTTAGAAAAGTCAATAATACCATAATGACATAATTTGCAATACTATTCATTGAAAATATACTTGAGTACCTTTAACAAAAAGAATTGGATGAAAAAATATTTTTTTTCCATCCTACACTATGAGGTGAAGTCATCCATCAAGCACTTGGTGTTTGCAAACAACATTACAAGGTTAAAGGATGTTGAGCCTAAAGAGTTGTCAATAAATGATTTACATGTTCACTATAGAAACAAACATGCACCTATTGGTCTAAAAATCCAAGCATTTTGGTGACTACCTTGGTCATAGAGGGTTGTGTCCTTGAAGGGTTAAATGTTGCTAAGGGCACAAAATGTCCTTGGAACGATCTCACCTAAGATTGTAGAAGGGTAGAAAAATAAATAATTTGATCCAATTTTGTTTGGAAAAAGTGCTTGAATACAATCTTAGTGAAAATTTTAGTATTGCAATTTTCTTCATCATGGTATTATTGATTGTTCTAAAAAAGAAGATGCTTAATATATGGAATACCCTTTGAAATGTATTTTGGTCATTTTTTGTTCTTGACACATGATGTGAATTTCAGCCATGAAAATGATATATTTTTGAATTACTGAAATAAAGCTCATTAAAATTTCACTGTAAATTAAAGTATATAGTTTCTACTCCAATTGAAAATTTTGAAATTTTATAAATTTCAATATTCTTTAGCAATATGAACTTTGGACATATAACCATGGTTGGTTGGTTTTCTAATATTAAAGTGTCATGTTATATATATAACATTTACGTCTAATTGCAAAATGGTAGCAACTAGAGTGATGAATAGTGAGGCTTAAATCAATGATCATAGCCTCTCTTTCTAGGGTTACATTCATGTACAACTTTATGAAAGCTCAAATAAGTTCATATGGATTCAATTTAGAGTAGATGAAAGGAAAACTCTTACCAAAGATGCACAATTCTATATGCTTCCTAAATTTGATTTTTTTCCAATGAAGTGCTGCAATCAAATGTAATGAGGCTCAAAAGTTTATGCCAAACTTTGAACAACATGCTAATAGAGAGGGCAAGCTATTGAGCAAGTAGCCACGCAAGCAATGTTTTTTTTCCCAATAACTTTGAATGCTTATATCTTGCAATCTACGAAGTGGAACATGCTAATTTCCCCCCCACACTCATGGTTTAATAAAAAATTAACATGTAGTTGAAAATGAAAAAATATTTTTTTTCCCCAATTTTCACTCTATGCACTACACATGGTAGTTTTAGAACAATTTTAGAACCATTAGTGCAAATTCTAGTGTAAATTCATGAGATTTTTTCCTTTATTTTCCTTTTTCTATAGTTGATTAAAGAAGAAAAACTTTTTAATGACCATTGGAGCTTGATTCTTCTTTAAAATGAGTTATAAATAAAATTTGAAATCTTGCTCATGCAATTGTTATATTTTGGACATCCTTTTCGTGCAAGATGATTTTGGATGTGTTAAACTCTTTTATCTATGAAGATTGTTATGCAAGTAAATAGCATAACTACCTACCCAATGATCAAGGTTTCCAAAGTTGTATAGTATCTTCTTTTCTAAAAATTTGAGTCAAATTATATTGACCCTATTGGTCAAAATCTAAAATTTATTTTGTTCTCACTTCAATGTTATAATCTTGCACTCTTTACTGCCACATGGGTTGAAATTTTTTTCCACCAATTCCTTTAGGATTCTAGTACAATTTTGTACAATTGAAATTTTAAAAGACATTTTTATATTTCAACAAAAGTGTGCTCAATGCACTAAAAAGTGTCAATTGGATATTTCTTGAGGAAAAATAACCTAGGTTTTTAGGGATCAATTGAAGTACTTGATAGTTTCCATTATTCATTATATTGAGACTTTTGGCAGATTTTGAGACATAATGCTAGTTATTGAAAAATTCATTTAAAAAAATAGTAATTGAAACCAAAAATAAATAATGCTCAACTAGTGAACCTAAAATGAAATTCTAAAAGTGGATGTTGTTACCTATTTATAAAAAAATACTAATAAAGAGATAAAACAATTTATCTTTGGGTCAAGGATAAAAATGAGATTCCAAAAAGTCTCAATATAACAAATATGGCCTTTGAACTAGTATAGTTGTAAGTCAAGTTTGGTGGAAAACAAATCAAAAAATAGATGCCCATAATTTTTTTAAATTATTTTTTATTTCAAAAATATATATTTTAGCATCTATTGAACCTAATTTTGGGGAAAAAATAAGTCTTTGGTAGAGAAGTGCCAACTCTATCGTACACTTATGGTATGTGGAAATGCTGGAACTTTTTTTCTTAACGCAAAATGATCATATTTGGAATTGTAGATTCCCAACTAGTTGAGTTAGGGCCCAGAATACAAAATTATATTCTTCAAAAACTAGTTAATATCATAGAAGGTACACTGGTAGAAAAAGGTCTTAGAGTATCCTCAATAGAATCAATATATTGACCTTCTAAATAAACTTTTAACTTTTTAATGTTTTATAATTAGAATTTGAAATTTCTTTCAGTAAATAAGCACCTATAATTACTTTACAGGTGCAAGAAAATTGAAATTTAGACATTGACAATGAAAAAAAATTGCTTCAAAAGTAAGATGAATCTTTAGGCCTTAGCAAATTATGCTTAAAAAAGAAAAATTATACCATTTGTGCTCCAAAATGTTGCACAATGGGCATGATTTCAGTTTCTTAACACCCAAGGTTCTTTAGGTCAAAAATTAGAAAATACTCCCCAACTTGCAAAAAAATTATAATATCTAAAAATATATTTGGAAATCAAAATTAATCCACTTGAATTAAAAAATTTGTAACTGTAGGATTTTATTCTTGACTTGTACAAAGGTCTTGTTTGAAAAATTTAGGGTCTAATAGTAATGTATATGTGAGATATGATCAAACAAAGAGCAAAGCCATGTTTTTTTTTCAAGATTGCCTAAGCGTTTGAAAATGTGACTTTGTCAAGCTTTTAACCCCTATAATTCAAATTTATACAATGCTAGCATTTGGGTACAAAGATGTGAGCCTACAAGCTTTGAACCTAGTTGCAGATATGTACCTACAACCATTTGAAGGTGCTTCTAGCATATGAACCTATAACATAAGTAGACTATAACATAGACACCTATAACCATGGAAGGTGTCTATAATACAAACTTTTAGGCTCATGGGTTCATAGATTATATACTCACATGCTAGCACCCCTCATTCAAATTTTATGTTGAAAGAAATTCAAAGACTTCAAATTTGAATAGAGGCTCAAGTTTGGAATGAATATGCAAGTTTTGAAAGCAAGTTAATTATTTGTCCTACTTGCCCAAATTGGAGGAAAAAACTAGAACTTGAAAACCGAACATTGGATCTTTGGAAAAATGAGATTCCCTAGAAGATTGATTAATTTCCAATCTAAAAAAATGAGAAAAAAATCTAATATCTAATACTTTATTATAGATGCCTAGAATATCCAAAAATAATTTTAAATTTAAAAGAACTTTAGAGGGGAGGCAAGAGGTTGAAAGTTGATAAGAAGTCCAACCAACTTTGAAGATTGCATAAAAAACAAAGTGCAGTACATTTTGTTAGATTAGTTGCATCATTGTTAATTCCTTCATACATTATATTTCAAAGTCTTTACAAGGTATTGAACTTGACTCTCCTAACTTGCTTACCCTCGAAAGAACAAGACCTATGTACTATCACCAATGTACTTTGCCAAAATTGATTTGATTTTTCAACCAATAGGTGTATTCTTCATTTCTATGGTAAATTTGAAAGTCATCCATTGGTTACTTTTGGCCTCCATGTTCTTCCAAGTTTAACCCTCAAACCATGTTTTATTATTTGCCTAGAGGGCAACTCAAAGAGGTATAAAAAATTTCCTTGAAAGAAGGTATAGATTTTGTTGCTTGTCTAAAATTTGTATGATCAGGGCATGCAAAAGTGAATAGTGAATAATATTTTGACTTTGCAGTCTAAATGTGGTGCTTGGTATGCCATGTATTTGTATTAAAGTGGATAAAGTAGGTTGAAACATTCCACAAAAAAATATACAAAAAAATCATTTTTTGTCAATGATTATCTCATAATCAAGCTCAAGAGGCTTAGCCTATTGTGTAAGGGTTAATTGGCTCAATTGAAAGGATAGGCATTGGCTTTGGTTTCAAAATTTGAGTTTTCAAATCCTAAGTATAATTGCATTCACACTACACAACACAATTAGGGTTACGTTGGAGTAGAGATGTGGAGTCCAACTAGTCAATTAAATAAGACCATGACAACGCTTCCCAGTTACATTGCTTTTGTTGAACAAACTACAAAAGCATGAAAACTTTGTATGGATTCTATTGATTCAAGATTTGAGTTTCATGCTTTGTTTTGTTCATCAATCTTCTTCCCTTGGATCCACGTGGATCACTCAACAAAGCAATTTTGGATCATTAGGTTTTCTAGTGTCCGTATGGGTTCGAAATTTCCAATAGTCTAAAAGGGGCTTGGTAGCTTGGAGGTACGACGGGGGAGGGGATACCTGTCCATTTGCCGGAAGCGCGGGACAGGGGGCACACGGACAGAGGCTGGGTACCTAGGATAGGGGGGCGGTAGGCCCACCTCCCACGGGCGCCCGCACAGGACGGGCGCCCATCCCCGCACGTTGTCGTCGCGCACTGGCCCCCTACCAGCTCTCCAGAGTCCAGAGGAGCGCCCAGGCCCTGGCGGTCAAAGCTCAGCCCTGCCGCAGCTGCAGGGAGGGCAGTGGCGTCGTCGCCATCGTCAGAACGCGAATCATGACGCCTGCCTGCACCCCCGACGAACGCGAATCACTCGGTCCTCTCTTGAGGTCCCTTTCCATAGCACTCATCACGCCGCTGAAACATCGGAAGCCCGGAACGGAAGTGAAGTTACTCGAACTTATTAGCCATCCTTGCTCGCGAACCAGCAGCGCCGGTGGTACACTTTGACGCACGCAGGCTACCCCACCCACTGAACCCGACCCGCCGTACCCCACCCCACCCATCCGGAGCTTCGCTGCGACCTCTCTTTCGTTCACGGAACGACCTTGCGATCCCCGCTAGCTAGCTCGCTCGCTCCTTGCCCAACAGTTCTTCCGGTGTGGGCCTCGTCAGTCGTCACCTCGGCACCCACATCTACAGTGCCCACAACACCGGGACCTCGCTGCATGCGAACGGTCCTTTCAGCTCTTCTCCCATTCTCCGGCTCTTATTACTGCCCCTGCTGCGAGCTGTCTACAGTGGTTTGCAGACTTGCAGTCCTCGTGGGCTTGACAGAGGTGGACTCCAGTTGACGCCTGCCTGCCTGCTTCCCTGGAGCTGCTGGGGGGCGAGCCGAGCCAAGTCGAGTCGAGCCCAGCCCAGCCCAGCGCTTTCCTTTGAAGTCAGTAGAATGAGAGTAAGGTAGTGTTGTTGCGCACTTACAGGTGGGGTTGTTTCACGTGCTTGCGGGCGAAGTACAGAGTACAGGGGGAGTCGCTTTAGTACAGCCAGTCTGCTTTTGCGCACTGAGGTGTTGGAATTTGGGAGGACGGGGGAGTTCCGTGTTGGGGATCCGTAACGCAGGGGAGGGGACGGTTCTGTAGTTTCCCTGGTGGAAGGTGGTGCGCGTAGAATCTGGCATCTGTTGTTCGGGAGACGGACATCTTTCGAGAGTAGTTGACAATACCAACTTGCAGGCAGGTCAACATCTAGTGCCACTGGTCGCGCGATCTGGTGTGGTACTTCATCGGGGTCAGGTTTGCCAGAGGCCCCCGTCCTTTTCTGGGAACGATTGATTCCCATTCTGCGCTTCAGGCTTGAGCCAACCTGGTGATCCATTTCGGGGGTGGGTATTCTCGTCCATGCGTAATTGGGATTTTAAGACATTCTTCAGTTTTGTAGCATCAATCTGTCACTGAACCATACTGCTGGTCACTTCAGAGGACCCATCTGGGAAACGAAGGGCGCGGCCGGAATTATTCAGTTTCCATCGTCTGAATTCTACGCAACTTCTATCCACGTGGGAATACATGTTGCTTTCCCTACCATCGATTGACTGAATTGTGACTGCGAAAGGCGTCTTTCATGATAAAGCACCCTATTCTGTCACTGTCGTATTTTCGAAGTCCACTATCTAAACCCCCCCAGCGAATCGGATTTTCGGTCAAAATTCGACCACCGTTGTACTGTAAGCAGAGAATTACGTCGAGCAACACTTGGAGACACCATTACTCTAATTTGCAAAGAAGAAGAGGGAGCCTGCTGCGTGATGTAGATCCTGACTAAGTAGGAGAGCGATCCGTTGCGTAGCATCTAGCTTGGGGTCACTCCCTCCCATGCTGCGTGGTGGGCCTGCTCCAGAGCCAAAGTGGTATTCCAGGGTGTTGGGTCACGCTCATCGAGGATAGGCCCGGCTTCGTGACAAGTGCCCGGACGCAAGAAGTAAGTGTTTCCCGCACCTCATCAGTTTGCTTGTGAGGGTAGCTAGGCTGACCTGAGGAGAGATAGAAGTGCCCCTCGCTCGCTCGCTCCCTCCGTCCTCGCGTCGCTTGTGTGTGAACTGTCCGCGCTGGCGACCCTAACTTCGTTTAAAGTGACTCAGATTGATGCACCGTGGGGGATCGTGAGGGGCCACAACGAGAAGCTCTGGGAGGAAAGGCACAGACAGCCGCACCAGCAGCCGCACCAGGCTGCGCCGCTGGAGTTCGGGCATGTGTTTATGGCCGGGGTCGGCGACGGGGGAGTGGAGGCGGGGTCGCGGCCGTCTCCGCCCGGGAACAACTCGTCGGACGAGGAGCAAGGCAGCGGCGGCAGCGTGCCGGGCAGGCCCCGCAAGCGCAGCAAAAGCAAATCCAAAGCGCCGCCCGGCCCCGGCGAGGCGTCGCGCAAGCCGCGAGGGCGACCTCCCGGGTCGAAGAACAAACCTAAACCCCCGGTGATCATCACGCGCGAGAATGGAAATGCCATGCGCCCGCACGTGCTGGAGGTGGCGAGCGGCCACGACGTGTGGGAGAGCGTGGCCGATTTCGCGAGGCGTCGGCAGCGCGGCGTGTGCGTGATGGGCGGGAGCGGCACGGTGACGAATGTGACGCTCCGGCAGCCGACGACGCCGGGCGCCACGGTGACCATCCACGGTCGGTTCGAGATCATCTCGCTGTCAGGCTCGTATCTGCCTCCGCCCTCGCCCGTACCGCCGACGGGGCTCACCATTTCGTTCGCGGGTGCGTCGGGTCAGGTGCTGGGGGGTTGCGTGGCGGGGGCGCTGATGGCCGCCAGTCCCGTGCTGGTGATCGCGACGTCGTTCACGGGCGCGACGTACGACCGTCTGCCACTGGCGGACGACGAGCCTCCGCTGCTGCAAGCCCCGGCGGCTTCGGGGGCGCCGGCATTGCAAGCGCCGGAGATGGCTTCTTACAACCCTTCGACGGCCTTGCAGTCGTTGTACAGCATCGTCCCTCAGGGTGGCAACAATCCGAACATGAGCAGCCAGCAGGCCGCGCAATTGACAACGGCGCAGGACGTGCTCAGTCAGTGGGCGTCTAGCGGCAGTCACGCGCAGAGGTCGCAACCATACTAACCAGGACGGCGGCCGACTGAGCTCGCGGGATCAATCGAGTTGTGAACCAGGAATTCTGGGCGGCCATGTCCGTGATCCATGGATGTTGTTGTCCCTTGGGCGTCGGTCTTCGATAGCAATTGGGGCTGCTGGGGTTGTTGTTTTCGCAGTCACACAGTCGAGACAGGCAGGCATGATGATAGATTTAGGGCGTGCAGGCCCTCAAAACCTCGAAGCTTCCGGAGCCATGTATTGTAAATCCAGTGACTGCACAGGGTATTTATTCATGGAACCTTTCTTAAATTTTTAAAATTTTTTTCCCAACTTCCTGTACAGGATAGTGTGGAGCAACCGGTGACCGGCCACAAGTCCACAAGTCCAGTCTGAATCTTCGCGGAAGGAGGTGCTGAGCATCTTGCTTGCACTGCTCAGAAGGGCCGTGACTGCCTTGCTGTCTAATCAGCTTTGTCCCTCTAATTTTTCGTTGGCAAATTGGGTTTAGATAATTAGGAACGGGGGTTCAGTGTTGATGCGGTGGCAGTTCGCTCTGTTTCGGTGTAGATTGAGGTCTTGGGTAGATTTTTTTGTTGTGTTGCCGCACTTCCTGAAGGTTTCATGGGAGAATAAGGCTCGTTAGCTAGCTGGCAGGTAGATTGGTAGGTAGGTGTGAGTGGGGTTCGCAGGCAGCGTCGACTCGGGTGACGTGGTCTTGTAGGAGGTAGATGCAAATTAGTATCCGAGACTTGCGAGTCCTTGTGGTTATGTCTAAACGCCGTCGATCCTGGAATCCACTGGCCCGGGGGGCTGTGGACGTTGGGGAGACGTTTCACTTGCAGCAAATTTTGCTAGACAGTGTAAATGCGAACTATCAATGGGTTGCCTGCTCGCTCCTTCAGTGCGGGCAACAGGAGCAGTCGACCGCGGGGGTCCATGTACCAGTGACCAGCTGGAGCTATCTAGACAGTCCCCTTGTTGGGGTTCGAGGTGTGATGTATTCAACACTTGATATATCCGTGATTAAATTGATGAAGATAATCGATGATCACGTGAACACACATGTTGTAGAGTTGTCCCGACTTTGAATTGAACGCAGGCGTGATCTGCTGACTTAATTCCGATTTACTTTGTTATGTTTGTAGGACTGAGCATTTGCTTTCTGAAGCTGCTTGCTGAGTGCGGTACTAGTCTACTTTTCGTATGTAAATGGTGCCCGTCATCAGGTCTATGGACTCGAGGAGTTATGCGACTTGATGGACTATCGTTATGGTTGGAATCATGTGGGCATGAATGTTTCTGTTAAAGTTATGAGTTACCGAATGCTATCATGATGAGCAGAGTGTTGTTAACGACCTCATATTGAGTGTTTGGTTACACGCAGCATCTGAGAATTGAACAGACCTTTGGCTTTTTATGAACTTACAAAGCACTGCGGAAGCGCTCTGCTGTCGACTTCCGTCAATTTCTGCCGAGTCTCCTCAGGAATTGTCAAGAGGTATGATTATTTTCGAACTATTATCTCTGTTTTATTTATGTTTCTATTTTTAAATGTTTTTTATGCTTGGGATGTTTTGCCTCGTGCAATATTGTTGTTTTGCACCTTCTGCCCTAACTTTTTCTACGCAAGCATTCTTGCTGGCCTTGTCACCTTGTATTTGGTACCGTGCATGTGTTGAGAGCTTTGAACTAGTGAATTTGTGAACATGTCGTTCTTTCAGTAAATCTTGATTTTTTCATTCCAAGTTTTTAGTGCATCCTGTAGACTTAGAGTAAAATTGGTTGAACAGTCTTCTCTTTTCTTGTCGATCTGTCTCTGTATACGACATAATTGTCGGTGCTGTACACGATGAGTCCAAGGTGCCCTTTATACTGGCTTCTGAAAAGGTCTCCTATTAGATTCTCAAATTAATTAATGGTAAACTATTGTTAGTCTGATCGAGC
Organism: Straminergon stramineum; assembly: GCA_963920665.1. Lineage (NCBI taxonomy): Eukaryota > Viridiplantae > Streptophyta > Bryopsida > Hypnales > Calliergonaceae > Straminergon > Straminergon stramineum. Next base: position 23,473,851 of record OY987264.1, read on the forward strand.
ATCATACCAATATCCAGATATTACTGAAGAAATGTGCTTTTTTTGATAGTGTATTATGAAGTTACTGCTAATAACACATTATTCTGACACTGATGTAAAAGTTTAACACCACTTGTAATATGCCAACATGCCTATTTCTATTTTCTTGTCCCCAAAGTAGAATCGGGATTCCCCTGCAGTTTACACAGGCACCCCTAGATGACTCCTGTTCAAGATGTTTCCGCTAGGGACCGGGCTAGGGACATCTTGCAGTGGGGTTTGCGTTCCTGATTCTACATCTGTCCTCTATTCTCCTAGATCAGTTTCAACGCTTTGGAAATTTCTCCTGAACGAAATGTCATTTGATTTCTGATTTTCAATATTACGGAATAATACAAATTCTGGAATTTCCGGGTTACTGCATAGCTAAAAACTTATAATGAAGTGTCCTTGTTCTATTTGAGATGTTGGTCTAGAATTTGATCATGATATGGACATGCTTCAAATTTTACTTAATTATTCATGAAACTGATAAGTACTCTGGTCTTTTGCGAGTGTAAATGGCCCTTGAAAGCAGTTAGTACTGGTTAGGCATTTCTTGCCTAGGTCGACAGTCCGACGGGGTACTGTAAATAGCTGTTAGATGAATACTGAATCTGTAGTATCGACATGGAATTGGGTTCAATGTCATGCTTTGTCTTCAGGGGCTTCAGGCTACCGTTTCGCACCACTATCTTACTGCGGCATATCATTTGGGACTCTTTCGGTTTACTAGCCACCTGATGTAGATGTTGTTTGTGCTGTGAAGGAATCACAACTCTAACTCACGTTCAAGACCCGTCTATCTTAGGTTCAGAATGATGTAATTAAGCGATGTTTCGGCCTGGACGACGTGATGGAGAACTCTAGCCTATGGTGTGTGGAGAATGGTTGTTCAAGTAACTTGATTATCGCAATGAAGTTCGATACCCGAATGTTGTATATCTAGATTTGCTTCTAGCTGCTCCCCAAGGTTCTGGATTTGGCAAGAAGTTGCATCGCTTCTGAAACTTGTTTTTTTGTAGATTCTATTGGAATCTTCTTATTAGAATGATTCGTCTTCGAGATGTGTATACTGTACAGTGCATGTACTGAAAAATAGTAAAGAGAAATGGTGATGCATATCCAGGCACCGCAACTGTAAAAATATGGTGATTGCAAATTTGGGATGGGCTCCGTCGTCTCGTCGTTTGGTATGTGAAGTTACAAGGGAACTGTTTCCAGGGACGATATTATTCACTAGTATCTGTCACTCACGCTAACAGTTGGATTGTGTATGTGAAGTAAGTTACAAGGGAACTGTTTCCAGGATGTTATTATTCACTAGTACTTGTCACTCACGCTAAGAGGTGGATTACCGGAGTTGTGATATTTCAATCAGAGCCTTGGTCCACTCGATCAAACCTCGAAATCCTTCACACTGCATGCGTGAATGGATGACAGTTACATGAAAGTTGGATGAAAATCACTGTTTTGGGTATGAAAATAGCATGATATATTGAGTTTATCTAAACAAATATGAAATATAATAGCGTATCAGTGTACCTTTGCAAATTCTCACAATTCTCGCTATTTTGCAGTGTGAGTTAGCATTATGAGTTCGGACTTTGGAGTGTACTAATTGAATTCATTTGCGTAGCAAAATACTTGAGTTCTTTGTGAGATCTTGTTGGCCATTGAAAAAGGGTTTCAATGTTTTTTTATCATGTATTTTTTGAACACTTGAATTAGCTTAAAAAACTAGGACTCTGATAGTGAAATCACAGTTCAATCATGTAATAAGGGCAACTAATATCTCTTTTCATATGTTGTTGGTTGACAACCGTCTCTACCTCTTTTATAATTATGTCTCTTTTGAATGAATTTGTTTTCTGTTTCAAATAAAATTAGAATACTAAAGACTAGACCAGAATGTGATATTGGAGTATGTGATAATGAGGAGCAACATAATTTCGTTGGCAATTTATTGCCAAAAAAACAACTAGGCCCATACGTCAACAACAGAAGTAAAAGAAATTTTGAGGTTTTATTCATGCCACCATGTGACCAATTTCATCTGAGTTAGGGTGGGAATTTTCCAGATTTTTGTTTGAATTATGTAAATCAAATGGGATCAATATGTAGGCCTCTCCATCTTGTACTAATGTACTTGCTCGCCCCCCTCCCCCACCAGACTCAGTGATCCCGTCAAAATCCAGGAAATTTACGCTGGTAAGGACGGAGATTGAGTGGACCCCGGCCGCAAGTGACTGAACCTTGTGGGTGGCTACAATAGTCAAAAAAACAAAGAAAGTCACATGTTCCTAGTCCAAGCCTGCGTGCTCCACTAGGACTGAAGGTGTCCACTTGCCACTTGGGCTGTGTACGTGATAAAGGAGAGCCTGATCTTAATGGCGAACCGGCATGAATGCTTTCACATTTGTCGTGAACTTTTGTCTTTTGGGACCCCAAAGTCAACAGTCTACATGCCGCCCGTCTCGTAGCTGGACGTCTCGGAGCTGCCCACTCCTTTTTTACCATTTCTTTGAAGCTATCTTCTCCCGTTTGAAGCTTCGCAGTTGCGAATGGAACACGTGGTGCTACATGTCGCACCGAGTTCAGAGTTGTCCTTTGCTGTCTCGGAGATCAAATTCACATTGAGCGAGAGCCGAGACGGAGGTTCGGCCGTTATTTGAAGGGGAGAAGTGGGAGAACTCGCCCAGCGGAATGAAAAGAAAAGACCCGTATCTGAAACACTAATTAACAACCATAAACAAGGAGCAAGGCGACTACACGTAATTGTCTCCGAAGAAGCAATTGAACATTGATTGTAGTTGAGCATTTTGGGGTTGGATCTTGTTGGAAATCAAAAGAGTGTTCTACATTCTCTTCTGATGCAATTTTTGAACATTGTACGACTTTGCTACAAAGTTTTAAAGTGTTGAAAATAAGTATACTCTTAAGAGGGCATAGGCTCTTGTGAATAGAGGTTTTGCTATTTAGATCAAATCTTGTAGGGATTGGTATTGGAGAAGGGTGAGAATTAGTACAAATAACTTAACCCCTAAAATTCCTTATGTCAGAAATTAGAAAATATTCCAAAAATTGCCAAGAAATAGCACCTTTAGAAAATAATTATGTAAAACAAATTGATTTATCCATTTTTTTGAGTTTGTAACTATATGATCTTATTCTTTACTAATACATGGGTCTTGCTTAAAAAATTGAGGTCTAAAAGTAATATTTTTTTGAGATGTGACCAAACAAAGAACAACACAAAGTTTTTTTCAAGGTTGCCCGAGCTTTTGACAATGTGGCTTTGTAAAGCTTTTGAGCCCTATAACTCAAATTCTACTTTGCAAGAAGATCTAAAGAATTTAGATTTGAGTAGAGCCTTGAGTTAGAAATAAGTTTGCAAATTTTTAAAGAAAAATAATGCTTTGTTCCACTTGTCTAAATTAGAGTTAAAAAAATACTTTTGAAGCAATTATTGGAAGCATGTATAAGATAATAGAAAAAACTAAAATGCTAATAAATTATACATGGAATTGAAATAGGTCAATTCCAATGTTGAAAATGTTGTAGAGAATCGTCTAAAAACTTTGTAGTTTTTTGTTTCCTAGAAATTTTGAAAATTGAGCTAAGAATCAAACCTCAATTATTTTTGAGTGTCATTTTAGGACTACTTGCAAAACCTAATTCCCCTTATCTTTTATCTCATTTTTTAGAATGGAATGAATGATTACTTTTAGAATATGGATCTATTCTACAAAAAAAATTCAATTTTAAGAATATTTTTTAAATTATCTGAAAGTTCAAGTAAATTTAAAAAGAAGATATAAGTCTTTAACTACAAAATTGTGTTTTCTTTGCAAATTGATTCACTAGAAAGTTAAAAGAATTCTCCACTGTATATAAGAAGTTTCAAAAACTACCATCAAACATTACATTCATAGGACCTTGGTTTAAAATACTAAAATCCATTTTGGTCATTGGAAGGCTTTAGGGGATAACTCTATAAAGACGTTGAGACACAATAGTGTCCAATGGATGATTTTCTAAATCACTATAGACATGAAGAATGCATCTATTGGTCTAAAAAATAGATCACTCTTTGTGAAATACCTTGGTGATAAGTCTTGTCTTTTCAAGGTTAAAGAACCCACTTTTAGAATTTTGAAAATTATTTGGGTAAGTTCTATTAACTTCATAATTTGAAATTTTTGCTTGAAGCCATTTTGATTAGTATTGAAAAAGTTACAAGTTCTTTTCAAATTATAATATCAATTCGAGTTTCTAAGAATATATTTTAAAATAACTTATTAATTTTATTTAATAGTGAAAATTGATACCTACATAGAAATCGGCTTGAGATTTTTCTATTCCAACAAATGAAACGGCATGTACAAGTAGCCTTATATGGTAGGCAAATGAACTTAGGAAAAACACATAAAAAAAATTTTAATATTCAAATAGAAAAAAAAATTATTTATTTATTACTAGGACACCTTCACCATTGGAATGGATGATTTTCTATTAATTGTCAAAGTTATCGGTGATTAAGGTTTTTCTTTCATCAAATACTACCTTCTACTTTATATGAATATGGAAGTTTTTTGGTTATATATTTTTTTCATCTATTCTCAACCCAATTTTTAACATATTGACTAAAATGTAAAACTAATGGGTTACAAGTGTTTTTTGCAAAAATGTTGAAGGACCAAATTTCACCATTAGATAATTAAACAATTAGACAATTTATTGTAAAAGGCTAGGAAAATCTACTTTTTGAAGTTTAGGCATAGTAAACTTGCATTAGGTGGGGATTTTCATTCTAAGAGGTTAGAAGGATGTACTTTAATACATTAACTAAAATATTTTGTGATTGATTTTATTTAAGAATGAACAAAGTTGAATATGTTAGCCTTACTTTCTATACAAGTATTCTAAAGCAATTGTAGTTCTCGCCACAAAACTTTAAAGGTACTTATGAATGGATTTTTAAAGATACATTTTTGAATCCATTATGGGGGGAAATTGAAAATGGAGGATGCAAAACTAGGTGTATGTAGAGAAGCAAAGTTGGCATACATCATGATTTTGCATTTGTTGGAAAATCACAAGAAAAGGGGTCATTAATCTTTAAAGCATTGACGCTAGCATGTGAGCCTAGAAACCTTGAGCCTAGGTGTAAGTAGATATTCTATAACTATTGAAGGTGTTTATAACATACATACTTATAATATGAGTATCCTATAACCATGTAAGGTGCTTGTAACACAAGTACTTATAATATAAATGTACTATAACGATGGAAGGTGTCTATAACATAGACACCTATAATATAATTAGGCATTCAATATATAAACATCCTATAACCATAGAAGGTGCTTATTACATAAGTACCTACAACATAGATACCTATAATATGAACATCCTATAACCATGGAAGGTGCTTATAACATAAGTACCTACAACATAGACAACTAGAATATGAACATCCTATAACCATGGAAGGTGATTATAACACAAAACCTACAACATAGACAACTATAATTATAAACTATGGAAGGTACCTATAATATAGGTACCAATTACATAGGAGCCGAGGCTTCTAAGCTCATAAGTTGAAGATTCTAGGCTCACATACTAGCTATGGTGATCTTTAAAGGACCCAATAATACAAGCAATTGAGCATATAGAAGTGAGCCTATGAGCCTTGAACGTAGTTGTAGGTACATACCTACAACCATTTGAAGGTGTTTATAACATATGTACCTATAACATGCATACACTATAACATGAAAAGAGTCTATAACATAGAGGGTAACTATAACATAGACACCTATAACCATTAAAATTGTCTATAATATAGACTCATAGACTCATAGGTTCTACACTCACATGCTAGCACTTCCCTTAAAGGACCTTGCAAGCTTGATGGACATTTTGAAAGTCAAAATCTGAATTTTCACATAGTTCTTGGTTTTAAATGTTTTAAAGTTTAACCAAAAAATGTAGTTCTAATAGTTTACTTTTTCTTCTATTTTAATATTTTAAAAATTATGAAAATTTTAATTTTTGTGACACTCTAAAGATAAGATCTTGAAACCTCAAAATACATTGTACTTTTGAACTCCTTGTATTAAATTTATCTTGGTGTAAGTTCAAGGAGTACACCAATTAGACCATGATATTTCTTACTACCATTTCCATTTTCCTTAAAAAATTTCATACTATTTTTAACATTTTTGTAATTGTACAAAGCACATTATATGTTCAAAATTGTAATTGATTCTTCTAAATTTTAAGTTTTTATTATTATTAAAAATTAAATTAAATTTCTTGGCCTATGCTAATATATGTAATAAATATCAAATTTTTGAAATGAGTGTGTTGATGTAGAAATTTATTAAAGTTTGATCGAACTTGGACATGAAATGTGCTTTGTAGGTTAAGTTGTGACGGGTTATTTCTGCAATCAATGGATTTTTTCATGATTTGGTAGAGGGAAGTATCTATGTTACTTGTATGCTCATATCACTTATTGTGAGTTTGACTTGGAGAGGTCTACTTTGTGAATTTGTGGAGTACAGATTATTAATGTACTTTGGAATGGCTAATGCATGAGTCTTGTATGTGTTTAAAGATAATTCCATTATTAGAAAGGACATTCATAGATATAGTGCTTCTTATTTGAATATGGGCAATCACCAATTCAATGTTTTGGGGGAATTTCCAATTAATTTTGTTTCATGGATAAATAGCATTAGAGGACATTTGAGGGCTTCAAGAGCCCGTTTCAGGGTTGTTCCCTGTATTGTTCCTTGTGCTGGTAGAAATTGGAAACTATGGTAAAACTGTCCATTACCAGCCAGAACCCATGGTCAATACATAGGTAATGAGAAATTCAATAGAGAAATGATTGACAAGTAACCATTGAGTTTTGGGTTTCCCACCATCTTGTAGCCATCACTGTAATGACATGTCTGCCTTTTTTTTAGAGCCAAATTAATCTTTAGATGAGCAGTGATGGAAGAATCTATATTGGGGATGGGAGCAAGCCAACTTTGGGCTTCTTAAATTCATAACAATTTTCATTTAAGGAAAAAAATTACGAAACTTTGGCAATGCCCATGATTTCTACCTGTCCACAGGGCTGTAAATTAAAATTGCCTTCTACAGCTCCGGACCATGCACAGATTCCTTAAGTGGTTGGTCAAGGGTTGTTCTACTATAGCCCATAATGGGCTGAATTTCCGAATTTTTGGAAATAAAAATGAAAATTTTTTTCTTCCCCAAAATTTCTAAAAAGTACTAATAAACTTAAAATTGAATTTAAAAAATAATTAAAAATAATATTATTTTCTCATGTGGCAGTGATTGTCCCATGTCATACTTTTGATGTGGCGAGTTCCCACAACTTGGAAACTCAAATTACCTCACAGCCTCTTCATGCCTTCAAATTTCAGCTAATGATTTACATCCTATATATTCACCTTTAATACAATATGCATGTGTGGAATGTTAATGTGAAGGACTAATCAAAGGCCTCTTCCGCTTGCCATACTAGGTCCTACATTGAAATGATGGCAATATGGTTTTGTTTTCTTCTTACAATGGACACAAGAATTGTTGTTGGGTTTTATTTACTTGATAAAATGTATGAAGTCAATGCAATGATTCACTTAATGTAAGTATAATGTTTTTTCCACCTAAGTGAAATACAAAATTTAATGAATATGCTAAACCCCTCAATTATTATAATGATTGAAATTTGGGAGATAATAACTAACATGATCTTCATGATTGTATGTTTACATGCAAATCTCAAATTTCCATGTCAAAACACTTACGCTAAAAAGAATCAAGTTATGTGACTTTTCTACTAAATAATTGATCAATTTTTAAAAATAAAATTTTTCAATGAAAAAAATAGAATTATTTTTCAGAAAATCAAATTTCCAAAAAGATTTACAGTCAATTTTAAAAAAAATCTACCAACCTACCCTATTATTATGGTGGTCAATTTATTTTATTCTTTCCAAAAATTCTAATACTATTCCTAAGCAAAATTCTATGGTTAAAAGTATTTTCCAATTTTTTGACTTTTAACAGTCGAAATATCAATGCAATGGTTGACTTTTTTGTGAATTATAGATATGAAACTTTTTGAGTTGTTGTTTCTTGTGGATAAGTAGTTCAAGCATTTTCCATAAGTGACATGTGCTTAGTATCATTGTTGAACATTTTTTATCTTCTTATGTTTGCTTAATCCCCTAAACAAAGGTTCTAGAGCTACAAATTCACAACATTTTATAGATAAAAAACAATTTTTTTTTGTAAATATCAAAATGTTTGAAACAAATGTAACCAATTCTCTTATTTTGCACACCCTAAGAGCATTGTCCCTCGTTCACAAGGAAATTGCCTCACCAAATGGCTTTTGGTGAGCTCAACTCTCCTTTTAGACTCCACCAACAAATAGTTCCCCACCCTTTCTCTATATATTTTGAATAGCTTTGCATTCTCATTGGTAGAAGTTGCTATAGTTGTCTCATTGGTAGGAGTTGCTAAAGTTGTTAGACTTTTCAAAAAAGGAGACAACAACATTGTCAGACAAGGAGAATCCAAGGTTGGAGAAGAGATGAGTAGGTCGTCAGGATGGAAGGTTGATTGCTTATTTGAGTGGGGCCGGGTTGATTTGGAAGTTGTCTAGTCTATGGTATGGGACGTTTTCAAGGGCAAACTTTGCACTGAGCAGGCTAGGGCCAAGACTATTCCTTGTGAATGAGTAGTGATGCTCTAATAACTCTCACTCATCTAGGACCTATAAGTCAAATTACCACTACCTTGTTTAATTTAGCCTAAAATATAATTGAATAATTCAAATATGATAATTTTATTACATGGAAAAATGTGTTTTCTACCAAGTGTTGGCTTTGCAAGACAGTTCTTGTGTGAAAAAAACTACATCAATTTTACAAAGTGTATTGGAAGAAGAAGATTATATCATTTAGAAATTTTATTACAATAATTTGAAGGATAGATAGATTGAGAAATACTTTATTACAATTTAAATTTTCATATAATTTTCAAAGTGTATCGTTTGAAAGAAAACTGCACTTATGTAGTGTTGCTTAACCTCTAAGTGCCTAAGTCTTTCCAAGTGTGTTTTGACTATGAAAAAAGAGCATTGGATTGTAGTTATCCTCAATGAAGCAAATTTTTTTTCTTCCAAATCTAACTGTATAGATGTTCATAGAGCTTGTTTATTAGTGTGCTCAACCAATTTTGAGTGCGAAATTTATTAGGAGTTGTAATATTATACTAAGGAGTTCTATTTTTAGTATGTTGTCTTTGTCCACAATGTTTCAAAAATTTGCATATAAATGTTTTTTGAGATTGGAGATAACATGAACAACTTCAAAGAGTGTTAGCACACTAAAATGCACTTCCAAAAAACTTAATTTCACATGAAAAAACATCAAACTCATTTCACAATCCACTTTGCAATTGTTGAAATGTAATTTTTGTTTTTAAGTAGAAATTGCAAATATATAGCTTCAAATAAACACTTGCATGTTGAAATTTTCAACGGTGAAAATCATAAAAACACTTTAAACTTTTCATTGGGGCCATTCTCAAAGCAAATGGATAAGTACAATTTCTTAGATCTCAAATCAAATGAAATTGCCAAGCTTTGCATAAAGCCGGGAAATGAAGTAAAATTAGCAAGATTTACACTCCACTTTTAGTACACATATGCCTTTGAAGACCTCTCAATAATTGAATATGTACTTTTCTTGGTGAAAAATGAAAGTTTTCCATATTTAACCCTCAAAACTGCCCGAATTTTTTTTAAACCAGTCACTAGGAATTTAACTGCCTGCACAGAAATGGTCCTGAAATTTCAGATCGACCATATATGGTCGTGGAGGCAGTTAGGGGTTAAGAAGTAGATCTTGAGATGTAGATCTTGCAATAGCACACATTCAACTCAACATGCTGACAGTAGTGAGAACTTAGTTTCCAAATTTTCCAAATATTCAATTGGGTGAGGCACAAACAGAATAAATATTCTTTTTAGTCAATATTCTTTTATAGCTATGGTCTGTTTGCTCAATTGATTTATAAACATAAAACAGTAAGTTAGCAGACTCAGAATATAATACATGTATTCTCAATACTATTATATAATTCATGTTTCCATATCCAGAACACAATTACAGGCTTTTCTATTTTCTAGAACATGACTGCAAAAGCCCGTGTTCATTCAAACTGTAAGTCTATTTGTAACTAAGTTAAATCAAAACTCAAGTGCTGTCTACTTCTCCAATCCATTCAAGAACTTAGAAGCTGCACTTGGGTCTAAAACTCCTGTTTCACATGTCACACGTGCAAAACCTCACTAAGATAATCACTTCTACTAACTTTTGAGAGACAGGCATTAACTTACTAACCAGCCCTCAATAACTTAGCCTTATTTTTTTTTCAAGAGATCAAACAGGACGGATTGTAACAGCAGCTTCCTAATTTGCTGCCGAGCAGTCCTCACTATTGAATGGTGTCCTTAACTTATTTATGAAAAGGCTGCAGCCTGCACCTTTGTGACAATCAAAGCAACTGAACTGAGCCTACCAAAGTAGGATTAACTTAACTTACTTATTCTAAGAGACTTAGAAGCTCACTGACAATTTCAATTCAGAGCGACAGACCCTGATGATCTTTACCCGAAACATGCAATGCAGCTGTCAACCTTACAATTATTCTTGGCCCTTCAAGACTGGCTATCATACATCTCCAGATGCATGCAACAAACACATCCAAGTTGCCTCATGATCATGTTGACTCTGTACCTCCCATACCTCTACTTCCATAGTTTGTCCGGCAGCTCAGCCCAACTTTCCAAGCCTTCTTGTTCAACATGTAGGAACCACTGCAAGGTCTGTTCTGTGTCTTCTCAGCATAACCCCTTGAGCTTGACTGTAACTTAACAAAAACTCCTCTGATCCTGGCTTTGTTGAGAGAGCTGCTTCATCATCTTAACTAATCAGTATCAGACTAATTGGGGTTCCCATTTTTTCAACACCCATGGTGTAGGTAAAGTTTGTATGGGGGAAGATCTAATTTCAAATTCATGCAAGTCACACAAAAAATGATTGAAGCCTAAATGTCACCTCAAGTATGCTAGTCTCATGAGTGCTGTACCCATGACCTGCAAAACCTCAGTAACTGCCACAATGGAGCAACAAGCAGCTTGTCATGCTGACCAGCCAGTCAGACTGATGCCCCTGGAATCCAGTTCCACATGTTATAGCTGGAGGCGTTTAGGTTGCTGGGTAGATCAACGGTTTCTGGTGTGACAGGATTTTTGCCTCGTGGGTGAAGGGCCACTATGGGCTGACGGCAGAGAGGGCAGGTCAGCAGACCTCCCACACAAGAGAAGCAAAACAAGTTGTGCCCACATGGCTGCAACCAAGCAAGCCCACCAGGTTTGCATGAGCTCAATCCATGAATGATCATATTGCCAACATGACATGTTTCAAAGCGTCAAAACTGTGACATTCAAGTGCACAGAGCTCTAAAGACTAGGGTGCCATAGCTCTGAGGTTCGAGTGCCAATTTCTTGATTTTTTTGCCACAGTAACAAATAGGACGACAAGATTTACACTGAAGCTCTCAAGAATTAACTTATGAAATATTCAGGTATCGGAGACGGTTGCTGGAAGATACTAGAGGAAAGGAAGTACATACCACAAGGTGGACGCAGGACGGTTGCTCAAGGCAAACAATACAGAAGCTCTCGCCCACGTCTTCTTGCAAGGGCGAAGCTTCATACAAGCTGTACTCTGGCATCTCTCGTGATGCTCCAGCCCAAGCAAAAGTGGTCAAACTTTCTCGCAGAAAGTCGCAGTGAGGAAAGTCAAATGGCGAGCAAGGTGCAGCGTCCAAGAATATACAGTTACTGTCAGTCTCGGATCTTTCTGAATCCTGCAGTGAACTTGAGAGTGGCAACCCGCCATCGCCAAAAAAGAACAAGCTGGGACCCAGTTGAAAGGGGTCCGAAGTTGCAGCTGCTTGCCGACTCGCTCTGCTCCCGGGGCTACTCGTATCTTGCCAAAGATTATTGATAGACTCCTGATTGTGCCTGGAAATTCCCGATGGAGTCTGGCCATGGTGGTGAAGCTGGAAGCTGCCATGGTCAGTATTGGAGTTGTTGCTGCTCATTGACCGGTTGCGGTGCAGGAGGTGCTGCTCAAGGCGTACTTGCTGCAGTGCTTGCTCTAAAGACGCAACGGATTGTTGCAGCCCAAGCTCAAATTCCGATGCATTGTCTTGAGGAGGCTCCAAATCGGAACTTTGTAGCCCCAATAGCTGTCTCTCGACCTGCAGACACAAGACCAAAGGAGGTGAATGCTTGTCCTCTTTCAATATACCTGTTCTGATATATAATTTTCCTAAACAGATGTAGGATTCCAGTCAATGTCAGATTCGTAAAATCATGGCCACGCATTGGTACTTCTGGTCATTTAGGTCATTGGAGACTGAATGTTGCGACACCTCACCTGCGGTTGCCAGTCAAAGAAGCCATGCGATTGATGCACAATGTCGCTTTGGTCCTGACTGTGGCAATCCACTGTATTCTCTCCCTTCACAACCTGCCCCTGCGTGTACCAAACAGAACCCGATTAGATTGATCTGAATTGCGTGTCTATGGCAGGCAGGCAATTAGAGAATCTATTGCCGGGACAAGAGATATCTCATCAGATTGGATCAAACACAGGTAAACGATATTGAAATGCATGTAAAGAACTCTCAGCTATGTTCAATGTGCGGACCCAAATTCCTCGGCCCAGCTTGAAAAAGGCACTTGTTGTTGCGACTCCGAACCCTATTTCACCGAACTTTGCGAGTGCTATATATTTTTTGAAAAAAAAATCACGAATGCGGGTATCATATCCTAGAAACTTATTTCGAATTTTTAATATATTTAAATGCACCATAGTAATCTCCTCACAACATATGAGTTTATTGAGGAAACGAAATACTTACCTGAGATGCTTCAAGGAGAGACAAATGAGCTTGCTGCTTCTGCTGTTGAGCAGTAACGGCCTGCACCTGTTGCTGCTGCTGCTGCAGGTGTTGCAACCAAACATGATGTGGAGCAATTGGGGCTGAGGTCGCAACAGGACTCTTCAGCTGTGCCCCTGGTGCCCCATCCTCTGCTTGGCGAGATGGCTCATTGCCGCTATTTGCAAAAGCTTTGCGAGGCGGGGGCTGGTAGTAAAACTCCACGCCATTGATGACATGTTCTCGTTGCACAAATTCTCCCCGGCGCTTGCACTCGCAGAGATCCTTGTACTTGGCCACAGCTTGCTCGATCAATGCAACTGCTGACTGGACTACGGCCTTCTTGCCTTGGATGCGGAACAGCCGAATCGGCACTGAATCCGGCCTGATTGCAACATCACAAACGATATGAAATGTACCATCCATGGATATCATCTATTCCTGAATTTTTCTACTTCGGGGCATGAAATTAAATTTTACACTTGGGGCAATGAGTTCAAGGTTTTTCTTTTCCAGAATGATGGTTTATGTTTATCCCTAGTCTACATACATCAAGAAAGGGAGTAATTGAGTGAGTACCGGCAAGCTTCAGTCCAAGATTGCACAATGGCGCCGGTCACTTGCCCAATTAATCTGGCACTGATCCCTCTTGCTCCAATCACAAACCCAGCGGCCAAGAGGGTCACTCGCATTAATGCTTGCGTGTCGGCGGCCTGGAAGACAGTGCTCACCACTCGGTGGTCCTCGGAAGGCAACATGGGTTGTCCACCAGCTCCAGACTGGGCATCCGCTGATGGGCTGCCACTTCGAGGTCCACGTGCAAGGCGTCGGCGACTCTCAACAGCTGCTCGCATACTCCGCTTCTGATGTGGTTTCCTTGCAATTGTAGCGCCTTTACTCCCCTGGATCCCCGAAGATCATTGAAACAAAATCAGCTTGTGCTGCTTTTGAGAAATTTGCTAGGAAAGACTGCGGTGCAGTGAAATTGATCTAGCAAATTGATCTACCCAGATATGAAAATGGGGTTGAAATACTCTTTCTCCCGGCCTGACGATGAAATTTGTGCATCAAGATCAATGCAATGCGATCCTAGCAAAAGATCACATTGACTTGTAACAATTTACGTAATTGCTGCTCTTACCCAAGACCAGATTACGCCATCGCACGCTTGATGACTGCTATGTTCCCTCTCTTCCTTGAAATTCAGAGGATTAGAAAAAACCCACAATGAATCAGGGAGACCATTATGAATGTCTGCTGGAAGCTGCTGCTGTGGAGAAGGGAGCGAGTCGGCTTCGTCAGATCTTTCTAGTTTGAGCCTCTGCAGATGATGTTGGTGATCTACTCGTGCAACCGTGTCCTGCAGGTAAGAGGTGGAGCAAAATGGTCATCACAAATATCACCAGAAATATTGTACACCGACGACTCTCTCCTCCTTTGGACCCCCACAATCCAATTTTGTCCAACGGGAGATCAAATCAGAACTAGTTAGGCATCCAATTAACTACACGCATAACGTAACGATTACGCTTGTCTAATGGAGACAATTGGACGTCAGGTATGCCTTAGCTTCTTCGAAAGGGATCAAGAATCGCTAAACCGATCAATGTGACAGCAGGATCATTCCTTTGTATCTCTCATGAAATTCTACTTTCTTGAGCTTACAGTTGTATGAAACAATGAAACAATAGGTCTCTGGGAATGAAGTAATTGTGATTGTTTGTTGACCAAGAAACCTAGAAACCTATAGAATTATGGACTTAATTTGTAATAATCATATGATACTTACTCAAGGCGTGAATTCATAGCTTGAACTTACAGTTTTATCTATGAAACAATGAAACAACAAGCTCTGTGAAAAAGAAGCAATTATGGACGCTTGTTTATCAAGAATCTTATGGAATCAGGGACTTCTTTACTCAATGCATGAACTCACAGCTTGAACTTAGAGTTTATGAAAGAAGAGATTCTCTTGAAAACTAGCCAAAAAAACATGAAGGAGCTGGGGGGAACACCTGGCGCCGATGCTGCTGTTGGTCTTGAGTCTGCAAGTGGCCACGCAGCTTGAGGGATCGTCCAGCTTGCGCTCTACGCTGCTGGGCTGCGTCACGTTTGCTCTTCTTGAGAGACCAGCCACAGCCGGATGCACTATCATGGGTGCTGAGAGTAGTACAAGCAGTCGAGCCAGACTCCATGGATCATCATCCTGTAGAGCTCCTGTACTTGTTCCCTGACAACAGGTCACAAGCTGGAAATGCTTCACCATAAAATATTGCTAAATTTCTTCATGTCCCGTAAATACAGACAAACGGTTCACCGGTACCATCCTCTTAATACCCTTTCAATTCGACACACTGCAACAGGGAGACTACTTTCTTCCTTTTCACTCCAGTCGTGCTCATGCACACATTGTTCGTGAGCTCCGTGTTTCAGGCAGTTAATGCATGTTGCACGTTAGGGCAGGCTGAAAAAGTGCACATTGCACTATAGCTGCAGCCAGCATCAATGTGGAAAATTTACGTTACCTATCAACATCCCCACAGTTGCTTCCCTCCCAAGCTACGTGCTTAAGAGCAAGAGGAAACTGTCAGAGTCCCAATTGTTCCCGACCACTCAGGTCTTTGTGGCCCCAATTATGCTAAAAAATTCTCCCAGCACATCGACATCCCAGCTGAAGTGAAAGATTTCAATCGTCCCTCCTCTCGTCTACTTTGTACACTCAGAATGCCATTGAAATGTCAAGTAGGGTGTCACAAGAACCACCCAGAGACGATACGTTACTTACAAGATCTACCCACACTGAACTACAACATTGGCATGCATGTATGGTTTACTGCTTTAAATAATAACAAATGCCAGCTGTTTTAATTCTGAATTACCCTAACTAAAGCGTTCTAACTTCGACGGCACTCACTCAGGATGTTACAAGCTCCTGAAGAGTATATGGCATGGACACACATGGTTCATGACGCGAGTTCAATTGCCAACATAGCTGGCTATAAACTGGCGAATTTGTCGACTCTGGACTCTGGAGTGACTAAGCTGCACTGACGGTACTAACAGTAGGCAGAAATGTGGAGGGAATCCCAGCCTTGCATTGGTAACCGCCGCCGCAGCATGCATGCAGGTAACATGGTTCAACGGAATTGCGGCAGTTACACATGCCCTGTCTATGAAATATAACCTAATTCCTCCTTAACTGCTTCAAGCTATTACTGCCATAGCTGCATTAACCTAATCACAATAGTAACCGCAGTTGATCCAAGACTAATGTTGTGAGCTTTCTGCATTCCAAATTTCTGCATCTACCATTTTATTCATTCACGAGCTTAAGTCATTCTTAGCAGATAGTAATAAACCCCAATTGGGCCGGTTCTTGGCAGGACCTGAAGATGCCTATCTTTCCATGACTTGTCTTCTTGATTAATTCGACTGAGAACTAATTAAATAATTTAATTTCGGTATGAGACAATAGTACCGAACGCAAATCAATGGGGTAAATCAATGGGGTTTAAGCTATCTCACCAAGTCAACACAATGTAAGCAGACATGAGCATTGACTCGGACTACTGTCTAATTTTCCTACCACCGAAGACTTTCAAAGCGGTCGGTTTGTACGCTTGTACCTCCCATTCCGTGGAGATCCAGTGGAATCATGCTGTAATTATATACGATTTGAAATTGTTCGGTTGACCCGATCGAAGATAAGATTCAGTCGCAAAGAAACGAAGTGAGACGTCGTCAAGCTCTGAATCCCTTCCGATGTTCTGAAAACATCGACATCATGTTGAACTAATCTTACAAAGAAAAATCACTCACTCACTCACTCACTCAATCCATATCACCAGTGAACCATACACAGACCTCATGGACGTGTGACATCATGGGTTTAAGATACTACGCGATCGCATGAACTACATTGACAGAGCCCCGACGGAAACTACGAAACATTAGCGTAAATAAATTCAATTGGCTGTCTGTTACGCTGCGAAAACATCACATCCCTCAATCATCCTCAAATTACGTCAGTCGGACTCCCCTATCTCCATAGCCGATCATACATGCACACACCATTGCAATCTAGCACCAGCTCTGATATAACTATTTATTCTTACTCGAACTACTAACAACCCAAACGAAGACAGAACGACACGACACGAACCACATCCAGAATTATATATTCCATGCATCACAACAAGTTCCTTAATATTCTCAGATTAATGAAGCAATGTTCATCAACTGACTTGCCAATCTATGTGCTTGAGCTTCTCCTCCTCCAGCGTCCCCCAAGATTAGAGGTGATCTCTGACCGCTCCAGCACATACAGTATCCACAGAAAGTATTACCCAGGAATTAATGAAGTTCAACAGTGAGCTACCAAACAAGGGATCATCCCTCCCGCCATGATTGAGCAAACTCTCTATAAACTAAACGTGCAATAAAATCGTCGAGTGTGAGAGAGACAGTGAGTCGAGAGCTCTCTAACGACTCTAAGCAGTTGGGGATGCAGTTGAGATCTGGGCATGGGCCAGGGGCTTATATAATCATCAGACTGGAAGAGCTAGAGCTTGGTGTAAGTTGGTGGGATTCACCTCCGAGTAATCCGGGCAGATTTCACTGGGAGATTCTTCTAACAATTGCTGTTGCAAAAAGCTGCGGCTAGAGCAGGAATATTACTAACCAATTATGTTGTGGGAGATCGGATTTCTCTCTTGCCCTGCAGGCTACTGCACTGGCCTCCCTGTTTGCAGCCAAGAACGGAGTTCCAGGTTTGCACAGAAGAGACGGTCCGTTCTTCGTCTTCTTCGCAGTTAAGCTCAAACTGTGCATGTGTCCGTCCTTGGGATGTCGTGTGTATGACTGTTCCAATCTAGAATCTCAACCATCCTCGGTTCTGTAACTTCTTCTTGCGCTTGTCTTGGATGAAACCTTGGATGAAATCTCCGTCACCCTCCTGGCGCTACTAGTTTCCTTGGATGAAATCTTGAAGGCGGCCGGGGTTATGAGTGGATGATATCTTGATCTTTCTGTGGATGAATAGTTGTGGTTTAGTAGTACAGTAAGTAGTGTAGGGGGCTTTGCTTGGATGATATCTGTAAGGTTAGGTATGATGAACGTTTGAGCGTTGTTTTGAGCTTCCTTCCCCGGGCTGCTACTGTTGAGCTGGAATTTTTGGTTGGCTTTAGCAGGAGAGTGAGGTAAGTTTTCTACAAGTAGTGGTTGAGTTTGAAAACTCAATTGGATATTAGTTAAGAAAATGATTGAGCCATAATTGATCTTGAGTCACCATTTCGTTTCATGGTTTTAAGTTACTATGTGTGGTGTTCAAAGTGTCATTCAAACTCAACTTGTTATTTAAGTCTTGTAATTATTGGATGGGACCTAAAGAAAATGAAATGTCTTCAAATTAGGCTTGGATGTACTTTGGATTTCAACTTTATTGTGACTGGACTCCAAAATGTAGAAGTAAGGCAATGTAATATATATTGAATGAGTTTTGTCTTGTCTTGATGAAAGTTTGAATTTTGTTTTGATAAAATATTAACCCTTAAAGGTATGTAGGGACTAGGGACATGTATTTATGGTTACATATTTGATTCCTAGAATACAAGTTATATTTTAAAATATGGCAAGACATTTACCATTGGATTGACAATTCAACAAGTTCTAGCATCTTTCATTTAGATGTCAATATAATGCTGAACTAAATATCCTTACCATGCTCAAATATGGTACCATACACATAGAATACATGACCAATTGAGACATATAGGAGGTGCAGTAATGATCCGAATTGGAATTACCGTGTGTCATTGGATTCGACACCTCAACATGAACACAAATCTTCAATTATTGTTGTACACCTCAATTCATGCACCTTCTATGTCAAATCCACAAAATTACAACAACATGCTAAGTCTAAAAGTGGGCTTTATAAACCATTATGGATTAACCCTTGAACTTCTTTCATATTTAGAGGCTTAAAAATATTAGTCTCCAAAGCAAGGCTAAAATCTTCTTTTATATATACATTTAAATCCAAAAAGAAATTCAAAATAAGAAATCTTATCAATTGCAAGATCATGATGTTTGAGTTTTAAAAAGAAGTATTTTCAACTCTTCCCAAGTGGTTAAGTTTCATCTTCCAAAAATTTTACCCCAAAACATGTAGGTCCTACAACTTGCAATTCTCCATAATATGTTGAAGAAATAAGTTGGAAATACATATAAAACATTTCAACAAAAAACATTTCATATTCATGTTCAAAAAAATAATAAGTAGAAAGAAGTAGAAAATGATTTTAAAATACTAAAATTGATTAAGAATTTTGTTATGGAATTGAAAAATGTCAATTCCAATGGGTGTAATGTTGTAATAAACAACCTACATCTGGTGATTTAATTTTTTTTTTCAAATATATTGAAAATTGAGTTAAATAAAGGACTTCAAAGTTTATTTTAAGAGTAGAGATTCTATAACTACCTGCAAACTGGAGCTCCTAATAATTTTCATGTAATTAATCAAAAGGGAATGATTCAAAGCTTCCATGTATAGGAAAATCTAGGAAACCAATTTCAAATTTTTTCTTTTTTAAAAATTTGAATTTTTCTGAGTTGCATGGGTTGCCAAGGCTCCCCAAAATCCCTAGCATATCATACAATAACTTTTTAACCATGTAGTCAAAAGTTATGAAAATTGTTGCACCTTAAAGATATCCCTCCACCACTCATGTTGTGTGGAAATTTCAAAGGAGAAAAAATTGAAAATTCCATTCTTAAATGGATGACCCAATAAATACGTTGTGTTGCCACCTAAAAAATGCTACTTGGTCCTTTAGGGAGGTTAACTTTAACCAAATATTTTAAAATTTTGTTTTATTACAGAGGTTTGAGTTTTGGCATGGATGCAATTAACCGTGAGTTGCTATCCTTGTGTGGGTGGAGCGTTTGGTTTTGGAAGCGCGTGAACGGTAGCGGATGATGATGATGAAGGAGCATATGTTTGGGCATGGGCTGGGAGGTTTGGCATGAGTTGAAGGTGGGTGATGAGTGAGTGAGTGATGAACAAATGACAAGCAGCTTATGGCATATGGTGAGGCCGCCCCGGCAGTTACTGAGGGGATGATCTTCCCGATGATTACTTGATTCAAATAATCATTGACCCTTGCACTCCCATGATGCAAACACACCCCCATTTCATTTCATTTCAAAAGCCATCATCAGTAAGTTAGTGCAGGCAGAAACTACAATGGATTTGCCTTCAGCTCCTTCAGTTGCAAGATCGCCATGGAATCGGATTCACTCAGTTCTTCTCAGTTAATCCCTGTGCAGCAGAGCGGACGTTTCTGGGACGCTCAAAAACCAGGATTTGTGGAATACTATGTTCATCAAATATTATAATCTCAAAATCTACATGGAGGATTCTCTTATAGATTGCAGATTTGGACTCATCAGTAAGTAGACTTCAAATCCCAACCATGAAAACTTCAGTATCAGAGTAGTTCTCAAATTGTTCCGAATTTTCTAGATCCGACCAAAAAAAAGCTCCTCACTTATGCTGTTCTCTCGGCAACGCACAGGGGTTAAATTAATTTACACTCAACCTTACCTGAGTGAGGTGAGTGAGCTTCATCACTGGGAGATCGCCTCCTCTGCCATCAATTAAGTTACGGGCTGATTGTGGCTGAGGACATGGAAAAGAACATCCAGTCCGTGAGACAGGAATCATGGCAGGGTGGTTCCAGAAGCTGCCAATTCAAATGAGTAAGAGTCCAAAATTCCGTCACTCTTCTGTTGAAAGTGCACTCCTGCAATTTTTGTATTTATTCCCAAGCTTGAACTTGGGAATCATATTATCCATTGTATATGATAGTACCCAAAAGAAAGTATTCCGTAATTTCTTCATAGTCATAACTTAGTTACCCAAAACTCTCAACACACAGGCAAACAAAAAAACTTCTGATCTCAATACATGTATGGCTCCAGGGATCTCAATACATGGCAATCTTGTGGGGGGTTTTGTGGGGTCCAAATGCATGGAAAATCAGAAATTAAGTTTATTTTATTTTATTTTGGATACTATACATCAAGTTTATCATAAAATATTGATTGTGTTTTGTGGCATCCACTTCAATATGAACAATATAATGTGAAATTCATTTGGGTAACACTTCTTTGATTGTAAAAAACTTTGACTTGTTGAAAAGATGAGAGATCAAATAATGGTCCCATAGGCCTTCAGGTTCTATAAGAGAGGTGTAGAATTTGCCTTTCTACAATGGGTCAATGGTAGGTTCAATTCAAGATAATTATTTTTTAAGGAAAGGTGTCATGTATAACACAACTTTCTTTTAGAATGTATGCAAAAAACCATCTGAAGTAGTCTACCCCAAATCAAATTTATATCATGATAAAGTAGATATTGATTGTAAAGTACAGTGGGGTACCAATCAAAATGTCGTTTTCGAATTCGCAGTGAGAAAAATTTCAGTACTGCCAACTTTGAAAGCCTCCCGAGAGCTCAAAAATTGGTATTTTACCACCAAATTTTTACCAAAGCATTATCTTTAAGTTAATTATATGTGTGAAAAATTTCAAGGCCAAAAGATTCACCGAAAAAAAGTTATTCAAAATCTACCAACATTGGTAGCTGTGGAAATTTTTTCACTGCTGCCAACTTTGACAGCCTCCCAAAGATTGAATTATTTTGTTTTTGCCATGAAATTCTTGGAAAAAAAACCTCTCTTTGTTAGTAACATATGATAAAAATTTTAAGCCCAAAAGATTAATAAAAAAAAAGATATTAACAATCTACCAACATGTGTCGTTTTGAGAAACAATTGTGAAAACCGTTTCACTACTTCAACTTTGACACCCTCCCAAGGGCTGAAAAATTGCTTATTTACTATGAAATTTTTTACACAAAGTGATTTCTATGTTAATAACATTTTTGAAAAGTTTCAAAGCCAAAAAAATTATACAAAAAAAAAATTCAAAATCTACCAACATGTGTAGCTATGAAAAAACATTTCATTACTTCCAACTTTGACACCCTCCTAAGGGCTTCCATTTTACTTATTTACCATGAATTTTTTTGCACAAGATCCCCTCCATGCTAATAACATGTGTGCCAAATTTGAAGGTCAAAAGATTTACACAAAAAAAGAAATCCACAATCTACCAACATGTGTAGTTGTGGGAAACAATGGGGGAAACCATTTCATTGCTACCAACTTTGACACCCTCCCAACGGTTGAGAAATTGTCTATTTACCATGAAATTTTTGGCACAACATGATTTTTATGATAACAACATTCATGCCAAATTTTAAGGTCAAAAAATTTATACAAAAAAAAAATATTTACAATCTACCAACGTGTATGTCCTCCATTTGCCTCAATCACTGTTTATAACCTAGAGGGCATAGAATGACATAGTTGAAGGAGCTTTGTACCATTGATTAACCTCCACTCTCTTTCAATAACTACCTTCAATTCATCTAAATTTTTTGGACATATTGAGCCATGTTGCAGAGCATCTTTCAAAATCTTCCAAAGGTTCTCAATTGGATTGAGATCGAAAGAATTTGCATGTCAATCGAGCTTCTCCAAAAGGTGTGTTTGTCTCCATTCTTCACATACTTTGCTACAATGGACAGGTGCACCATCTTCCATGAGCAATCCCTGTTGCACTCTACTCATAAAATGAAGCAACTCGACATTGTAGACCACTTCGACAAAATCCTTAGCAGAATGTCTATTTTTGGGCATAAAAACAAGTTGTGACTTTTGCCCTCCAGCAAATGCACCCCAAATCATCAAAGAAGTTCTCCCACTCTTAAAAGTTGGAACTATACAACTTGATGAATAGCGCTCATATGCATTTCTCCAAACATGAACTTGTCTAGAATTTTTTCCAACTTCAAAGGTAGACTCATCTGTCCAAACAACTCTCTCCCATTCTTTTACAATCCACCCACAATACTTTTGAGCAAATGCCAATCGTTGAGACATGTGACGATGTGTCAAAAAAAGTTTTTAACAATAATTCGATTGAAAATGCCACTCGACTGAAAATGCCACTTTCATGTAAGGCCCTTTGAATAGTCGATCTAGACACTTGAGTAGAACATATATTAGTGATCTTAGAGAGTGTCGAGCGACAATGAGTTTTTGAGACACATATAATAGCACAGACATCTCTATCACTAAGCTTTTTAGCATGACTTCCACCACAAGGTTTGCACTTATAGGTTCCATCTTCTCGAAATTTCTTTGCTACCCTCTGAATTGTTCTAACATGGACTCCAACAATAGCTACAATGTCGACTCCTGTCTTCCTTGCCTCACTGAAACCTACTATGTGAGCACGAGTTTCATTTGAAATAGCCATCACTCAGTGACCATGATCCAACCTCACTCACTGAGCACATATATAACCTCACTCAGTCATCAGAAAAAAATCTCACATACCCTCAATCACTCACCATCATCCTGCCTCACAGCCTTCACTCATTCACCAGACCTCACCAGTCACCACATGTAAGTTATAACCTCACTCACTCTTAAAGAAAATCTCACATACCTCCATATATCCTTAGACACTCATCCCATGTCTCATCCACTTAGTTATCACATAGCCTAGACTTACTCAATTAACTCATCTTTCATGCACTCAATCACTCATGTTCACAAAGTTTCAATCCTGTGCTTAGAAAATAATCACCCATCACTTGCTTCTCTCATCATCCCACATCCCATCTCCTATAATGCTCTATTGTAAATGCAAGAATTCTTATTGAGAGGAAAAAGCTTCTTCATGCATGTATGGTCTCCAATTTTTAAACAAGTGTAGTCTTTGAGATGTGACAAGTGCACACAACTAAATTTGGCTATCCTTGATTTTTTTGAGAAGAATTTATGATTAGCAATTGCATCATCTGGAGAATTTCAATCTAGAAGCATGATTGTCTGACATACTTCAACAATTTCAATGTCTTTAATAAAAGGTATCTCACAACTACACACATTGGTAGATTGTAAATATTTTTTTTTTGTATAAATTTTTTGACCTTAAAATTTGGCATGAATGTTGTTATCATAAAAATCATGTTGTGCCAAAAATTTCATGGTAAATAGACAATTTCTCAACCGTTGGGAGGGTGTCAAAGTTGGTAGCAATGAAATGGTTTCCCCCATTGTTTCCCACAACTACACATGTTGGTAGATTGTGGATTTCTTTTTTTGTGTAAATCTTTTGACCTTCAAATTTGGCACACATGTTATTAGCATGGAGGGGATCTTGTGCAAAAAAATTCATGGTAAATAAGTAAAATGGAAGCCCTTAGGAGGGTGTCAAAGTTGGAAGTAATGAAATGTTTTTTCATAGCTACACATGTTGGTAGATTTTGAATTTTTTTTTTGTATAATTTTTTTGGCTTTGAAACTTTTCAAAAATGTTATTAACATAGAAATCACTTTGTGTAAAAAATTTCATAGTAAATAAGCAATTTTTCAGCCCTTGGGAGGGTGTCAAAGTTGAAGTAGTGAAACGGTTTTCACAATTGTTTCTCAAAACGACACATGTTGGTAGATTGTTAATATCTTTTTTTTTATTAATCTTTTGGGCTTAAAATTTTTATCATATGTTACTAACAAAGAGAGGTTTTTTTTCCAAGAATTTCATGGCAAAAACAAAATAATTCAATCTTTGGGAGGCTGTCAAAGTTGGCAGCAGTGAAAAAATTTCCACAGCTACCAATGTTGGTAGATTTTGAATAACTTTTTTTCGGTGAATCTTTTGGCCTTGAAATTTTTCACACATATAATTAACTTAAAGATAATGCTTTGGTAAAAATTTGGTGGTAAAATACCAATTTTTGAGCTCTCGGGAGGCTTTCAAAGTTGGCAGTACTGAAATTTTTCTCACTGCGAATTCGAAAACGACATTTTGATTGGTACCCCACTGTACAATATCTTGATCATGAATGATCAAATCTAGAAATTTGGAATACAAAAGTTGGAGAAGTTGAAGTCATTCACAACTTAGCAAATGTTGAGAAAGAATTATTGATAAGACTAAATATATAATAAACTAAAAATAAATATGTTGTCACACGTAAAGTGCATAGTGAATTTTTTTCGCTACTAAAGTTTTACATAGTTTTAGCTTTTGTAACCATTTCTAGAGGTTCCTAAAATTATTCTAAAGTTCAACCCCGCAAATACCAAAGAAAGATGTTTTAAATTTCTATCCTTGTTGGGGTTTTAGGACAAAGAGAACCTAGATATTCATAAAGTAACTCAATTATATTCATGAGTGATTGTGAGTTGCAATTCTTAGGTAAAAATTATCCCTTCAAGGATTGCCCTGCCTAAAATGTTGAACTCATACACGTAGGAACAAATTGGGTTTGGAGGGTCCACGTTCACTTGGGAATGCTCATCACAGTAAATAACTTAACTCCTAAAGGTATTTGACTATGTTTTCACCCTAAACGCTCCAAAACTGTCATCTCTAGTACAAGTACCAAATTTTAGAAAAAAATACATTTTTGGACGAATGTAACCGTAGGATCTTGAAGTAAGTTGGTTTGGAAAGATGCGGAAAAAATTTCAGAAATTTCCACCGTTTGGATTGGAAGATATTAGCATTTGAAGTGACAAAAAGCCATTTTTTGGCCCTATGAAAATCCAGGCAGCTGCACTTCACAAGGTCAGATCATGAAGAAAAAATGTCCAAAATGGTTGTAACTCTTTGGATTAATTCTTCAAGTCATGTTGGCTACATGCTTGAAAATTTTTAGATCATTTGGAATTGTACAACATATAGGAAAAAAATAGTAAGTTGAAAGAAGTAGAGAATGATTCAAAATACTAAATTGTTAATAATTTATTTATGAAATTGAAAAATATCTATCCCAATGGTTAAATATTGTAATAAACAATCTATACCTCACCTTTTTATTTTTTTTCCAAAAATATTAAAAATGGAGTTTAATAAAGGTCTTCAAAGTTTATTTTAGAGTAGAGATTCCATTTTTACCCACAAACTACCCTCAACTAAAACTCTTCATAACTTTCATCTCATAAATCAAAATGTAATGATTCAAAGCTTTTCATGTATATGTAAATCAGGAAAATAAATTTCAAATTTTTATTTTTAAAAAAAGTAATTTTTAAAGAAGTTTTTTTTCTGCCCGAGCTACCTGCCAAGCAATTAAAACAACATAACATACAATAACTTTTCAACCATGTATTCAAAAGTTATGAAAATTGTTGGGTCTTAAAGCTACTCCTTGGGTACATGTTGTGTGAAAATTTCAAAGAAAAAAAATAAAAATTCCATTCGTAGTGAGTTGCCCAAAATTGCTATGTTGCCAAAAAAAACACTATTTGGTCCTTTAGGGATTAATGTCCCAAAGCTTTGTGGCACTGAAAATGCTCCATCATGAGGAATGAGACTCCAGTCCTTCAAACAGCTCTCATTAAAAAATGTGAGCTTTGAGCGCCCCATTCAATGCACCATATTCAGGTTAAATTTCTTCAATTGAATTTGAATCATTGCACTTGAATTGCACCTTATACCTTTCTATGTTATACTCCAATCCATGATGTCTATCATTCTCACTGAGTACCTTACCGAAGAGGCTGGTCACCAGTCTTGATGTTGGAGATGGAGTACGCTGAGTTTCAATGGAAAGGGATTACACTTCTAATACACTGACTTTCCAAAAAAGTTTGACAGACATTTGCTACATAAGCTTAGGGACGATTTACACATAGAGTCTGGCCCATTCCTCTTGAGGTCAATTGCTTAAATTTCAGCCTTTTGTCCAATAACAAGTGAGAATTTTGGGCCTTTTACATAACAAATTGGTCTAACCTCTAGGTGTAAAGTCATCCCTTAACCTTAGAACACCAAATTGGTCACCGTAGAGATCATCATTTTTGGTATCATGTGAATCAGTTGCTTAAGAAAAACCAATTTGGAGTACTCATTGGAGATCAAACTATTGGGCAAGACTTCCCCTTGTCATGCAAAATTTCAAGGGTGAACATTTGTACTTTTGTCTTAATTAGAATGATTCTTTGTCATCCATTGGACACTTAGTGTATGGGCAATGATGCATGTTACAAAGTTAACTCTTTAAAGACAAGAAGGCCAAAAAATGGTTGATGAGTGACTTTCAAGAGTACTATAAAAATGAAGAATGCACCTATTGGTTCAAAAATTGGATCATTTTGACAAATTGCTTTGGTGATAGATCTCATCTTTTCATAAATTAATTCCATATATATTTTCATGTTTCCTATTTCATAACATTATTACACCCTTGCAATCCCCAAATGGTAAAGATGTATCATAAAATGAAACTTAGGAAAAATGATTTAATGATGACATTTCAGCAAAACATGTTAAATATGTATACAAGTCACAAATCATATCCATACACTTTATTCTCATTGCTACATTAACCAATATTTATCAATAAAATTTTGAAACAAAATTTGAAATTTGCTTCTAACATAAATTGTAGAATATTTCTAATGTTCAAAAGAGTTTTTTTCTTCCTTTATACTCAAATATTAAATTGAAAATATGTTTGGATTTTGGGGGTTCTAGTTTATTTATTTATTCAACATCACTTTTTAAGGTTGATTTTTTGAATTGGAAAAGTTGTTTTTTGAAGTAAAATATGTATTTTGTCTTTGAATTATAGAATATTTGAATATTAAAGTTTTGAAAATCTAAACCATACAAATTTTAAAGAACTAACACAAGAATCTATATAAATTAGAGTAAAAATAGAAAATTAAAAGAAATACAAACCATCTCAAGTGAAAATGTGATGCTTATAAAATTTTTAACTATTTTTTTTAAATTGTAAGAATTGAGTTAAAAAAGCAAATAGTATACTTGATTTTCTTAGAAAATGTTGTGATTGCAAGCAAGATGTTCCATAACTTTGATCACTAATCTAAATGGAATGAATCAAATCTTTTGTTATAGACAAAAATATAATCTATAAGAAATAAAATTTTGAAATTTTTATTTCAAGTTTTTTTTGTTTTTTTTTGGTTGCCTAGAGCCAATTGTTTTTGGCTTGGATTAGTGTGCCTTGTGCCATTGCTACATCCAAAAAAAAAGTAAAAGAAAATTTCTGATTTTTCAATTTTGTAAGTAAATCCAAAATTCAATATCTTTTATGCATGAAAGAGTGCAAGTGCTTTGTTGAGGTGTGACACCTTGTATTCTTGATATGAATAGAAAGATTTGTGCATGGAAGAGTGCAAGGGGGTTGTTTGTGGCATTTGGACATGCAATGTGAAAGTTAGGGGTTTTCCAAAATAGAAGATAACTTCATTCAATCATTAGGGGAGATTTGGGGGCAAGGGAGGGCCGTTTCAAGGTTGTTCCCTTGCCTATTCCTTGTCTTGTTTGGGAACGATTGGTTGTTGTTAGCAAAATAAATATTTTAAAAATATATATAAGTTTTGAAATTTCAAAAAAAGGTGATAAAAAAAGTTTCAATTTTCTTTTTGACATGGCACGATCTTGGCCACGCTAGACTGTAGCAATGGTGCAATTCTTATGTTCCCCATAGCCGGGGAACTTGTAGTCTTATAATGCCCTCAAATCTCCCCTACTGTTTTGGGTTCATAAAAAACTGGAAATTCAATAACTTTTACACCACAGGTCTAAATGCCACGAAACAAAGCTTCTACCCCCCTCCTTGCAAAAAGCTTTCCAATGGCACTAAGTATGCCTTTGGATGCTTCATGGTTTCTTAGATCTCGACGTATCAAACAAACAAACATACTAACTAACTAACTAATGAACTAACTAACTAATTTAAGGTATAGATAGATGGCACAATTTTTTCTTTTGGTCATCCATAGAAATAAAAATTATATTTCTAGAAAAAAGAATCTATTTTTCTTGAAAAAAAACTTCAAAAAATCATGCCAAAATTGAAATCATAGGGAGTTGTCCAAACTTTCAACCATCCCCAAGAGGACATGTCAATGTTTAGGGATTAATGAATTTTTTAATACATACTCAAGTATTGTATTTGAATCATTTATACTTCACCTATTCATTGGAGCCCAAGAGTTGTGGCTAGAGCATTTGACCACAAGCCATGGTCAAGAAGTGGGAGGAGAGGTTGATCCAAGTCTATTTTATCCTAGGTTTAACAGATGAAGAGTGTTCTAGGCTTAAAATGGATGAAAAAATGAAAGAGAATCCTAATGTTCAATAATGGACAAGATTTCATAGTCACTTGGATTTTGTAGCAATAGAACCTCTCCAAGTTGTTGTTGTGGGTTTTACTGATGATTATCTAATTATGTAATCCCAACAAAGTTGATTGGTTCTATTTTATTCTTCTTATGTTGTTTATTGCCAAAAGTGTTGTTAATTTTGTTGTAATTTTCCACACAATGCTATTTTTGTTGCTTCAATGCATCTTCATTGCTGAAAATACGATTTTACTTGATAGAATGTAACAAGAATTTGTCACTCTAATTGCACTTTTACTACTACAAATGAAACTTTGTTGAAATATTTGCTGAAATAATAACATTGTCATTTACATGGTATTTTTTCACTTTACACTATTTAAAGTGACCAAAGTTTATAACCACCTAAAGTTTCAAGACCTCTTTTCCATCAAATTTCACTCAAAACTACCATTTCTATTGTAAAGTGCAAAAAACACTAGAAATTGTTTCTTTGCATATTGAACCATAGGATCTTGTATTAAATTGGTATAAAAATATGTGAAAGAAATTTCAAAAGTTTTGACCGTGGAGATTGTAAGATATTTGTGTTTGAAGTGAAGATAAACTAGAGTTTTTTTGCACCTTGCTTGCCTAGATTTTAAGGCTTTGAATCTTTTTATCTTAAATGTTATGTACTACACATATTAATTAATTTTTTTGAAGAATGGAGTTGAAAGTCTAGGAAAAAATTCTTGGAAACACACATTTGTAATTCATTCTTTAAAAAAATTGTTAAGTAGAAGTAGGTCCGAGATTGAAGAAGAAACTAAATCATTAATAGGTCTCATCCCAATTGTGAGATTGTTCTAGCAAGCAAACTTGATCCTACCAAATAATTTTTTTTAAATCTTGAAAAATTCATTTCAAAATGAATCCTATAAGTTAATTTTTCAAGAAGATGCTTAGATTGACCTCAAAACAAGATTGTTCACAATTTTCTCATCACTAGTCCAAATAGAATGAATAGGAGTGTTTTGTAAGAGAAACAAAGTTTTGAAAATATTATTTTTGACTTTTTCTGATTTTTCTGGTGTTGCTTGACAAACTCTATTTTAGGTTTAGGGTGGCAAAACTTTTGTTTGGGGGCATTGATTGAAATATAAATTATATTCCCCAAAAGCTATTGTGTTTTCCTATCTCCCAAAAAGTTTACAAAATTACAATGAAAATTGAGACTATGGGAGACTATCCAAAATCCATTTTGTCCCCCCAGAAGGCACTCAGACTTTAGAGGTTAAAACAAGTTTTATAGTTTTTTTTATTACAATTTCCTCTTCTATTCGATATTAACCACAAGAATTGTTGAAATTAAACTAATAAGAAACAAGAAGAGGAAGGAGAAGGGGAGAGTTGGATGAGAAAAATTGATAAGAAAGAAGAAAAACTACACTAAGAAGTGAAATTAGACTACATGAATAATTTGGTTGCCTTACCACAAGAAAGTTTCTTTACAAGCCATCAAAGACAATAGATATTTCTACACATATTTCCATTTGTATTGACATGGAGGTTTATGAGTCCCAATTACAACCATATCTAATTCAAAAGCAGTGCATTCTTGTACAATAATATAAAACATTATATAGCATCAAATGTCTAGAATTAGTAGGGTACAACCTAATTTTTCCCTAATTAGTCTTACTAGCTCTTATATATAGATCCCTCTTTGGGACAAGACATTAATAGTTCCTTGTTTGGAATTTTGGTCACTATTACAAAGACCCACTAATCCTCTTCTTACTTTACTCAAATATGCCGTGATTCTTACCTAACTAACCTCACTTGTAAGCTAAGCTAATCCTCCTCCCAAACCTTGCATAATGCATACATGTGTAAGCTAATCCTCATCACATGATTTGGTGTCGAAACACAACCATATGCCGTTCATTGCAGAAAGCTGATTACAGTTCTCTTGGAGTGTTGTGAACGATTGATGGAAATATCAATCACGCCTAATAAGTTACCGTTTGTATTCTATCAAAGTTTATTTAAGTGATGTAACTTCAATGGTACACAAGGCAAGGCCAACTGAAGAGCAAGAGCAAGACGAATGTGGCATATTCAACGATGATGACACCACCGTACGTTCCATCATTTCCATTCCTGTTGTTATTACTACTTCTCGTACTTGTCTTCCCCTTTTGTCACCTACACCGCCTCATATCTTCAGTTCTCATCCCATCTGAGCAAGCGCATCATATTCAACCTGTGCAAATCTTTTTCAAACAGCCCCAGCCGGCCAGACATTGCTCCTCAAGTCACCAAGATTACCGTAAATTATGCTGTAGGGACTGATGAGTGGGTGGGTCCAAGATTTCAAATGGACGCAAGGGATAAAATGTTGGGATTCGACCAAGGAGCTCACGTGCCTGAGGTAATCAATTTCAGGCTCAATGTAGTCCATAATGACC
The DNA here is from genome assembly GCA_963920665.1 of Straminergon stramineum. Lineage (NCBI taxonomy): Eukaryota > Viridiplantae > Streptophyta > Bryopsida > Hypnales > Calliergonaceae > Straminergon > Straminergon stramineum. The sequence goes on from OY987264.1 coordinate 23,505,619, forward strand.
TCAATACCAACTACTAACTTCTATTGTGAGGATGAATTGATTTGTATTGATTTGAGGCTAACAGTGTATACTTATGGCATAGATTCTGGGGCCATTCTAGACAGTCATGTTATCCTTGTTTTGTGCAATCAATTCCCTAAAGTAATCCCTTCATTTGTACAGAGTATTTTCTATTTTCCAATGCAAACAAGCTAGAATGGGTTTTTCCCTAGTTGCCCAGAATGGGAGTTCAGACTGGGATGGGGTAGTTTACTGTAACCCCTCACTGCCTAGTCGACCATATTTAGTTGATCTGAAATTTCAGGCCCATTTCTGTGCAGGTAGTTAAATTCCTGTGATGGGTTTTTAATTTTTTTTGGGCAGTTTTTTGAGGGTTAACTACAGACAACTTTCATTTTTCATGGAGAAAAGTACATATTCAATTATTGAGAGGTCTTCAAAGTCATATATGTGTACTAAAAGTGGAGTGTAAAGCTTGCTAATTTTACTTCATTTCCCAGCTTTATGCAAAGTTTGGCAATTTCATTTGATTTGAGATCTAAGAAATTGTATATATCCATTTGCTTTGAGAATGGTCCCAATGAAAAGTTTAAAGTCTTCTCATGATTTTCACCATTAAAAATTTCAACATGCAAGTGTTTATTTGAAGCTATTTGCAATTTCTACTTAAAAAACAAAAATTACATTACAACAATTGCAAAGTGGATTGTGAAATGGGTTTGATGTTTTTCATGTGAAATTAAGTTTTTTGGAAGTGCATTTTAGTGAGCTAACGCTCTTTGAAGTTGTTCATGTTACCTCCAATCCCAAAAAACATTTGTATGGAAATTTTTGAAACATTGTAGACAAAGACAACATACTAAAAATAGAAAATGTACATTTCCATTGGTATAATTTCACCACTCCTAGGAAATTTCACACTCAGAATTGGTGTGCATACTAATAAACAAGCTCTATTAACATCTATACAATTAGATTTGGAAAAAAAATAAATTTGCTTCATTGAGGATAACTACAAGCCAATGTTCTTTTTTCATAGTCAAAACACACTTGAAAAGGCATGGGCATTTAGGGGTTAACCCCTAAAGGACCAAACAGTGTTTTTTGGCAACATAGTGATTTCGGGCAACTCACTACGAATGGAATATTTCATTTTTTCCTTTGAAATTTTCGCACAAGATGTGCCCGAGGAGTAAATTTAAGGCCCAATAATTTTCATATGTACATGGAAAGCTTTTGATCATTCCATTTTGATTTATGAGATGAAAGCTATGAAGAATCTTAGTTATGGGTAGTTTGTGGGTAGTCATGAAATCTCCACTCTAAAATAAACTTTGAAGACCTTTATTTAACTCAATTTTCATTATTTTGGAAAAAAATAAAAACGATAAGTGTACATTTTTTATTACAACATTACAACCATGGGGATTGGAATTTTTCAATTCTATAAATAAATTGTTAATAATTTCGTATTTTGAATCATTCTCTACTTCTTTCTACTTACTAATTTTTCCCTATATGTTGTACAATTCCAAATGATCTAAAATTTTTCAAGCACGTAGCCAACTTGACTTGAAGAATGAATCCAAAGAGTTACAACCATTTTGGACATGTTTTCTTCATGATTTGACCTTGTGAAGTGCAGCTGCCCGGGTTTTTGCAGGGCAGCAAAAAAGGCTTTTTGTCAATTTAAACGCTAATATCTTGCAACCTACATGGTGAAAATTTCTGAAATTTTTTCTGCATCTTCTCAACCCATCACATTACAAGATCCTATGGTTACATGTGTCCAAAAATGTATTCTTTTCTAAAATTTAGTACTTGTACTAAAAATGATAGTTTTGGAGCGTTTTTGGTGGAAAACATAGTCAAATACATTTAGGGGTTAATCTTGAGCCCTTTAACCCCTACATGTATAGAGTCTTCTCTAGAATTGACGATTTGAGAAAAATCATTGTAAAGTGCTATTTGGAAGACTGATATTTTGGAATTGATATACAATTAAGGTTTGTAGACTGTGAGTTTCAAATTTCATCCATGTAGTTAGATTCATAGATGCCATCACCAAATTCTTTTTCTAAATTTTGAAAGGAAAATTCCAAAATTCATTCGAAACTCAATTACAAGCAAAATATTATAACTTATTGAGTAAAATTTGTTGGAATGGATTTGAAATGAGGCTCCCTTTAGATGGTGATTTTTTGAAAATTTTGTGTTCAAATCTATGACCTCATTTTTTGCAAATCCAATTTTGAACTACAATCAATGCAATTTTGGCTTGGTCAACCACTTGACATACTTCCACATTTGTAATTTTAGAAAAATATGTATTCTGGTAACACCAAATCCAACCATTAGATAGGACAACCACTTGATAAAGTATCTCCACAAATTAGGATGACTTTCATCCAAGAAATAATGAAAAGAAACTTGAGTTTCAATCTGTTTGTCATCCACTTTTGGACATTGGAGCACTTAAGGGGTAAACTATAAAGGTCCACGCATTCAAAAAATGGATGCACCTTGGTCAACTTCAATTGTAACTTTACATATAGCCATTTTGGGCATTAAATTAAACTAAAAAAATGTAGCTTGACAAGATTTCTTTCTAGTTCATTTTAGAATTTTGAAAAAAGGAAAAATGGAAAGAAATATGGCAATTGCAAGCTCCATGTGTGACAATCCAATTAGCACAATTATATCGAGTATTTTTCATTCAAATTTTCTTCTTTTAAAATGGATTTTGAATTTAAATTTCAAAATTATGATCTTCATTCTAACCTTGATTTATGATAAATTCTAAAATTATTCTAATATAAATTCTAAATGATGTAATTTTATTTCCCCCTTTTCTTTTAGAAATTGCAATAATTTGATTTTTTTTCATCAAAATTTCTGAAAAATTCAACATCAATAGAACAGACATTAGTATGTGGATAACTCAATCCCATTGTATGCATAACTCCCATGCACGAAAACCATTCTTCTCATATCCATACCAAATTCATCACCTATCTCACAATGTTCTCTTGATTGTCCCTTTAGCAACTCAAAATTGTTGTGCAGTCTTTAATCCTAGAGGAATAATTTTATTGTTAAATGGTCAAACATCATGTTTGATAAATATAGTATCTTGAATTGTATTCAAATATAAAATTATAATCTATTATCTATCATTACAAAAAAAATATAATTTTTTCTATGGAAAATTGTCCTTGTTAAATTTTTGTAGCAAAAAAGTGAAAATAAATAAGTAAAGATAGATAAACAATCCAATTCATTTGAAAATTTTCTCAAGAGGTGCATATAGCAATTGAGATTTTGTTTATGAAGACTTTGTAGTTTGTGGATAACTTCATCCCATATGATTATTTGGAAAGATCATCTTTTGACCCCATGCCCCCTTATGAACAAGTATGAACAAGTATGTCCACATTGATGGACAATTATGTGGAGGGATATTTTGAAAATGGTAGTGATAATCTTATATACTCATGTGTAAATTTGTATTATGATCCTCCAATTGTGGTGGTGGATCTTCCTCATATTTTCTTCAAAGACAAAAAAATTTCTTCCTATCTATATATTTAGTTGAATTTCCAAATAAAACTCTTTTTAATTCTCCTGAAAAGGACCAATTTTATAACTACAATTTTTTTGTCAAGTTTTGTGAAAAAAGAATGACCTTCAAGGAATTATAAGTATATGGAGAATTGAATATATGATATTGTATATGACTTTTAGAATATGAAAATTAGGCTTTCCATATCTTGAAAATCTCAATTGCTACATGCGCCTCTTGAGAATAAGGCTATATTTAATGGACCATTTTTTTCCTTCTCTTCTAGCCAAAAAAAATTTAAAGAATAGAAATCAAAGATACTTTTCTTAGAATATCAACTCAATCCCTCAACAAAAATAATTTCAAGCTCAAAATTTGTGGTGCAAAAAATTTCAATGAAAAAGATTCAAAGTATTATAATCTAGTCAAACAAGGTGCAAACATAATTTTTTTTTATCTTCACTTTAAATGCAAATATCTTGCAATATATGTACTCAAAGTATTTGAAAAATCTTCCACGCAATTTCATACTAATTTAGTATAAGATCCTACATTTAGATATGTCCCCCCAATTGTTTTTTCAAAGTTTTGTACTTTGCAATAGAAATGACATTTTTAGTGTTTTTTGCCCTTGAAAAGGAGTTGGTCCTTTAGGGATTAAAACATATTTTCATAGTTCATTGAATGTCACCTTGGTATGATTCTGGTTTTTAATGGCTCATTTTGAACTTTGAAACTACTGAATGACTTCTTTCAACTCTAAGCATAACCCTTAAAGGACGTAGCCCCATGACTAAGGTAGTCAACAAAATTGCTTTGATTATTGGAATAATAAGTGCATTCTATTTTTCTACAATCAATAGTGAAGTCATCCATTGGACTTAAAATGTTCGTGTCGATGTTTAAGAAATGTGAAAGAAATCAAAGAATCCTTTTTTTTCTAACTAATTAGGAAATTCTGAATTAATGTAAGGTAGGAGGCTCAAATTGTAAGTGGGCATTTACAATGGTGCAGTAGAGCTGTCATGAATAGTGCAAAGAGTTTCAAAAATGGATCACAGTTCTTTTGATGCACTTTTTGCTTTTCAATTGTGTTCTTAAATACCTTTAAGAAAAAATACATTGATGTAAGGCTAAAATAATTGAAAGCATGATGTGGATCATTCTCTAAGAGCCAAAATTACAAAAACTTCCTAAGTTTGAAGTGCTCCATTCAAAGATTGATTTTGATTGAGATTGGTTCAGTCTATGAGCACCAATAGTGATCTATGCACCTTTGACTTTGAAAATTCATATTTAATTCATTTGAAGGCAAAAAATTACGATTTAAATCGACAATGAATTGTTTCTCTTTTCTCTTTCTACCAAAAATACATGAACAATACTATGCTCTACTAATTTTCCTACAGAGGTTCATTTCCCCTTAGGTGAACACTTCAAGAGCCTCCTACCTTAGTGATAAATTTTCATGACATTCTTCATAAAACAAACAACTACATTATCAGTCTCTATCAAGTGTAACCAAGGTGTAGGTATGAATGAGACTTATTAAACTGGAGTTAGACAACAAGACTGGTACATCCATGACAAATAATTTAATAGTTTTAGATTAGAAGTTTAAGGTTCTCTACATGTTTAACCCTAGAGCCTTCTGATGTCCAAAAAGCGGATGATGAACAAATTGAAATCGATGTATTTTCACATTCTTGCTTGGATGAAAGTCATCCTAATTTGTGGAGATACTTTATCAAGTGGTTGTCCTATCTAATGGTCTGATTTGGTGTTACTAGTGTACATATTTTTCTAAAATTACAAATATGGAAGTATATCAAGTGGTTGACCAAGCCAAAATTGCATTGACTCTAGATCAAAATTAGATTTGTAAAAATGAGGTCATAGATTTGAAGATTAAAAAAATTTCAAAAAATCATCATGTGAATAGAACCTCATTTCAAATCTATTCCAAAAAAATTTACTCAATAAATGATAATATTTTTCTTGTAATTGAATTTAGAAGGAGTTATGAAATATCCCTTTTTTTAAATTTAAAAAGAAATGTTGGTGATAGCACTAGTGTATCTAAGCGTACCAATGGAATCTAAAACTCATAGTCTAAAACTTTTATCAACTATACCATTTCCAAAATATGCTTCCAAAGAGCTCTTTACAATGATTTTTCTCAAATTGTCAATTCTAAAGATGAATCTAGACGTTTAGGCATTCAAATGGAATACCATGTTTTCTTGAGAAATAGTGTTCTAAAAAAATTGACATCTATATAAAAAAATATTTTCTAGAAATCATGCTATCCATTACAATATATAAGATTCTCTCAATACTCATTGACAAATTTTTATTATGAATGACAATTGTATTTCAAATTTATAGTTCCTACACACAATAACTTCTATCATCAAAGGGACAATGGCATGAAATATACAATAGAAAATAAAGCTGTAGCTAAATATTTGTTTCTTACATGGATTTTTTTGTTTATTGAATATAAAAGAGGATTGTCACTTTTTCAATGTAGTCAAAGGACTTCCTATTTTTTGAAATATTAAAAATTTATGTTTTTTTAGTTGTAGCGTTTTTTTTCTATGAACTACTTATTTTACAATTTCTTTCAAGGATTGATTGAACAATACCATGGCAACCTAAAATCTCCAATTTTCTATTTGTGCCATTAGATGCAGATATAAATGAAAAAATCACTTTATAACTAATACAACACTACTCTAATACTACAAAGGTTCAATTGTAAGTAGGTGATTGCAAGAAAGACCTTTACTATTTTTTGCCACTACTTGTATGTTGACATATTTTTCAAGTACAATTTGATAATAATGATTCATTGTATCTGAAATTCATTATAAAACTACAAATAAGAATTTGAACCTTACACCTAATTTTTAAAATTTTTTAAAAATTAAATTGGTAGAAAATATTACTTTTTGAAAATATGTTAGTCTTAGATCTGAAATGACCCTAAACTATTGGATGATGGTAGAAAGGTATCCAAACTGAATGGCATTGTTGTAGGTTTGATACTTGGTGGTGACAAGTTCATATGGCGTGAAATCAACCTCTCTTCTTGGCAAAAAACCCTTGTAGTATATTTTTCAACACGCTTGTGGAAAGAAAATGTCACTCTCATTGAATTAGAGGTTTGAAGTATTGTTGAATATACATTCTAAAGCAATTTATAACTTAATCCTAAATGCGTAAGGCCTTTTTTGGGCTTCTTGGAATTTGCTCTAAATTGAACAAAAATCCAACGTTTTGATAAGTTTTATCAATTTTCTTGAATTTTAACCATACAAATTCAAAGTAGACATGCTAGAGATCACATGAGAAAAGAAAACACAACATCACTTATGAATTGAAAGATTATAATGTTTGATTATGAAGGTGTTAAATTTGTGAAAGTGATTTGAAGTCTTTCAATCTTCTTTTCTCATGTCAAATTAAAAAAACTGGTCACCAAAAAAAAATGGGGTTAATTAAAGGACATAACATGCTTAACCTCAATCAATTTATGGCTTCTCAAAATCTACTCTAAATTTTTTTGTAAATGAATTTTTCATGTGATTTTTTCTCTAGGATCTAGTTTATTTGAAGCTCATTATCACGAGCCCTCAACACTAAAAAATCAAGATTTGCAATGGGCACCCATGCACAAAATCTTGAATAGAAAAATCATAATCATTCATTTTCAAAATCAGAATTTTGAAGCTAAAACTAGACTTCAAAAAACATTTAAAAAAAATAGAAACTAGTCATAATAGTAATTTGATAAGGTTTTATTCAACTTCAAAGTATTGTCGACACCAGAATTTGGTGTCTTGGGATTTAAGGGTTAATCTACTATGTACCAATTCATTGCATCTCCAAATAACCCATACAACCCATACGGAAAGGGAACTCAATGCTGCTGAATCAAGCAGGCCTGAAAGCTCCCTGTAAGAATGATCACCAGTCGAAAGAAAGAATGTATGCAATCGCCAATCTCAGATGCAAAAAAAGGGAGATCATTCTTGAATAATATGCTCTACAGCTAAAGTTTGTTACAAACTTGGGTCCTTCCCATCGAAACTTCTATTCAGTGAACAATCTTCACAAGGATCAGAGGTGTTAGTAGCACTTGAATGCTCGCACCTCTCTTTTATCTAATAGCTTCTTACTAAGAAATTCTGAACAATATCGAACATAAAGAACAAACATGTAATATTGGTCTATTACAACCATTATTCTACAATGAGCAAACACAATCTCCAAATAATAAGAGTCAGCTTAATCAATTTCCAACCCTTCATCTAAATGTATGAGCAAAGAATCTTACCCTCACCATCGGTTCCTCAAGACTCTTCCGTCCAGAGAGGGAATAATACTAGTTTGAGAGATGAAACGGCTCTCATTCAAGTTGGTATATCGGTCAGTGTCTCAGAGATATATTTATGCCGGTAGCTCTCTCTGGAATGCAAGCCCCAGAACCGATAGAAGAGAAAAGCCGATAGAAGCTAAAGGGAGATTTCTGAGAGTCACTTCCGCAAAGCTCTGATGGTCTGTGTCAGTTTTTCTCTTTCGTCCACAATGTCCAAATACTTACCACTAATTTCAGCAAAACTCTCGTTCAACTCCTTAAATTCCGTCTCCTTCTCACAAAGCTCCAAGCCCAAGGCGCTAGCCTTCACAGCTGCAGCCTTCTTGTCTTCCAAAAGGGCCGCATTTTGGGTCTCTAAGTCCGCGCGTTCATCTTCCAGCTGCTTCGCCTGTTCATTGGCGTCCTGTAACTCACTTCTGAGGTTACTAATCTCAGCTTCCAGGGCTTTCAAACCCTCCTTGTCCTTGTTCAGTTCCAGGCGCAGTACCTTCACCTCCCGTTCAATTCTCCTTTTGTTCAAAAGCTCAACCTCATTCCGTTCAAGAGTCTCCTCATGCTGGACGATAATACTATCCATGCTCTCAAGTTTGATGGAAAACTCAGCCTTCTCCTCTTCCAAAGCCTTCACTTGCTCTTCAAGCTGCGATATCTGCGCTGACAATTCGCCATTTCTCCGCTCAAGGTCCGCCAACTTCCCCTCCAGCGCAGTCTTCACTTCACTCAACTCCAGGCCCCCTTTGGCGGCTGTTTCGGTATTCAGCTTGTGCTTTTTCAAGTCCTCCTTCACCATATTCAGCATCTCTTCCGTGGAATGCAGCATCCGTTCGGCGTCGGTCCTCTTCGTCTCAGACTCTGCAACTTGGGCTTCAAGAGAACTTTTGGCAGCTGATAACGCTGAAACTTCCGCCTCCAGCTTGCTGAGATTTGAGCGGAGTGTCTCAGCGTCCAGTTTGTAGTCCTCCATCTCGACATTCGAGGCCTTCACCATGGCTTGCATAAGGAGTTCTATTTCAGTCTTCTTTGACTCCGCCTCGGCAACCTGGGCTCCAAGAGTCTTAACACTCGACCTCAGTGTCTGAGTGTCCATCTTGTATTTCTCGATTTCCTCATTCAATGCCTTCAGTATACCTTCTGATTCGACCGTCTTCGCCTCGGCGCCTGCAACCTGGGCTTGCGTTAGTGTTGACAGCTGCTCTTCTAGCTTCTCAATATTCGACCTGAGTGAGTGCGTGTCTATCTTGTACTTCTCATTTAAGGCCTTAATCGTGGCTTCGGTTTCGATCTGCTTTGCTTCCGACGCTGCAACCTGGGCTTCGATGGTAGTTTTGGCTGACACTAACGTAGAAATTTGCTCTTCCAGCTCCTCAATTTTTAACCTGCACAGTTCAAGAAGAACGTTACACATGGTGATATGCACGCTTGTTCTGGGAAAAAACCAGCGGCTAATTGCGGGTGACTCTACCCCAAACAGAAATGTCTGATTTTCAAATGTCACTTTCCATAGTACACTTCTCAATATCATCCTCATTGATTGAAATGTGAAAAGCCCTACTCGACAATCTTAGAATGCTACTATTCCTGCAACCGCATGCCATAACTCTACTAGACATAAGAGATTCATTCTTTGGAGTGATGGACCCAAGATGCTACTATTGCTTTTAACACCTGCCTCATTTTCATTGGGCATGCACCATAACATTCTACATGGTTGAACCATTTCATAGTCTCTCCCTTGGGATAGAGGCAAAAAACAAGAAAACCATTAATGAGAGCCAAGAGCAAGAACTGGAAAGAAAATTTGGAGAAAGAAGACATACTTGAATTCGGCTCTGGCTTCATCACCTTCCTTGATTTCCCCCTCAAGAGCGTCTTCACGGATTCCCAATTCGTACTCAGCTTCATCCTTCTTTTCAGTGACATCCTTAAGGGATTTCTCAAGTACAGATATGCGATCCAGAGCCTCCTTCTTCGCGTGTTCCAGCTGTTCCACGTTCTGTACCAAGACACTTTTCTCGGACTCAAACGTTGTAAAATTCTTGGCATGGTCTCTTTGGTGACGCTCCAGCTCCAGCCTGGCTCTTTCCAGGTCCTCTACCGCTGCTCGGTTCTCTCCAGCCATTCGACGCTTGTGCTCCATTTCCCTCTTCTCAGCCTCGTCGAGCTGGAGTTCCAAAGTGTCACGAGCGTGCCTAGAGTCTTCCAACATTTTGGATACTTTCGCAAGCCGGTCCTCCAACTCTGTAACCTTGCCCGTCGCTCTTTCATCCAACCTCGACATGAGCTCAATTTGAGAGTTGAGTGTGGGCAGCTGCTCATTGTCCAATTCCTCAATCCGCAGCCTACAAGAAAATTACACGCCAAAACAAAGGCAGCATCAGAAATGAAACAAACAACCTGATGCGATGGAACAAGTGGGACACATGAGATATTAACAAAATTACGCAATAGAAACAGAAAGCACTCGTAGATCCTTGAATTGGAGCCTAAGACGTCGTCAAAGAAGAGGAGAAAACGATTATCTACATTTGCTCTCAGTTACAGAAATCACACCCCGATTTCATTCACCAACTTCAACACTCATGCGCCATTTTATTCTGTAAAAAGTTGAAAAATATAATTTAAAAGAAAGCTTACCTTCTTTTCTCACACAAATTACGGCTTTCGTCAAGCTCCTTCTCCACAGCAGCGATGTTTCTCAACAGTTTCTTCTTTTCCAAATTCATGGCGTTAATATCGGCCTGACCCCCAAATATTTTCCCCGTTACCAAATAGGCCAACTATCGAATACTGTACATAAGAAGTTAGGAAACCATAAAAGGATACAACCTCTACTCACAAGTTACTACAAGCGTACAGGTATATTACATGGCCTGAGATGATCAAATTCCACAAACCAACTGCTCCTAAAGAGCTCAAACCTGGACAAATATGCATCAAAATCTAGATTCACACCATTCTCAACTCAAGGGATAACTGCCGAGGACTAGTATCCTCTCTATTAACAGAAAACTTGGATATTTTAACGATGAACGACAATGCACTTTCAGAAGTAAAGGCTTAGAAAAAGAACAACACACTCACCATGAACTCAGCGGAATCACCCTTCAACTGCCTCACTCGTTCTTCAAGTTCAAGCTTTTTTTCTTCGATTTTCTTGACAGACAGGAGGGCATCGTCTTTCTCCTCAACCGCCTGCTCGATGTCATCTAACAGCTTATTGGTTTTTTCCCTCAATTTCACTAACTCGGCTTCCTGGTTCTCGGCCTCGTCCTTCAATTTCACGATGTCTGCCTCATGCTGTTTTGCTTCTTCCCGCATTTTCATGATCCTTTCCTCCTGACTAGCATTTGTTTCCAACAAGTATGCACGCCCAGTTTCAGTATCGGATTGAAGCTTGGTAAACGTGACAAGCAGCAGAGAATAATCTTGCTCTGCCTTGGAAAGCCTTGCTGCCCATTCCCGTTTGAGCTGTGCAATGGTGGCAGCATCTTTCTCCGTTTGGTCCAAAAGATCTCGATTCTCTTTCTCCTTCAAGGACAAACTATTTGCACTGGTCTCAACATCTCTCCGAAGTTGGACAAGGAGTTGTTGAGTCTCTAGGTCAGTCGAAGACATCCTCTGTGCACTGGCCTCCGCATCTCTCCGAACTTCGGCAAGCAGCTGCTGACTCTCTTGCTCCTTCAATAATAACTTCTGTGCTCTGGCTTCCGCATCTCTCCGAACTTCGGCAAGCAGCTGCTGACTCTCTTGCTCCTTCAATAATAACTTCTGTGCTCTGGCTTCCGCATCTCTCCGAACTTCGGCAAGCAGCTGCTGACTCTCTTGCTCCTTCAATAATAACTTCTGTGCACTGGCTTCCGCATCTCTCCGAACTTGGGCAAGCAGTTGTTGATACTCTTGCTCCTTGAGAGACCATCCTTGTGCACTGGCTTCAGCGTCTGTACGAGCTTGGGCAAGCAGTTGTTGCGTCCCTTGCTCTTTCACGGACAGCCTCTGCACATTGGCTTCTGCTTCTCTCCGAACACTGGCAAGCAGCTGTAGATTCGCTTGCTCCTTGGACGACAACCTCTGCAGCCACTCTCGCTCAACCGCTGCAACTGCTTCCTTCTGGCCCACTGAAGCTTGGCTCCTGGAAGCATCAGCATCTCTACGCAGCTTCTCAATCAAGGTATCTTTCTCACGAACTATCCTGTCAGCCGAATCCTTTGAGGCTGACAGCTGCACCAAGAGATTCGCATTTGCCTCCTTCAGTTGCTTGATCATACGCTTACCCTCTTCACCACTGTCAACAAACACAGCAAGATGAGCGATAACATTCTCTGGTGACCAATTTAGGGTTCCAGGATCATCAAAGCAGCAGCAACTAATCTACGTCTGACAGTTTGCATAATAGAGCCCTTCACAAAGTCGAAACCTGGAAGAAGGAACTTACATGCCACTATCTCGCTTGGGCACAGCCTGGTATGAAGAAGTTTCTTCTTCCTTCTTGCGTCTTTCCTGCTTGGGAGGATAGGTGGTGGGTGGGTAACTGGGAGCTGCAGGGGGGTATTGAGTCGACTGCTTGAGAGAGTGGTGCGGAGCATACTGATCCTCGTGAGAAGAAGGCTTGGCAGGAGGATAGCTGGGTGGAGCTACATAGGCTTGGTGGCCCGGGGCCGCACCTGGACGTTGGAACGCAGCAGGTCGAGACGGCTGGGGCATCCCCGAAGACGCGGCGGCCGAGGCATAATGATCTGGCTTGGGATCATTGTAGGCCTGGTACGCAAATGGATCATATGGTTCGTACATTGCGAAGGCCGGGCAGACTCAACTCAACTGAGGAAACAGTCCCTTCCTCTAAAGGAGACGATCAGCTGAAATGATTTCAATCTGCGCAGTCCACAGAAAACTTTCAAACAGGACCAAGACAACAACAGTTTCATATTCTAGGTCAGTCAGTCTAACGTGCTAGAAAATTAACAAGATCCACACCCTCAAGAAAGTTAAATCCAACTGTCTAACGTTCAAATGTGCTACAAGCGTAGCTGAAATGATTCTAATCTGCACAGACCATGGAACACTCGCAAACAGGACATTTCAAATCGTAGTTTATTAAAACTAACGTGCTACAAAGTTTACAAGATCCAGACCCTAAAGAAAGACCAATCCACCTCCCTAACACCTAAAAATCCTGAACAACCCCTTGTAGGCAACGTGACACTCTGTAACGAGGATATTATATAACGTAAATTCGCAAGCAAGTTTCAGATCTTCTCTCCCAAGAAAGCTTCTCTCCAATGCCGCTAGGGCTTCCAACATCTCGAGACACAGCTTCTCTCCAATTCCACTAAACACGGCATACTCGAATTCACAAACCCTCAAATTCCCAAATCACCCAGCAAGCCCTGGATCTACGAATTCCTTATCCCACAATCTGAAACAGATCGCCCCATTTCAAAACCAGCTTCCAAATCCGGATTCAAGAGGCGTGAAATCAAACCAAGCTCAACGCAATCTCGTAACCCGATCGTTCTCTTCTCTCGGGCGTCTCCGAACTTCCGCAAGCTTCGACCTTTGCCTGCTAACACCACAAATGCTCTCCTTTCTTGTCACCCAAACTGGCAACCCAACTTAGATCCTTGTCACAGAAAGTGACAGAGTCAGTTTCCAGAACCCAACTCTGATTCAGACCCTGAAATAACACCGAAATGCACACGCACCTCAGAGTCCAAGCACCGCGGAGGGGTGGACGAGATGTAGGTTCCTGGAAATGGTAGCAACGACGCAATCACTACCGTCACAACTTCTAAATGTAATGAAACGCTGCAAGTGGAATCCGTCCGGTCTTTCCCATGACCGTGCTAATCGGCGACTGCGTCGTACAGTCCATCGGTCTCGTATACTCGGCAATTTTTCGCGATACTTTCCTTCGACGCTGAGGGATTGTCGGTAACACTGGCCGGCGTGAAGTCAATGGCGTCTCCGTTGTGTTCCCCACTTGTACAATTTCGTCCATCCCGGAAATCTTCGTGTTTCCAAGTATATTTGGATTACATCAGCTTTAACCCCTAAACGTCCAGATTCATCTCCAGAACTGACAATTTGAGAAAAATCATTATAAAGTGCTATTTGGAAGCATATTTTGGAATTGATATTCAAATGAAAGTTGTAGATTATGATTTATAGATTCCATATCTACAATTAGATTCACCAATTCTATCACCAATATTTTTTTATAAATATTGAGAGAAAAATTCCAAAATTCCTTCAAAATTCGATTACAAGCAAAATATTATCATTTTTTGAGTAAAATTTGTTGGAATGGATTTGAAATGGGGTTCTCTTCACATGGTAATTTTTAGAAATTTTTGTGTTCTTCCTATCTATGACCTCATTTTGACTAATCCAGTTTAGAACTAAAGTCAATGCAGTTTGACCACTTGACATACTTGTGCATTTGTAATTTTAGGAAAATATAAACTCTAGTAACACCGAATCCAACTCTTAGATAGGACAACAACTTCATAACATATCTTCACAAATTAAAATAACTTTCATCCAAGCAATAAGGAGGATGAAACTAGTGTTTCAAATTGTTCATCGTTCAAAAAATGGATGTCGATGCATTTATTGGTTAATCTACCTACGTGAAGGTCAAATTCGGCATAAATTAATTCATTTTTGTTAAAAAGTGCCACATGTCTTCTCATGAATGGTGTGAGGTGATGTGGACCCTTGAGAATCTGATGCGGAAATTCAATTTCGGTACTTGAGTGTTGAACCAAACCTTTAAGAATGGTATAAGAGTCCTAGGGAAGAGTCCATCATAGGAAAAGGAATGTAGATTTAAGGTACCTATTCTTGATTGTGTCCAAATAAGTGTGTGAGGATTGTTCATGAAATTAAATTATCTAGTTTTGTGTTGGATCTTGTTGGAAGTCAAAAAAATATTTTTTTATTTTATTTTCATTTGTATTTTTTGGACATTGTATGAATAAAGTGTGAATTTTCAAGGCGTTGAAAATAGAGGTATATAATTGCAATGCTAGGCTCTCATGGATAGAAACAATATATTTAGGCAAGAATTTATAGTACTCAATTTCAAAACATGGTCACAAAAGAATCTAAATTTAACATATTTTCACAAGCTTTCTTCATAGACCCATCCCTATGTGAACTACTTTAGAACCTTGTACAAAATTCATCACACAATAGGTGAACATACTAGTCACATCACTAAAAATATATACAAAACTTGTTTTTTCGACAAGTATGAATGTGCTTCACCTATTTCCTACAACTCCCATTAAAAGCCCTTGAAGACATTCATAATCCGCCAAATGGATGCCATGGTTCTTAAGGGTTAAAACCTCTTACTTTATAAAACCCCATTTTATCACAATGTGCATAAATGAAATGATTTTTGTCAAACAAAGAAGCACATGTCAAGATTTTTGAACCCAATCCCCAATAAAGCTTCCCCATTGTAATTCACAACCATAATTCCACATTGTTATAAGGATGCACGGTTCAGATTTTACAAGAAACAACTTACATGAAGATATGTGCACCTACAAGAGACACTCTCCTAATTGTGCCACCTATCTACAAAAGTCCAAGATATGTAGAGCTTTCAATTATGGCAAGAATGGATATAGTACTAGTCAGTAGTATAGGAGTAATAATCTCATTAACCCTTAAATGTCAATACGGACGTTTTGTGTCCAATGGATGACAAAGAATCTCTCTATGTAGGACAAAACTATGACTATTCATCCTTGAAATTTTGTGAGAAAAGCGTAGGTCTTCTACAGTAGTATGACTTCCAATGAATATTTTTGGATTTTATAAAGTAGATGATGTCACACGGTTTCAAAAGGGAGTATTTCCACGGTCACCAGTCCGTCCTTCAAGGGTTAATTTCGACCGAGCTTGAGTTATGTCAAGAACGGTATATACAAGTCCACTCTCTCCACCATCTGCAATGCTTCCATTTCCTCTGGACTGCCTACAATGCTCGTAGGAAGGATTACAATATCGACATCTATGTATCAAAATCAATTACACTTTCGCAAGGTGATCTTTCGTGGCATTATCGACATTTGTAGCCATAAACGCCAAATATAATTCTACATTGTTCAATCCACAAAGTTTCTTAATTCTATCCATGGAAGCGGGAGGGTCAAGCCTGAACTCGTTAATCCCCTCTTGATCATCAAGTGTTGAATTGGCAGTAGTCCATTTAGCGGTTTCCATCCGCGCTGCTACAATTGCCTTTCGAATAGCAGAATGTACTGAACCTCCTAACAGGAATGGCGCTTCTCCAGCAGCTGCAAGTCATATTACATTGTTTCAGTCAGACTCTCGTACTTTTCCAAAGCATAAAAGAATATGCTAATTTGGTCAATCGTGTTGGAGCCAATCAACGTGACAAGTCTACGGAAACTGCACCTGATTGTGACAGCCTTTCTAAAACCGACCTCTACAGATTCTTGCCTAAAAATGTACTACCTCTATCCATGAGACCCTAGGGCTGCCTTCAGATACACAGGTGACTTGAGAATTCATAGTTTATTACTACGATGTCCAAAAAATGCATATGAAGAGAATTTAAAATTCACTTTTGGCTTCCCAAAAGATCCAACAAAAATTAGGCAATTCAGTAATAGGAACCATAGTCAATTGCTTAAAATCAAATGCAATTAGGTGTAGTTACCTTAGTTTCATTGTGATAAAATACAATTCTTTGGTACGTAATTCAAAAATAGGAACCATGCAAACAGTTGGCGGAAGCTTACCTTTGGAAGAAAGAATACGATCTTGAAGAGTAGCACTGTTAAAGAGCTCCACATGAAATCGTTTCTGGATGGTGTCAACCGTAGGCACCTTGTACCCCCAAGTTCCATCATCTAGCTCCCTTCCATCCTTGCTCAGCTCCACACCTTCTGTCACATAAAATCCTATCCCTTGCACAAAGGCGCCCTCAATCTGCAAATTGAAAGCCACGATTTCAAAATCAGCTCATGTATCTTAATGAGTTGATAATGCGCGCCCTTCATGGGACCTTGAATAAGTTTGAACCGTGCAAACAAGTCTGACAAAATTGATAATGAACTTCCTCTTGGAATTTAGGGTTACATAAAAATTTGAAATTTTGGAACATGTCCTTTGTAACACGACGCATACCTGGCCGATATCAACTGCCGGGTTCAGGCTTTTTCCACAATCAAACACTAGATCCGTCGCCAGAATGTTGGCCTCGCCAGTGAGAATATCGATTTCCACCTTGGATTCACAAAAAGCGATAAAATATCAGATGATATGCAGAATTCAGACAAAGCTTGGTCTTCACGTGACATGGGTGGGTCTCCATGTCGGCACTAGCCATTGAACCAACGACGTTAACACGGCATACAGATGCCCTGGAATACTTACTTCACTAGCGGCAGCCGCGTAATTGAGGTACTGAAACTTCTTTGGCACATATCTATGATGAACCTTCAAATCGGTCATAAAAAATGCCTGCACAGCACCACACAAGATGCTTAGAATTCTTGAAAGAAAAGGTGCATGTGATAGCTTCATAACTGGGATTTGACCACTCTCTGGAAATTCAGGAAAACCGAAATGCACATTTGTAGCAAGTTAACCCTTTTGTCTTACCTTGGCAATGAGGGCCTCCCATTGGACTTCACCATCAGGTGCTGCAGCTTGTAACATTTGGTATATGGGAGTGAGCCTCTCCACCAACACCTGGCAGGCCTCTTGAACAGCTGCACAGCATCCTTCGGAGGTTGTGCTACTCGACGTGACTCCACTATTTGCGGAACTTAAGGTGTCCATTTGTACAATCCTGAATCTTGATACGTCAAGTCCTCGTCCCTGAAACAAACACAACAAGCTCTCTCTGAGGATTAAATCAAAAAAGCAAAGATCAACGTGAAGAAATAATCTGTTGGCACCATTGTAATACATCATCAAATTCTTCCAAATTTGGACTGCTTCAGGGGGATTAACCCCTAAACGCCCAATGCTTTTTAGGGCTGCTATTAACCATTAATAAACAAAAATAAAGCTTAAAAACTTTGATAAGTTTTAGCAACTCTTTGCCAAAATTGTAACTGAAGGATGTTTACCTAGATGGGATGGATTGCATGGGAAAAGAAAACACAACAAGATCATATATGAACGAACAGATTCTAAGTGTAAATCACCAAGGGAGTTAGGAATTTGATAGTTGTCCTAAATGCATTCAGTCCTTTATTTACCTAAATTTGTGGCCATGTAAACAACCAACTTTCAACTGCTAAACTAAATCTGATAAGCAAAAACAAAACCTTGGACGCTAGAAATGCAACACGAACCTCCGGAAACAGCTTGTTAAGTGCAAAGCAGGCCGCTTGTCGAACTTTCGTATACAACCCTTGTCCAATTTCCACTCCCGAAGTTTCCAACGCAATGGATCCATCAGCAAAGATGGACACCATTGCGTTTTTGGGTAAACTCGGGTTGTTGTAGATGATGGGGATCATCGCAATTCCCCGTTTCCTCCAAGTGCTGCTCTCGTTGAACTTCTCAACCTCACGTTCACGCTCCTCCCAATTGGCAGAAGCCTTGAGACGGCTCCATATCGAGGGTAACGTGAACCCTTCGGGTTTGCCCACAACGCCCTCTCCGAAATACTTCGTCAAGCTTCTAAAGTCGTGGAAATTTTGTTCACGTACTACCTCAGAGTGCATCCCCAACCGTGCTGCCACGGCTTCCACCACGGCTTCGGCCAAGAAGGAGCCTTGCGCTTGGCCAGGACCACGCATGGCCGTCTTGGGGACAGTGTTGGTCTTGCAGATTTTGAAATCGATCTCCAAGGCGCCGTAATTATACTTCTTAAAAGCGTGCGTAAAGTCACCTAAGGAAAAGAATGCAAACACCCGATGAATACATCATGTCTCTCTATAATTGGAAGTACCAGAATTGGTCACATGCGCAAAAGTCTCTCTGCATGTAGGTTATCTCAATGGCAATGAAAATTAGCTCTTCGTTGATTTTGTAATCTTTCTCCAGGGCCCCGTAATTGCACTTCTTCAACGCATGGGTGAAGTCGTCTAAGGAAAAGAACAATGGCCCGTTACATCGTCCCCCTAACTAGAAGTAGCGGTGTTGTTAACAGGTGCAAAGTCGAGGTTAAATGCAGATGAATTCCTACACCGTTTATTCTATTTAGTATGCTGCATGATTCAATGTAGAACCAAATTAGTGTGTCATAGAGTGAATCTATTCCTTTTGTTGAATTGTGTACCTTAGGATCACTATTAAACATCTTTTCAGTGAAAAATCAATTCAAGCAACAAGAGGCCAGTCAAAGTGGCCAATTTCAGATCCAAAGCCTAGTACATGGAGTTCATCAACGGATACACTATTATATGGTGTTCCTAGTGCTTCATAGGAATACCGCTTCATAACGACATGGTGAATCATATACTGAAAAAATAGAATGAGAGATTAACTTACCCGGAAGGAATGAAGAAAAGTCTGCCTCATAACCTGCCTCGATCAGAATTTGGGTTTTCAAAGCGGTGATGCGACCTTCTTTGGTGAAGGCGACGCTGAAGGTAGACGTGGTCGGACTTCGACCTCCGATAAAGGTCATGTCTGTGTTCCGGTCCAAGGATGTGCGAACAGGGCGACGCAACTTGTAGGCCGCAAGCGCACATGCCACCGCAACCTAAACAGAAATTAGTTGATAAAATTAGGTCTTAATAAAAACTAGAATAGAATTAATACAGAAAGATTAGAAAAGAAATTGCAGTCTCTGCCACTGGATGGTGCTATCCTCACTGCAGTGCCGCGAGATCAATGCATTAAATTAAAATCCTAAAAGATACTAAAGTAGAATAGAATTAGGTTAGAAGGATTAGAAACGAAAATTTGAGGTCTTTGACTGGAGGTTGGTGTTCTTCTTACCGCAGTGCCGCAAAATCAATGCATAAAATAGGTCTTTATAAGAATTCGAATAAGAATTCGAATAGAAGGATTAGAAGAGAAATCATGTCTTTGACTGAAGGTTGGTGTCCTTACCGCAGTGGCGAGAAATCTATGCATAAAAATAGACCTTAATAGAAACTTGAATAGAGTTAGAATGGAAGGATTAGGAAAGAAATTGAAGTCCTGTCTTTGAGATGTTGGTTTGCTTACCGCAGTGCCACGAAAGACCTTGCCACCAAAGCCACCCCCGACTCGCCGGGTAATGACACGGACGTTGTGGAAGGGAAGGCCAAGCGCCTCGGCAATTGCTCTCTGCACATAATCCGGTGTCTGTGTTGAGCTGTAGACCACTATGCAGTTGTCCTCATCAGGTATGGCCAGTGCGGCTTGGGTTTCCATGTAGAAGTGCTTCTGTGACTCAGTGATCACCTGATCGTCCCAACCACACGTACAAATTTTTCAGGCTCGCTAATCACGAACATTTCAATCAGTACTGTCCACACCAGATAATTTCTCTCCCAATTTTACTGGCACATAAGAGACCAGAAAGCACCAAGAACAATGGTCAGGCTAAAAAACAGAGAGGAATTTATCGAATTCAAGAAAGAAAACTGGACAGGTAGTGTACATTTGTAGCCACATTTTTCCTAGGAATCACACAGGTATCAACCTAGTATCATCCACGTATTACCGAGAGTCACCAAGTATTACATGAGCATTAACGAAAATTCTGGCTATGTTACAAAAATGCAGGAAAGGAACTGCAAGTGTGCAGTTTCAGTGACACCAGGTTGCTTGCTGAGAATTGAACGTACTTCAACATTTTCGAGTTTCATCTCTCCCGCTGCGAATCCCTCCGTGATATCACCAATGGGCCCAAAAGAATTAGCCACCATGAAATGCACCGGAAACGTAGAATTTTGTTCCAAAGCCTCCTTCGCTGATAATATCGGAGGACCCACAGATTGTGTGTCATAGTCCACCTTCACTCTGCCGGCCGCCTCCTTCGCATGATCATACGTATCTGCGACCTGATCGGAATGGCCAAAGAATTATGAATAAGCACAAAAGGATCAAGAAAAGAAGAAGAAAAAAGGCGCAAAATAACCCTTTAGGGACGAAGAAGCGCATATTTGGCCTCGTGATTTTTCAGCTGTTTTGAAGTGTATAGATGGGGATTTCAATAAGCTCAAATTACTAATATTTTTAATTAACTTACGTCATGTTCTTCTCTAAATCTAATTCTGTAAATACTTTCTCCGTTTTCTTTATATTTCCAACAATATGATCAATCAAAATGATCACTTTGAAATCACGAATACTTACCATCACCCCGATGAGATGGCCGACGCACTCCACGAGGTCCGTGGCGAACAGGGCCTGTCTTGAGAGAGCCCCCAAACTCACGCCAATATTCTTTCCCGTGGCTGGAATGTCCGCAGCCGAAATGTACGCTACTGTCCCTGGCGTTTGCAAACCGGGCTGCACGTCGACCTTTCGTAGTTTGGCCAAAGCTTTCTCACTGAGCACGAATGCGGCATGAAGGCAATCCGCTGGTGCCGGGATATCGTCCACGTACACAGCCTCACCTGTCAAGGAATTGACAATCCCATGAATTGACACACCAAAACATGGAACGAAAAAAAATAAAACCAAACGAAGAACATGGAACAGAGTCAGAGTCACAGAGAATCATATACCGGAAGCTTGAAGTTCAGATTGCGTTTTTGCAGATGGTTTTCCAATAGGAGAGAATTCTTCTGTCAAGGAAATTGTTTGTTTCCCGGAGTTTAATAGCCCTGGAGCTTTACTGACTAAATCCTCTCCGTTCCTTAGAATCGGTGCCAGAGACTGAAACAGGAAACTCACAGCCACGCTCACACGGTACTCAGCTTTCCGTGTTTCAGGTTTCGGTACAATCTCGGTCTTCAGCAGCTGCACAGCTTCCAATATGACTCCCCATGTCAACGCCTTCCCATTCAAGTGATTCTCCACACGGCGAGCTCGGATCGCATGGTCTGTCCCAAATGCTCCAAATGCTAATCTCACGTCTTCGAATCGACCGGTTTCGGAGACTCGTGCAAAGAAGGCAGCGTTCAAGTAGGCTAAAGCGAATCCTGAAGGGCGAGGGGCCGCCCTGAACGTCTTGAAAGTCACGCCAGAAGCTCTATGCAGAGGTATCCAGATGGATTGCAAAAATTCGCCATTCGCCAGAGCACCTTTTCCAAGGAAGGTTTCAAGATTGATCTTCTTACCACCGACTATCACCTGGGCGTCTACTCCAAGCAGAATGGTTGCAATGTCGGAATCGAAATTGTAAAGCCGAGCCATCATCAAATTGCCTCCAACACTGCCCCAGTTGCGCACATGGTTGCTGGCAACTTCACGGAGATGGGCAGCTAAGACACGAGCAATTGTTGTTGTGGATTTCACACCAGCAACACAACCATTTAATGCTGCCTTAGATTTCAAATCCAAGTTCTCTAAAAACTCTATGAAATTTGAGATTGTCACCGCTGCACCCACTTCAATCTCATCCGCCTTCTCACGCAATACCAGTAACTCCTCAACCTAATGCACAATCGAGAAGTTACACACAGTTTAGTATTCAAATGGAGACTGATGAAAATTACCAAGCAATCTTGAAGCTTAAAAGAGTAGCTTGCCTTGCTAATGTCGACGTAGACGTCCGGTTTGATGTTTTTGTAATATCCAGCCGCAGTGTTGCCAACCACCAGCTTCATTTCCCTTGATGTTCTGTTCTGATACGTCTTCAGAGTTTCTGAAATATCCGTCAAACGCTCTGCTTCAACCCACACCTTCTCTCTCTCCTTGACACTGACGCTGTCTGAAAATCTGAACCGAGGATGCACCTTCTCGTGCTTTACCCCGTTTCCGTTCACTGCGCAACAAGAATCATAGAACAGCATGTGAGTGAAGCAGGCACTTAGAAGGAATTATTATATTCGTTAAAATAGCCTGTGTCAGGATGCCAAATTTGTGATATTCAAGTGCCCAGAACTCTAAAATTAGGACTTTCAAGTAGCAGGAGCTCTAAAAGCAAAGAATGGTCTAGGTCTGAAGTTCCAATCGGGCAACTGAAGCTGCGCCAAATTCACTGAGATCTGCCCTCTTAATGAATACGAGGTTACCCTGCCAGAATTCAAAAGCAAGATTGTGACAAGTCGTGAAGGAACAACATACTTGATACGGAGAAATGGTCACCATTTTGATGTGAAATCCTTGAACCACGAGCCTCGCATTCTTCAATAAGAAATTGAGGAAAGACGGGATCACGGTCAGAGTCGTACGCCGGCACCCCGCCGTCGAAATGGTGCAACCCCAAGTCTTCCACATCCACTTCGTGACAGAAGCTTTTACAGGCATCAAGCAACGGTCGATAACCCGTGCATCGACAGATATTCCCGGCTATGGACCTCTCCGCCTCGGCCGCCGTCAATTGCAGCTTCTGTGAGTTCGAGTTCGACTTGGGTTTGGACTTGCATCTCGCGTTGCGAAGCTTGCCATACAATGCCATGGTCATCCCAGGCGTGCAAAACCCGCATTGTGAAGCGTGGAAGCCCGACATGCGCTTGTGGATGGCGTGGTGTCCCGATTGGAGCGACCCCAGCCCTTCCGTGGTGGTGATGGCGCAGCCGTCAAAGGAGCAGAGCAAGGCTAAGCAGGCGTTCACAGTGATTTCCTCGAGCTCTTTTGTCTTGGGGTTGTATCTGCTTATGAAGACCACGCAGGCGCCACATCCGCCTTCGCCGCACCCGCGCTTGGTGCCGCGGAAGGTAGTCTTGGTGCGAAGGTAGGTGAGTAAAGTTATCGAAGGGTCCACCTCCGGAAGCTCCACGCGTGCGCCGTTCAAAGCGAACACGAGGGGCCGAACGGGTGACTCCGCCATCGCCACAGAACTTCGAAATTGGCAGGGCACCGGAACTAGTGAAGCTCTAGCAATTCACTACCACGGTAGACCTGTGGTCACCCAAATACGAACACTGTATGTTATTCTCAAGTATAATTCTCACCTTCACACACTGTCACCAGTAATCATAGCGGAGAAGTAAACGTTCGACAAATTTCTTCCAGTACCTACCAAACGAGATTGTAAGAAGCTTCGAATCCGCTCAAAAACGGAGCATCAGAAACCCATCACTCCATCTCAACAAATGCGGCAGTCATTTGCAACCACCAACTGTGGAGCGCGCGCTCCATGACTTCGTCTAAAACGAACCGAGCCTCCACGTGGGAAGACGTAGTTTAGAAAGAAACAATCATCAAGACATGAGCGACGAGCGCGCGCGGTGCACTCGCGGAGCTTGCGTTGAACACGTCAATCGACCTCATTTTGATCTACGCAACAAGCAAAGAAGAAGGAAAACTAGCCACGCTGCCACAGAGACAGAGAGAGCACGTGATGCGTGCGGTACTTTCAGGCTTCTGGCGCTATGTTACTAACTTTTAGTGTGGGCTACTAACTTTAGTGAGCGCCATAAACCAAGACATGTGTAGGCAAAGCCGGACACAATTCGGATGATGCGCAAAAAATGTCCAACCATCAACGACAAATCGACAATGCACATCGCATTGGAAAGAATTTTTCATGAGCACTCGTCATCCGTCAACTGACGACTTTTTGAAGGGATGTCCCAAATTGCAGGAACCCCAGTGTGTCGGAAGCTACACACTTCCAAGTTCCTACACAGTTCTGTACTGTACTGTACTGATTTGGACGGGAGGGAGCATCAATGACCATTGCCAGTCTGTGTTGTAGGGATGTGATTCAAGATTGAGGTACCAGTAGCCTAAGAGTGGACAGCTAGCTGTATTCACGCGAGAAGGAAATGATTGTCAATGCTGCGAAAGCAAGTGTCGGAAAGTTCTACCGGTCCTCGAGTTCCATGTGTCTATTCTCTCATGTCCATTTCGTTGTCTTTTTTTTTTTTGTCTTTTTTTGGACACAAATGAAACGGAATTTCATTGCATAGGGGAAGAGTACAAAGCCACCAGACACAGGTGGCCTGGTGGCGTTTCGTTGCCTTTCAAGGTTGCTGCTTTGCGCCTTGGTGACTAGACCCTTTGCGCCTTACTGAAGTGACTCGACGCTTTGCATTGGCAAACGCTACCTGTAGACCTATGAAAGCTGTCACAGAGACCGGATTACAGGGGTCTTGACAGCCTCTCCTAGCGTAAAGCTAGCTGACTTATCTTGTTTTGATGATGAATGTTTGTGAGTACGTGTATGTTGATCATGCCGACTGCACGCGAGGGTTTGTGACGACAATACAGCCTGGCTCGTATCTGGAACGACCTAAACTGTTGAAATGGAGATAATGATACCCTAGAACTGCGAAAGATCATTGGATCCTAGTATCCTGCATTTCCTCCGACACAGTAATATGTGGGTGAATCACCTGCAGTTTATGATGTATAGACGTTAGAGGTAAGTGTAGTTTCGGCGTTACTTCGAAGTTAATGGCGCAACCAAAACTGTCCAAGGAAATGACATTGATATCTTCTAAGTTACCATGGAAATTTGACCTCGGGTGTTTGAAATTGATAAAGAGATTCTCCGTAATGTCCTCTTTTCATGATCCTTCAATTCCACATTCTGCAACTTCAAGTAGTTAGCACACTGCCTGGTTCATGGAATACTACATATACACATTCCTTGCACAGAAGTTGACCACATGAATTGCAGTAAGTCCAGTTTACTGCACTTTGGCAAGGAAAGTTTTTAATTACAGGAGCTAGACTGTGCAGAAACTGGTTCAGATGGGCACTGCGAGTGGAAGTTTCATCGATCTGGGTGACCTGCGAGGACTAACTACAGTAAGTTATTTGCTACAACACGAGGTTCTCTCAGCTCATCGATCCACGACTTGGATCAGTGCGAACTTGAGTGCAAATGCAGCACGTCACCTGGAAAGGCTGAATCCATGAAAAGCTTCGGGAAGATTTAAGAATTTAATATAGTTGTACTTCGACTCTTCTCTAGAATATTCGACTATTCAGTGGCTCATTGGTGCAAATGCAGCTTTGTATCTAGCTTCGTCAAGAAACAGTGAAAAGCTTTGAGTAAGGTGTCAGAATATAATATGTTGTGGATTTCGATTGTTATCTATATGCTACAGTACTAGACCAGACGAGGGTACAATTCTCGGTAGGATATCCTTCCTGTTGAAAACTTAAGTGCAAATGTAAACAGGTGTCTAGCTTCCTCGTAAAACCATCAAAAGCTTTCATTGGCGAGGTGTTTGAAATCAAAATGATATTACTATAGTTGGACCATAACATTGTTAACCTTTGCTAGTGGTTCCTTGTTGCTTCCCCCAAAGCGGGGAGCCCCAACGTCATGCATTATTGACTTTGAGTACCCAGGGATGGGCATCGGGCTACAAACCTGTACAATTGACAACCAAGGAAAATGTTACTTTCATAACACCAATTAGATGCTTGGGATTTTATAATTTAATTCCCTTCCATGCATCCACAAGGGAATCATCCCTTCTCATAGGGGGAATTTATCAGCCCGGTTAACAACATTATGGACTTTGGCCCTTCTATTGTATAGTAGGGTAAAATTCTCAACACAATGTTTTTTCTATAGAAAACTTGACTATAAATGTAAGAAGTATCTAATATAGCTTCCACATGAAACTATAAAAACTTTCATAAAGTGTTAGAATTTAGTACAATCGAACTTTTGATCCTTCTACAGTATTAATAGGAGCATATACTTTTTGGTACAAATTGCATTTAGTATTTTGGCTCTAGATGATTCTATACTAAAACTAGAATTTGACAAATTTATTTTACCATCATGCTCAAATGTACAAAATTCATTGTAGAATGAACAAAATCTAATTATTTCACAGAAATAGAAATTTAAAAAATTTAGCATGGGATATCCAAACATCAAATTCTCTATTGATATAAATTTTGTTTACATTCTTCATAAAAATTCTATAATGTTTGTTCTCATATGAAAGATGTAAATATGGATGCTTCTTATCTATCTACACTATTAGATAAAAAAGTTAAATTTAAAAATCACCCAAAATGGAGTTTGAGTTTAGGGCTATACCAAAAACTCAAACTCCATTTTTGGAGATTTTTAAATTATCATGTAAAACCACAAAAGTTAAATTTTAAAATGACCAAAAAATAGAATTTGAATTTTCTCAAATAGAAATTTGGCATGCTTGATCAAGGTTGAATAAGAAGGCAATGTCAATTATTCATGACAAAAAAAGGAAATCATATTTACTTTATGCAAACTTTTTAGACAACACAATATGTAGTCCATCCCAATTAGTCCATACAAATATTAGCCCCTACTTATTCTAAATTTGTAGGGTAGACCAACCCAATTCCATTTGCTATCCAATTCCAATTCCATCATCCTACTTTTGGCACCAATTCCGCCCCCAAAAAACATCCAAATGCATTCATTTTCGACAAAGTCACTACATTAATGCCAACAAGGGATAATGTATCAATTCTTTAATGGTAAATACTTTAGATCTATTAGATACATGGAAGGGTGTTGATAGGGTGCTTATATAGCATTCATTGCTCTACTTTACAAACAATTTTGTATATTTAGGGCAAACCACTTTAGAACTTCACAAAAATTACAATTTTAACCCCTAAATGCCCAAACTTCACTTTTCAGCAATACAACGATTTTAGGTAGCTCTCTATGAATGGAATTATTATTTTTTTCTAGTAAATTTTCATACAACATGTGAACAAAGAATTGCCTTAAGGCACAACAATTTTCATAACTTTTGATTACATGGTTCAAAAGTTATTGAATGATATGTCATTTTCATTGCTTGGCTAGTTGCTTGGCTAGTAGCTTGGGTAGCTAAATATATTCTTAAAAGTACCCTTTTTCCAGAAATAAAAATTTCAAATTGGTTTTGTAGATTTATAAATACATGAAAACTTCGAATCTTTCCATTTTGATCAATGAGATATAAGTTATGAGGAGTTTTAGTTTGTGGGAAGTTATGGAATCTCTACTCTAAAATAAACTTTGAAGTCCTCTATTTAACTCAATTTTCAATATTTTGAAAAGAAATAAAAATCGTTTGTGCAAATTATTTATTAGAACATACAACCATTGGTATTGGCATTTTTCAATTGGACATAACTAAATTCTTAACAATTTAGTATTTTGAATCATTATTTATTTTTTTCAACTTACTATTTTTTTCCTATATGTTGTACAATTCCAAATGATCTGAAATTTTCCAAGCATGTACCCAACTTGCCTCAAAGAATGATTCTAAAGAAGCACCACCATTTGGGACATTTTTTCATACAAATGTGACCTTGTAACTTGTAGCTGCCTCAAGAGCTACCAGGTTATTCGGAGGGCCCAAAAAGGATTTATGTCAATTCAAATAGTAATATCTTGCAATCTATATGGTGGAAATTTCGGAATGTTATTCCACACTTTCTCAAACCAACATACTGCAAGATCGTATATCACTTTTGGATACATTTGTCCGAGAGGGTATTTTTTCTAAAATTTGGTACTTGTACTAAAAATGGCAATTTGGAAGGATGTTTGCTAAAAAACATAGTCAATTACATTTAGAGGTTAATAGAAAATTTATAATTCCACTTGGGTTCAATTTGAAAAACAAATACACACCTCTAAAAAATATGCACCCTTCTTTGAGTTGGCCCCAAGATATGCATAATCAAAGTGGTAATAGGCTTGTCTACCTAATATGATTCAAAACCAACTTTAGATCAAAGTTGTTTGAAGGAAAAAAAATTCAAAAATTGGCTTACAAATTTGTA
Organism: Straminergon stramineum; assembly: GCA_963920665.1. Lineage (NCBI taxonomy): Eukaryota > Viridiplantae > Streptophyta > Bryopsida > Hypnales > Calliergonaceae > Straminergon > Straminergon stramineum. The sequence continues at coordinate 23,534,352 of OY987264.1, forward strand.
GTATATTTAGCTTTTGCCTTTCAACATGATATTATGGATATTTTCTACCTTGTTCTATTATAGCCAAGGTAGGAGGTCCATAAAGTGCTCATTTAAGAGCTCAAACTGATTTTTTGGGAGGTGAAACTTGAAATATTTTTCAATAAAATTTCCTTGAAAGTCAAATGGAAATGGCATCTAATCCAAGTTGCTTCATACTTTTTGGAGTTTTGTAAAATTAATTATGAATTTTTGAAGTTGAAATGGTGCAAGGCTCTAAAATCACCCACCTCCTCAAATGTACACTATTTGTACATTGTTGATACAACAAAAAATAACATATACAAATAGTACACATATGAAGAGGTGGGTGATTTTAGAGCTTGAGTGCTTTTAGAAACTCCTACCTTATATGAAGATGACTTGTGGGTGTTGTGCTCATCAATTGTTGTATTCTTCAGCTACTATCAACACCTGCTTGAATTTCTTAAGCCACCAAAAATAATTAAGCAAATACTCCTATTTACTAAATCTAACATTTGTCATCGCAAGTGAGAAGAATTGGTGTTAATAAGATCAATCATAGGTACTTTAACCTCTAAAGGACTAAAATACATTTTAGGTGGAAATTGTGAAAAATTGTCACTTTTTAGTTTTTAAAGCAATGAAAAAAAAAGTTTTTTTATTTTTATTTATTTTTCATCAAAATTCAACCATAAAAATTTGTACTAGATTATTATTGGAATGTGTGAAAAAATTCAAAAACTGTGATTGCACGGATTGAAATATTAAATCATTTAACTCCTAAAAGCCCAAGGCCTTCAAGGGTATGAAAACATCATACCTTTTGAAGTGTTATAGATCTAAATTCCACTAAGGTATAGAAATCTCAACCATAAAATCTTATATTGTATAAGTTGTAGATGACAAGAATCAAATTTGGAGTCATTTGGCTGTATAGATTGCAAGATTATTATGTTTTAGTGTTGAAAAAGGATGCAAAAATTTTCCTAGCAACATTTTCGGAGGTGAAATTCAATTTCTAAATGTATTGTAATGAAAAAACTTTTAACTATAAAGTGATTCAAAACTAGCATACAAACACATTGGTGGAAGAAAATATCATTCAATTGACGTATTGTGATTGTAAAATGGCTTCAAAATGTCAAAAAATAGCACAAAAAGTTGCAAAAAAATACATCTAAGGTTGAATCTCCTACTAAAATGCTTCTCAATCACTCATAACTTCTAGGATTGATATGAAATTTTAGCCACACAAATTAGAGTAGAATGTGCAACTTTTTCAAAAATAATTATTGGAACGAACATTATGCAAAGAAAAAACAAGCAAACAAAGTTCACTGTAATCCAAAAATGTTGGGGTTTTGAACTTCAAATTTGTTTCAAAACATTCAAAACATTTTGGATTGACATGAAAATTATACCACAATAACTAGACTTCAAAAGGAACACAACCCAACAAATTTAATTGAAAATGAACATTGGATGGAGGAGATACAAGCCCTCAAAGTTATAGCCATTGAATGCAATTTGGTGAACTCAAATTGAACTTGTGAACTTTGATTTGCTTCCAAAATATCAGTACATATAAACTACTCTAAAAATTTTACCACACAAACTTGTAGGGAGAGTAAAGAATCCAACAATTTTTATTGTATTTGGACAGTGGATACAAAAGTTGTAGCACTTTGAATTGGACTTGAAACTATGTGAGGACACTTTTGGTCCCATGGGGCATTTAAGGGTTACAATAGAAAGAAAAAGTTTTTTTTTCTAACCTTGCCCAACAAAGCTAGCAAACTTTAACTCTTCCTAGAGTGAGATATAGCAGAGCCAACCACTACCAACCACTTGAGCATTATGTGAATGATCTAGAATAGTAGAAGGCCATGTTAATTTTTTGACTTATAGAATGATAGAAATGATGGGCGTTGTCAAATTTTCAAAACTTTTTTCCTTTAATTCAAATTGTTATAAATTTTGGAAGCCAAAAATTGGCCTACACCCATCTCCAACATATAGAGTCTTCCATAACTGCTCATCCAAAGACTAATTTGGCTCTCAAAATCAAGCACATGTGTCATGACAGTGATGACTACAAGATGGTCAAAAACCAAGAAACTAAATGTACATTCGCACTTGGTGTTTGCAAGTAACGCTTGTAGGAAGGTAATGTAATCAATGAATGACGACAGGTGCTGAAGCTTGCGTGCTTGGCAGGCTGACCCAGGCGCGCGGCAGACACTGGTCATGGAGATGCTTGCTATGATCGTGCTGTGCACATCTGGCGAGTATTGTTCAATTTTTAGAAGTGTACTCACCTACGAAACAGTACTGGGGTGGCTGGCAAAATGTGGAATTGCCCACGACACGTACAGGTAGTTTGCTTCATGAATCCGGGAGATTTTGCGAGCAGCTGCACACTATGCCGGACTCCCGAACCAATGCAATAGATGCAGGTAGTTTGGGCATAACGCGAATAACTGCCCTCTAAACAAACCCAAGACATAGGACAGTAAACAAATGCCGAAGAAGCGGAAAGAGGATACCCCTCAAGCCCCAGAGGCGAGACAGGAGGAAGAGGGTTTCACGCTGGTAACATCGAAGAAGCACAAACAGAAGCCGAATAGTAAGGCGAAGGAACAGTGGCGAGAAATTGCGCCCAACAGCCAAGCCCAATAGCAGACCCAGAAGGCAACACAAGGCAACGACCCAGGCAGAAGCGGACACAAGGCAGATAGATAGAAAACACTCCCGAGAAGCACGGCCATCACGGCCAATCCCAACCCAGCAACACCAAAGGGAGGAGTTTCAGACAAATCGGAGTCGGTAGCACAGACTAAGAGGAACGCAGGGGAGCAGACAGGAAGTAGGCCAAGGACTGACACCTCACAAATAGCACCCAAGAGGACAGAGCACACTTCAGGGGAGCGGTCACCCCAAGAGAAGGAAACACGTTTAACAGCACACACCCCAGTCATACAGGAGGGCGCCCACGAACAGGAGGAGTCAGCATCTTCGAGTCCACAGGAGACAGCACAATTCAAGGCAATCTCGAAGGAGCCAAGTAGGATTCCGATCATCGACTCTATATGGCAGAGGAAGGAAAGACAGACATTGTTGAATCGGGAAATGGGGCAGGAGGAGCTGGAGAGGGAACGAGCGGCAATAGCGGAGCAACCCCGAGTGGCACCGGAGTTCCATTTCCAAGGAGATGGCCCAGGAAAGTAGGGACTGCAGAGCAGCAACCCGTTTGGGGTAGATAGTAGATGGGAGGCAGCGGATTTTCCACCACTAGGGGGTCACCTTTGCAGCAGCACCGAAGGCAAAGAAGGCAAATAGCTGCAAATTCATGGCGGAAAGCCCCCTTCAAGGGAAATTTTGGAATCAGCAGAAAGGCAGGACGTCTACGCACGTCCCCGAAGCGTGGTGGGCGGCCTGGCCAGAAGGAGTCATGGAGGAAGCATTCCAGATTTATCCAAGACAAACGCAGCCGGCTAGGGATCGCTACATCTCCATCTGGCTAGTCATTTACAAGGCCAAAGAGGACGCCAAGGAGGTCCTACTTCCAACGGAGAGTGAGCAACAACCAGCGCTAGGCACACCGTTGGGCGTGGAATTCAGCGAAGGGGACAAGACAGTAGGTGAGATCAAAGAGACCATCTTGTCCGCACTACGGGTGCACCTGAAATCCATTGTAACCAAGCCGCCCAAATTCTCGAATTGGGAGCAGGTTGAATGGGCAACGAGATGGGACACAAAAGGAGACGCTCAGGAGCTCACGATAACGGCGTGCCTTAGGGTTACACTCAAAGCACGGAGTCTGAAGAACGTAGTGATGGTATGGGTCCCATCACAACGAATGACTGAGCTCACACCCGACAGCGGAAGGGCAAAAATTAACACATTATTACAAGATTGGGCGGGTGTGTACATGCTTCCGGAGGTGTCGGATGACTGGCAACTTGGTTTACAAGTCTCCCCACGGCCCCGTGCCAAAAAAGTCTCGCTCAACCAGGAGCCCGGTTCCCTTAGAACTGGACTCACCAGTGGAGGGAACCGTGAAGGGCATGGAAACCGACGACCGCGCTTGATGGATTTCAAAGTCATACTAGCTACGTTGAACATCAGGGGGGCTGGAGTTGGAACTCGAGGCTCCCAAAAACACGTACACATCCGCAAATTGTTCGAGAGAATGGAGGAGCCGCCTGAAGTGATCCTACTGCAGGAACACTGGATGTCAGCAGAACGCTGCCAAAGGAGGTGCCATAGCCTCTCTTTTGCTGGCGATTTCAGAAGCTGGAATCCAGCCATCCGAAACATAGGAGCAGTTGAGAGATGGCGCGCAGGGACGGCCATACTAGTGGCGAAACAATGGGCAGGTAGGATCAAGTACCACGGGATTCTCTTAGACGGGAGAGCCCAGTTTCTAACGCTGCAGACAGATTCGACAGACAGCGTTACTATCATAAACGTGTACGCACCAACCACCTCGGTAGACAGAGTCGAGCTGTGGAATTTACTAGTGAACAGCAACATCCCAGAAGAGGGGTTTATCCTAGCCGGGGACTTTAACATGGTAGAGGTAGAAACGGATAGACTAGGTAGTGCACAGAAGTGCACAACGCCGAATAGGAGAGAGAAGGCGGCGTGGTCGAGGATGATGCACCATTTCGGCTTGGAGGATACCTGGAACTCAGATTACATCCGGAAAACCAACGATCTGAGGTTCTCTTGGGACAACAAGCGATCAGGGCAAGCACACAGGGAAGCCAGGTTAGACAGAATATACCTGTCGACTAGTCTGTGCAACCAAGGCGGCAATTTGACCATGCACCCACATATTGCAATCTCAGACCATGCACCGGTCCAGCTCAACCTGTATCCCCGGCACAAGCCCAATCATCGGGCGGGAGTATTCCACATCGACACATTGCGCAAGTAGAGCTCCAAAGACAGGATAGTCAAAGCCTGGCAGACCAAGAGGAAACCGCAGACAGGAGAATCCTGGATGGAGTGGGTTTCACATGCGCAGACAAGGGCGCGAGAGACAGCCAGCAACATCCACAGGGAAGAACGCATCCAGAGATACAAGGAAGAGAATAGGTCAATCAGACAATTAAAAGTTGCAGAGGGCCAATTACAGGACCATCCTTGGGACAGCGCAGCAATGGAGCAGAGAAACTGGGCGCAATTGGTATTGCAGGACCTTACCCTACAAAAGCTAGAAATGCAGTACCACGCATCTGCAGCACGATGGCTAATGGTGGGAGAGCGCTGCACAAAAGAATATTTCAACGTTTTTAAGGAAGGGGGAAGGAGGACACACATCGCAGAGCTCACGGTGGGAGGCAAAGTGATAACAAAACAGGCCTCTAAGGCAGCAGCGATTACGGAGTTCTACCAGGAGCTGTACACAGAGATCCTGGAATCCCCAGAGATCCAGGCGGCACAGAGACGCGTTCTCGGGAGCATCCCACGAGACGTCACCGAGCAGCAGAATTGTCTACTGCGAGGGGACATTTCCTTACCAGAAATGAGAGAAGCCATTAGGGAGCTGACCTCGGGACATGCTGCCGGCGCCAACGGGATCCCAACAGACTTCTTCAAGGAATGCACAGAGGAACTCGAAGAGGACCTGCTCCAGGCAGTCCGAGAGGTAATGAGGACAAGCAAGCTAACACAGGCCCACAATACAAGTATCATAGCGCTCCTACCTAAGGGGGGAGACTCCACACTCATCAAAAACTTTAGGCCGATTAAACTTTTAGCGTCATTTTATAAGATAGTGGCCAAAATACTGGCTATTCGCTTACAGAAGATTCTCCCAGACATCGTTAGACCTAACCAGACAGGCTTCGTGAGAGGCAGATGTATTATAGACAATATCTTCTTAGCGTAGGAGTCAATCCACTACGCAGAGGAGTCGGGTCAGGATTTAGTGCTGATGTTATTAGATTTCGAAAAAGCATATGATAGAATCTCTTGGTCATTCATGAGAGGGGTGTTAGAACAAAGGGGCTTTCATCCCGAGTTCATCTCAGGCGTGATGGCACTGTATGCACATCCCACATCAGCAGACATAGTGAATGGAGAGGTCGGAGAGACTTTTGAGCTCATGAGGTCAGTACGTCAGGGCTGCCCCCTGGCCCCATTTTTGTTCATAGTTGTTTTTGACGCATTGGGGTTCATGCTGGAGAACCCCAAATACGCCATACAGGGTTTCCGGCTACCATCAGGCCGCGAGGTCAAGGACGCATCCTTCGCGGACGATGCCTCCTTGTATCTAGAGGGAACCAAAGAGAATTTAGATAGAATCGCAGCGGTCTTAGAGTTGTTTTGCAAAGCGTCTGGGTCCAAAATTAACTGGGACAAGTCCCACACAATCTGGGCCTCAAAACGGCCGAGAAATTTTCAGTGGGGAGAGACAGAGGGGTTAGTGTGGATCCCGGAAGGGGTAGGTGTGAGATATCTAGGCCCATTGATAGGGTTTCACATAGGCAAGGACATTAACTCAGCACCTTTGATTGAAGTCATTAAGAAAAAGCTCAGATGCTGGGCGGCCAAAACTATTTCCCAAGCCGGAAGGGTGCTGATTTGCAATCAGGTATTCTTAGCCACCTGCTGGTACCTCGCAGCCTGCTGCGGGATGTCACCCAAAAACTGCGACTTAATTAGAAGCCTAATAGCTCAATACCTATGGACAGGCAGAGAGGAAACCAGGACCCCGGCTAGAGTCCGCTGGAGCACATGCATACTACCTAGAGAGGAGGGGGGGTTAGGCTTGATTGATCCCTTCCTTCAAACACAGGCGTTGTTAGCTAAACTACTCATACGTAGTCTCACCCCAGGGAATGAACCTTGGAAGTGTCTGATGCAGTATAACATAGAGAAAGCCAAGCCATTGGGAGATGCCAAATGGCACAGGTCCCATACCTGGCTACTATTTAGTAAGGGGCTGAAGAGAGAGAACCACTCCCCGCTAGTCACAGCGTGTATAAAAGCATTCATCTCGGTCAGAGGAAACCTTATACAAAGAGCTCCCGAGATAATCAGTGAAATTATGAGGCAACCCTTGTTTGGGAACCCCCTTATTTTGGGAGGGGAGAACACCACACTGGGTTCGGGGCCAAATTTTGGACTCCATCTATGGGCTAGAGCAGGCATCACATCGGTGTGGCACTTATGGGATGAAGCCCGTGATAACTGGATTTCGGCGGAGGACATACAAGGCAGACTACCCAGATCTGGTGCAATCACAGAAAAACGGGCGCAGAGACGACTCAAGGCCATCTCACATATTCCTTGGGATCCGAGAGCGTTCCCACACAGACAGAAAACGGCATGGCTGTAGGGGGAGAGAGATGAGCGAATTTTTTTCCTCAGACAAGATGAGCAAGGGGGGTCGCAGGCGATCAATTTCAGGAAAGAACCAGGCAGTGAGAGGCTCTACAGAGAGAGGGAGCAGGCACCCATTCCGGTAGACAGACTTCACGCAATCCGAATAATCTGTTGGGATGCGGACAAGCGAGTCTTCAACGACTGTAATCCGAAGGAACCCCCCAGAGAACCTCACACAGCGTGGCACTTTAGAGGAGAGCGAATACAACACCTTCCTTGGGACCCCGGAGAATGGAGTTGGGAGAAGCTGGGAAACATGGGTCAGACAACCTTCTTCGCCTACACGGTCAAAAGAGGGTACAGCGAGGGCCTTCGACACAGGCGGGACACCTCGATTGGCATGCAGGAATTAATCAACCAAGGCTATCCAGAAGATCAGAGGAAGTTCGTTTTTGACCTCATCTGGCACCACACCAGGCCCCGTAAGCCTGCAATGCTGCTATGGCAGATACTGAATCGGGGGATAGTTACTGGCGAGTGGCTCTCGTGGAGGGTCAAGCAGGCAGAACACGGGTACCCCTTATGCGGGCACAGAATCGAAACATCCACGCACCTGTTCTGGGAGTGTAAAATGGCTAGAGAGCTCTGGCGGAAATTTCATAGCCTTAGTGTTATCTTTAATGTTCCTAGATTAGGAAATTTTAAAGAAGCTCTCTTAGGTAGAATTAGCCTGGGCAGAGATAGGAAGCTGGGCAGATATGTATATGCTTTCCAACCCTGGGACATTCTCAGATCGTTCTTGATTTGGCACCTCTGGGTTGAAAGATGTAACGCCAAGTATGGCGGAAAAGAATTCAGCTCTCATAAAGTCATGAAGGCAGCATGGGACTCCACCATCCACACGGGCATGGCCATTAGGCAGGACATTAAAAATAGAATTCAGAACTTGGAATCTAGGGAGATCATTCAGGGGCAATTCGTGAGTCTTTGGGCTCCCGTCTTTTGTCACCCGGGACTTAGGACTTGGCAGTTTAACTTGCCTGATATGTTGCAGTAGCTTCCTGCCTTTCAGGTGTTTGTAATTTTTTGCTTGTGTTTGTAATTTAGGGGGTCTCGCACCCCCGCCCAGCCCATCGTGGCTTTCACAGCTGCACACTATGCATGTGTTTCACGTAAGCTTTCATATTCTTTGTTTTCTGTGAAGTGACATTTAGGGTTTAGCAGTCGTACTCAGAGCTTAGTAGTCCAATTGTGTGCACGCTGCTCTGATTTCAACAGTGTCAGATGAAATAATAGCGTTATGCTGATAAAATGCGATAGTTCAACTGCAGTCGACTCACTTACATCAATGCTGAAGTTCGACAACACTTATGTTGCCTTTCACGGACAATTGTCTTCAGCTCATGCTCTCAATGTGCAGAAGCATCGAGGACTTATCTTAATCACGGGCGCCAAGCTCCCTTTAACTACAACGGCTGCTAATCGTTTGAAATCTACGTTTCGGTTTGTTCTCGCTGCTAATTCCGTTGACTAGCACTTCGTTAAAGAAGTAGTGTCGCCTTTGGCGAACCTCAACACCGCTCTTTGCGACTACCACTAACACATCCACATAGGCTTGGGTTTTGCAAACGGACGCTGGTGTGAAGCCCCTGCACTGTCCGTTCTTACAGCACATTGTGAGACCACCTCTAGTGCCAAATGCAAATGAACCATAGTGGTTAGAAATCAGTCATATCTCTATTGAATTTCCCAGTGTCTACAGATTATCCATGGGGCCTGGTCGGTGTGAAGCAGGCACCAGGGATCATAGAGAAACTCATGAAGATTGCCCAGGAGGCCAGGACTGATGAACTCACTTCAGTTGAGTCCTTCGTTAAATAACACCAATTGCAAGCTTCCCTACCAAATGGTCATGGCACATGAATATTATCTAGCGATATCCTGAACACCCCAGCATCACAGGCATCAACAGAATCCTCAAAACAGTTGAGCTGTAAACCATGGCCGGCATTCCACGCGCATACAACAGTTTAGTGAACCGAAGATTACAACAAGAATTTAGTCATGTAACGCAGATTCCACTAAAAGGAAGTTAACCAGTTTGTTAATACAGCAACAGATTCAGTCATTCACAACATGTAACTTAGTCTAAAGCCCTAAACCCTCATAAAAATAAGTTGTCACGTAACTAAACAGGGAAAACAGATTGTGAATTAAACCTGACATACTTGAAAGCGTAAATAGTCAAAATACTCAACTGCCGATAAATAAGAACCTCACATATTGAAGGCTCTCTGGAATGCAAATAGTCCGCAATATACTTGCAATATTCCCTAAATCCCCCTCCACTACAGAGTTGTCGCTCAAGTTTCATCAACCCCTATATTCACACACAACCATCTGCACCCCACCAATGTTACAACTCTGAACATTTCTTTTTCGATACTTTTCAATAACAACGTACTACTGGTATATGAAAGTGCCAGGGGCAGCTAAATGATTCAGTTGTCATATTTGCCCACAGACATTCCGGTTGCAAAAATGAATTTTCTTTTTTGTACGACACCATAAACCAAAAATTTATAGTCATTTGTACAAAAATACTTCTTCATATGTCCAAGATTATGTACATTGTTGGGAATAGGTTCACCAAACATACCTCGACGTTAGTAAGGATAAGACCGACCAATATTCTCGCCCTGCGGAGGAAGTTATGGAGCTGATGCAACAGCCATAGCAACTTCGACCATGTGGCCTCTTGAATAATATTCATTCAACAAGCCGAAGGTGCCGCATGTGGATCTTCGTAACTGAGGACCGTACTGCCCCTGTTCCTCGCCCTTTCGTATGGCCACCAAAAAACTCTACGCAGCTCTCGAAGCTCTCAAAACTGTCAAAGCTCTTCGCTGTGCCGGAACAGCACCTAACCCTAAAAAGCTCGGTCTCCTCACCGTCTCAACTGGCGCAACCACAAACGTCGCGTTCCGCCCAACTGGCTGACCTTTCTCCCACCCCATGCCCCGCAAAAGCGCCTCCCCGAACTCCTCAACAGGCAAACCTTCATACCTCTCCAACGTCGCCTGCTCCGGCGAAGTCCTCAAATCGTATCTCAACTTCTGATCCGCTAATTCTTTCAACAACTTCTGCCTCAACTCCCACTTACTCATCGCCTTAACCCCACTCACCAGATCAGACTTAGGCCCCGCAACCATACTCTCCGTCTCCTCCATTGAACTCGCGCAAACAGGAATATCATGCATGCCGCTCTCAGGCGGCCAATTATCCTTCATTGTCGGCACCACACGGACGGTTTCGGCTCTAGGGTTTGATTCCGCAAAACCGGTCTCGGTATCCACGCTTGTCACATACTCCACCACAATCTCCGGCTCTGCATGCCTGTGTGGCAACGCAGCTGGGCGACGAATCGATGACTCTGCCGTGGACAACGAGAATCTCACCGGCGCTCCAGCGCCAGCAGGGGCCTCACCGGGCGTCATGTTCAACCCTAGCAAGCTTCACAAAAAAATACTCCGTGCTCCGTGACAAACACGGGCGAAGGCAAGCAGATCAAGACATGGCAGCGAACGGTTGACGAAGGAGAAGGAGAAAAAAAGGTGGGAAAAATACTAGGGCACACATGAAAAAGTCACTAAGAGTTCAAGCCAATAAACGTCAAGGATTTACTACTGGTAAGCTTATTTACTGTAACTTGTTTGTGATCCTTGGTGAGGAAGTAACAGGACTTTGAGTGGTGGCTGTTCGAATTATTTCATCCATATCCAATAGCTGATGGAAAACCTCATCCGACTTCCAACGAAATGCGTCCACCCTGCATGGGGATTTCTAGGGTTTCCCACGTCGCTGCACGTCTCCCTGAGCTGTTTTGCTGCCCGAGCAATTTTCTTGATGCATTTTGCGAAGATTGTATCCTTAGCCATCACGAGGGAGGTGTCGGTAGCTTCAAATTCAGTGGAGATTCATTCCTTCGGAAGAATTTTGGTGGTGAAGACTCATCGATCATGACGATGTCGGAGTATGAGATTGCAACCTGCATGGAGGCCATGAGGTTGAACGAGGGGAAAGCGAACGGAGACCTCGAGGAATTCGATGCGTTCGACAAGGGATTGTCACGTCGGACGTTCGAAACGAAGAAGCATTTGCTGGAGCATTCGTGGACGTTTTGGTTCGACAATCCGAACGGAAAACAGAAACAGGCGACATGGGGGAGCTCCCTGCGTCCCGTGTACACTTTCAACAGCGTGGAAGCCTTCTGGTGGTGCGGTCCTTCGTCGCAGTGATCTCTTGCTCTTCCTGTGATCTATTTTTGGTTTCTGAGTCCTCGGTTTGGCGATTTCAGTTTAGGATTTAAAATTTTTCATGAAATGTGGTCGGGGTTGGAGATTTTTGGTTTAATTTGACCTTGGTTGAGTCATCTCTTATTAAATATGGTTGTGAATATGTATGTTGGCTTCTGTTGGCTTTTTTCAGTATGTATAACAACGTCTTGCAACCAAGCAAGCTGGTCCCGGGAGCAGATTTTCACTGCTTCAAGGCTGGAATTGAACCCAAGTGGGAGGACCCCAAGTGCGCTCTCGGTGGCAAGTGGACTGCTCAGACGCCACGAAGTGGTGGAAAGTCTCTGCTGGACACTTACTGGCTTCATACTGTACGTTTCGCCTTTCTTGGGAATGGATCTCACAATAGATTTGCGGGAATTAATATATGCGAGGGGTAAACGAATTGCCTGGTTGCATTAGAATACTGCTATATGTAATCATCCTTCAATTACAGAGAAATTGTGTGCATGCTTGTGATGTTATAAATGAATCACAGTCGTGTGCACATGAATTATGTGCAAGCGCAGTTGCTGGCGATGATCGGAGAGCAATTTGAAGAAGGGGAAGACATTTGCGGGGCAGTAGTGAGCGTAAGGAGGGCTCAAGATAAGATTGCTATCTGGACCAAGACCGCATCCAACGAAGCTGCTCAGGTATGCGCAACTCAATTTTTGAGATGCTCGTGTGTGTTTACTATTGTATATTAATAGGGTTTTTCGAATAACTACCCTTCGCCACGGTATAGAAAAATGGGATCCTAGCCTGTCAATTGGTTTGCGTAATCAATACTGACTGATCTTAGGGTTGAAGAATTAATAAACTCTGTACAGTTCCGCTGTGTGTCTAAGAGGTTGGGCAAAGCGACGTAGTCAGGTAGAGCTTGCATGTGAGACATTCTCTCTGTGAAATTCTGTTTTACGCTTGTTCTTCTTCCTCTCTGCCATATTCCTTGAATTGGAGTGTACCGCATCCTCGAGCCCACCAGGATCCTGGTCGATATTGACAGAATGCATAGCATTCCGGCACATTAAGAGAGTTTTTTTGTGTCTTGGTATTGTGACGGCTGTTTTATAATTCGTTACGAAACGTTTGCACGTTTCAAAGCATGATGATGATATTCAGAGTGGTGGTGTGGGTGATTCTTGCAGATAAGCATTGGAAAGCAATGGAAGGATATATTGGACTACAACGAAAAGATTGGCTATGTCGTCCACGTAAATTGCTCTTTCATGTGTTCATTAATAGTTTGGCACCTTGAAAGCACCTTGAAGGCATTTGACAAGTTGTGCTTTCGTAGGCTGAGTTGAGACGCTGTTTTCTAGCTTGTGTCAGTGTTTCTTTTCAGGTCCCCTTCGTTCTTGGTTGTGGGCAATCGACTTATGTTCTTTGGTCCTCCTTGTTCGGCAATAGCACTGTTTCTAAGGGTGTTATATCAGACTGTTTATCAAAAGGATTAGTTCGCGGTCTTGCATGCGTGTTATTGGGCACCAGTTTTACGCTGCGTCTTGGATGGACAGGATGACGCTAAGAGACAGGAGAAGAACGCAAAGAACAGGTACACGGTGTAAGCAGACTGCAAGCGGATCGCTTATGTGCAGACCTCTAAGTTAAATATTGATGGTCATTTTTCCAAACAGGCCATCCAGTTCGTAGACAAACGAGGAAAGATGCGAGTAAGAGTAGAAAGGGTGAAGAATTTTAGCGTCAGTCAGAGTTCCAGAGCTACTTGGTTATGCCATAAAAACTGAGGACGTAAGACTAGACTTGTAATTAGCTCAAGACCACAGATGAAGCCTGCCAGCCGGAAATCTGTTGCGGTACAGCCTACAGTTAGTTTGAAACCCTAATGATGGTGAAGTGTGGCAATTTTTGATAGGTACAGTAGGATTGCCAATCAGAAAAAGAAATAAGTCTGAATTGGATAGGAAAGAAACCGCACTTAAGTTTTGAATGTAAAATATACTGTATTATCTCTTTCCACTGTAACTTTCTTTCTTCCATGTTACATCTCTTCCCAACCGGAATTAGAATTCCCCAGAAGAGCGAAGTCGGATCTCAAGAATAGACTAACAGGAATAAGGACAATGAGTGAACCCATCTATCAGCAGAGTAAGTTAGAACATATTCGCTCAGGAATAACTACGATAGCCAGCACGTCGCCATGGACTTCGAAAAATAACGCATTTCGAACAATGAATTGAACGGATCACTTAGGAAGTAGGAACTGACGCAGGCAGCAGCCTAGGAAAGACGACATGACCACGCCAATATAATTCAATCCCCAGTACGTTAATTCAACGTACAAGCTGCTTCACAGCGATCAATACAAGACTCTTCCAAACAAAATCTCTTAGTAATCCGAATGTACCTTCAACAACATTGTGGCATCTCGCTCTATTCTAAAGCCTTTAATTACCGAAGATAATTTTACATTCTCCAGAAGTACAGAAATAACAGAAGCAGCAAAAGCTTGTAACCTGCTCTGCCATTCTCTGCAGTCTAAAAACCGGATGACTACCACAGCTGTTGAGAACCTCTCCAACCTGAGAGGCGACCCAACCATAAATAAGTTGGCAGTCCTAACGGAAGTGTGAAGTCTAATGAACCCTAGGCCCTAAACGTTATATCTGTTTTTAGCACCCTTGTCTTGTCTCTTTGCGTCCTCCTGTAGCAACAAAAAAAGTCTTTAGTAGCGTTGAAACAATAAATGACACCAGTTCCAGTTATGATAACAAGATGTATTTAATCAACATCTTGTTGTTGGCCGCTAATTGACATTTTAAAACAGGGCTGAAAGAATATCTACCGCTGATCCCCAAGTTCAAACAAACAACTGCTTAGATCAAGTCCTTCACCACGTATGAGCTGATAAATGTCATCGGATTTTAAGAGTAGGCTGTACAAAGGCAACAAAGGATGCCAAGATAGACTTTAGAATAAGTTGATAATGTAACTCACATGTACTAGATAACCAAGCTTGTCATTGTAGTCCAAAACATCCTTCCACTGCTTCCCAATGCTAACCTGCAAGCTCCAGAAATGACCCTCTATTAGCTGTCACTCACTCTCATTGCCTGACTGGCCGGGGAGGACAACTAACGAACGCTGCTATATCACGAATACAATTTATTTGAATCAATAATCGGCGTAAGCCATCCACCAGAATTCTGCGACACTGAGACCTAAAAGTACAGAATAGTAGAAAATTAAATAGATCACATCAACCATCCCTGCACACTAGTCCCCACCTAAAAACAAAAGAAATACCAAAGCTGGAATTTTGTGTAATTCCAAAATTTCTCTCAACCTATGAACCAGACTCCGAACAACGGATAAAAATATAACACTACTCCATGCGCATTTTGGCTGCAACTTCCAGTGCCTGAGTGAAACAGCAAAGATCCAGTTGGACCTAAACCTATATTATCAATCTGGCATTTGCTAGTTTCAACTGAATAACCCACCTGAGCAGCCTCGTTTGATGCAGTCTTCGTCCAAATAGCAATTTTGTCCTGTGCCCTCCTCACGCTCACAACTGCTCCACAAATTTCATCTCCTTCATCGAATTGCTCTCCGATCATCGCCAGCAACTGCCCACATATACGTACACTTTAACGTTCGAACGGTTCACAGTACTATAAAACAGGATACGCTACCGCTAAATCTAGTGTCTACAAAATCACTGATGAAAAAAATGTAGAATGCTGAAACATTGGCCGCTTCCCAGTGCTCTTCACGTTACAAACAGGGAATTCAAAAAACACAGAAACTACACTCAGAGAAGGGGCACCATACAGTGTGAAGCCAGTAGGTGTCAAGTGCGGCCTTGCCGCTACTTCTAGGAGGCTGGGCAGTCCATTTTCCACCATGAGCACATTTAGGGTCCTCCCACTTCGGCTCAATTCCAGCTTTGAAGCAGTGGAAATCAGCACCCGCAATTAGCTTGCTAGGTTGCAAAACATTGTTGTACAGGCTGTAAACGAGTAGAACCATAATCATATAAGTATACCCCTAAGAAATCAGATTCACCGCCGCCACAACTGCGACACCCTAGGAAATTGCAACCGATAGTAACATATTAAACGCAAACCGTGACGCGACTACCAAACCTAGTCGACCTCTATCGATTTCGAAGCATATCATGAGCACAGAAAAGCACAAAAATCCATCAACGACGTCAAAGTAGCAAAATCAACAAGAGGCGAAAACCTCCCCGTGAAAACCAAGACAGAGAGGTACATACCACCAAAATTCCTCCACGGTCTGAAACGTGTAAACAGGACGAAGGGAGCTCCCCCATGTCGCCTGCTTCTGCTTCCCGTTGGGGTTGTCAAACCAAAATGTCCACGAATGCTCCAAAGGATGCTTCTTCACCTCTGCTGGACGATCTACGGGCTTCTCCACAATCTCTCCCTCCTCCAGCCCATCGTCAAGCTTGGAATCGTCCAACCGCAGGGCCTCGGTGCTTGCTGCCAACTCGTCAGCCATGACTAGTTTTGCACGTCTTCTTCGATTCTGAAACAAGAAAAAGTCGGAAAAAGCTTCACACGCACGAAAAGCGCTTACCAGCTCAAGATTCTGAGCGTGCGCTTCGTCTGCAAAACAGCGAAGGAGCTGTGGAGCTCGCAGTAACTCAAGAGCTGAGCACCTGAGAGAAATTTCAAAGACACAGGTGGTCTTCCTCCAAACCCTAGAGGGTTTCCCATTCCCGGGACGGGTCGGGTCGGCCTCCCCGCGTGGATGGGATTCGCCGTTAGGTAAGCAATTCTGGTGCTGGACCAAAAATAGCCAAAGGTAAGCCCCCCGGTTGTCTAACAATTTTGGAACTGCCCCCAGGAGGGTTCAAGAAGAAAGAAATTTTTCTTTTCCCTACATGAGTGGAAATTTAGTATTAAAAGGAATAGGAATTGGATTCACATTTTTTTGAAATATTCTACATTAGTTATGAATTTTGAAGTGATTTACTTTGGTATTTGTGAATACCATGATCATGTTACTCAAAAATTAACACAAATGCAATATAATGTAAATCCATAATGTTCATCTTGTTCTCCTTAAATGATCACAGTATTATTCTAAAATGGTCACAATGACAAGGTCTTGAAATAGACACATTCTCAAAAGTTGATACTTAAAAAAAAAAATATAGACTACCTTGTTGTAGTCCCTAAGAAACTCCTGAACAATCACATGGACCCCCCGAAAGTGTCACAATCACATTTCAAAAATGCCCATTACTTCAATTAGCCAAATGTTGTATTGATACAAATTTTTATCAATCTTTGAAAACCCTTGGTCCTCTTTAATTTTCTAGTTGTCAAATGTATATTTTTTTGTTGTTGGAAAATTATAGGTGGGGGTGCATCATGATTGTTTTTTCTTTTGTATACTAGATGACCGGATAGTTTCTTGGCATGGCCTAGGAACCAACTAGAGACTTGGCTAGAGGGAATAGAGCTTAGGTTGCAATTGTAGAATGGCAATAGTAATTAGGCAAGAGAACATGGAGAAATGAAGAGGGAAGAAAGATAGGATTGATTGATTTGGAGAATATATGTACAATTTTATGAACCAAACTAAGGTGGATTCCCCAAAAACCACCACTAATTGGGTTTTGGATAATTTTAAGGGTAATTAGTAAATAGTGAATAAAGGAGAGCAAAGAGATGTGCAAAAAGCAAGAAATGTACAACAATTTTTTTCTTTCACCAAAATATGAGACCATAATAGGGGAACAAAGTTTTGAAAGTAGAGTACTTGAAACATCTTACAAGCACCATGAAAATGAGTGGTCACATTTGAAAGTTCCCCCCAAGGTATTAGAAGTAAAAGAAATGGAGTTGTAATAGTGTTATTAAAATTGAAAAAGATTTGAAGGCTCGAAAACCAACAAGCTAGCAACATAAAGGTTTGTTAGAGATATAAATAACCACATTATTATTTGAGCTTCAAAGCCTATCATATGTGCCAAAACTATAAGTGCTTGTTTTAAAGAATGCATAGAAAAATCCCCCCAAATCATGCATGGCCTCCTGAAAATTGACCTAACACAACTGATGGGAAGTAGAATTCAACAACAAAAGAACCATTGGGAATGTGGTCATTTAAAGCCATTAGACGAATCCCATCATGGAAAGTTAATGGATGGTAGCATGGCACTATAGATATAGAATTTCAAACAACAAACGTAATAGAACTTGCCATGCTTTTGCTTCTTCCATTTTAGAGCTCCACTCTTGCTCCTTGATATTACCCAACTCTATTGTTGTTACCATTTCAAATCTTTGTTCTTACACAAGAACTTCCAAGTGCATTGTACTCACATACAATATAGCAAGATAAATTGAGAAATGTAAGCATATTCCTATTTACTTGTAACAAGGTGTGGTTGTTCTTTGTTTTGTATCATGACTTAGATTTTAGTTGTGGACATTAACTTGTGTTACAACTATGCAAGTTTGTTGTAGAAGATGACATAATTGTGATTTAAATTGAAAATGTTGATGTTTTGAAGTTTGCAACTATAGGGTATCACTCATCATGCATTCTACTAGGGTGCATCCTACTACAACAATGTTGAACACCAATGATCCATCATAATGTTGGGCTCCTAAAACCTTAAATAAATTATTTTCAACAACTTATAAGTTTATTGAGCCTAATCACAATAGATGCTTGTATAAGAGTTCAATCTCTTAGGTCTCGGTATAGGGCTCTATCTCATGTTGTTAGGCTCCATCATAGTCACGAACAAAAACAAGGATGTAATTTTTCTTAAGAAGCACATAATAACTAACAATACTAGCATGTAAGCATATGAACCTTGAGCATATGTATAAGTAAATATCCTACAACCATTGAAGGTGCTTATAACATAAACTGTCGTGCCCCTTAGTGACACTTACTACCTTAAGTTCATCTTCCAATGCTTTCCAAGCACTTAACACTTTAGTGGCACCAAGGGTCACGCTGTCTTAATAGTGCACATGCCACACACATCCAATGCTAGTCCCCAATTCCAACTCTTTGTGCTAAGTCCCAATCATCAAGACTACTAGCACACACCTCATGACACCGGAACATATTACTTGGTAACATGGGGCAGAACTTCCATCTTATTGTGTAAGGACCCATGGTGGCACTACTCACCATGGTCCTAACTGCCCTTGAGTGTCACCCCAACTCCATATTAGGCTCATTGTGTATTTGCTACTTTCCACTTTGTCACTAACCGGAACTCACCATTCGAGACACTTCAACATAGCCTAGCAAGGAGTGGGACTTCACCCAACCGGTGCCACGGGACACACACAAATGTCCCATAGTGCCTTGGATTAGTGGTGACCTCACACCACCAACCTTGAGTCACCGGGACTCACCAAGGCTCCAAGAAGAAGGGAGGAGGGAGACCAACCCCTCCTATAGTACTCTTTGTGGGATTCAACAGACCCCCCGTTATATGTCAAAGGGGACTCCCAAACCCACTTTGGTTTTGGAAGACCACCCCATTTCTCCCGATTCACCTTTGTTTAGGACTCCTGAACTTCCACTCGGCATAACTTTGCGGTCCCGGATTCAAATCTCACATGCGAGCCCATTTTCGACATATACTCAACGAGTAGATGCCAATGGACTACTCACTTGCCCCATTTGGACAAGTCCTCGCAAAGTTATCGCCCTCCAAAGATTTGGGTCCACCGGGAGAGGCTTCACGCCTTCACCACGGCGCTTCTCTTGGCCATAACTTGAGGCTCTTACATTACAACCTCGTAATGCTTGTCAATCTATCATCCTTGTGTTCTTAGCTTTCCAAGGATATGCTACATGACATACTTCATGGAGGGATTCCTCATGAACCCCTCCCTCCTAGCCCTTACGTGTCCCGGCGCCACCGGGGCACCCCCACCTTTGAACGCCCATAACTTTTGACTCACGAGTCCAAATCACGAGTTCTTTAGACGGCTAGAAGCGTCTCCTTGAGACCTTTCTGAGCATGTGTTATACACCCCCAAATTCGTCTGGATCAAAGCACTACCACGCTCTGATCGCTCGAGACTCCTAGTCCCTCTCACCTCATCTCTTGCAAGGCTTGGGGAGTCACCCCCAATGTCCCCCTTGCTCACCAAGGTGACACGGGCACGCCTCGTGATGAGGGTCGTGACATAAACACCTA
Source organism: Straminergon stramineum (assembly GCA_963920665.1). Taxonomy (NCBI): domain Eukaryota; kingdom Viridiplantae; phylum Streptophyta; class Bryopsida; order Hypnales; family Calliergonaceae; genus Straminergon; species Straminergon stramineum. The sequence continues at coordinate 23,554,203 of OY987264.1, forward strand.
TAATGTAGATATCTATAAGATAGGTATCCTATAATTATGGAGGATTTCTATAATTAATATAGACACCTGTAACATAAGTGTGTAGTCTTCTAGACTCAGATACTCATAATCCTAGGCTCACATAATAGCAACCCTCACACGATAATCCTTGCAAGTGAATCTTTCTAAGTGGAGGTTGTCAAAGTTTTTCCATTTTGTTGAATGTCTTTATTCAAAGTGTTGTATTTCTTCTAGCTTTATGGTCTCAACATAATTTCTAATAGTACCTCATTGTGTCTACTCTTCGTTAGACATCATCTTTGAAGAAGTTCAAACGAGCCTACAACTTCAAGGAAATATCAAGCAACTCAAAAAGGTACTAGCATCATATTTGGCTATGCTTTTGTTCGAATTCATGCCAGTAGTCAATTTGTGAAAGAGCTTTGCTTGCCCCTCTTTCCAACGGCAACAACCAAGTTAGCTGTGAATCTCCCTACTTCTTTGCTTTTAATTGCTATGAATGCATACAAAATGATTAGAAATTGGAAAAGGATCAAGCCTCAAAAGTTTGTCGATCCATATAATTTCAATAAATCCTAATTTTTTCTAATGCAAGACTTATCTTCATGGATCTAGATGCCACCATAATAACCTTGAATGCATACATCATCTTAAAGACTAGGAAGGAAGTGACACACTAATCATATGTGGACTATGAAACTTGTTGCCATTTCAACTTCATGCATTAGAAGTGTGCTTGGAAGTTGCATGTAAATTCCTTGATGAAAAGATTATTTCTTTTCTCTTCCTTCCTTGTCATGTGCATGCACTCATTTTCTTATAAAGGTATGACCACAGAAGGCTAAAAAAATAATAGTTCAAACATGTCAAACTCTATTTATACTAATGTTCAAAATTTCAATGATCCCACTAATTTTTAGTTGGAGAATCAACCTTAGACAAATTAGCACATTCAAAATAATGGTTCTAGATCTCTTTGTTTACCATAATGAAATTTTACCTTAGATTGCCTCATAGTCCCTCTTTATAGCATATGTGGCCCATGCATGAATGTAGGAGCAAGAGAATGCCTACAGTCAAATGGGGTGGTGATATTCCTACATTCATTTTTGTATATTTGATTGCGTGCCTTTCAATCCAATATTGTCTATTGATGACCTTATTGTTGATGTTTAAATTATCAATGGTAATTCTTTTGAAATTTGTGCATAAGCCTTCGCAAGCTCAAAGTTGAATAAACCAAATATAGTAGTGGCAATGTCGCAATAGTAGCAAGTAGTACATGGTGAAACAAATATCTTACTCATGCAAACTCTAAATCTAAACTTTATAAGTGTCTCTCTTTGGCACATGGATGCTCAACTAATTGGGGAAAAAATGGAACTTGAAGCCTAACTCTACAAAATTTACACTTGGAATGTGAACTCGAGTGAAAGAGAAACAATTATAAAGCCTCAACCCGCCTACAACATTGCTATCACTACTAGAAAGGGGAGCCTATTTTTGAATAGATTGAGTTGATTACTGTTGATTTTAGCAATTATTTGTGCTAAAACGGCACATTTGTCGATTTTGTTTAAGCAATCAACATAGATTGCCTAAACAACAAAGATGTGTTAAAATGTGGTTGTTCTAATCAACATAGATAGTCTGAAATTATTGATTTGAAATGTCCAATGACCAAATTATAATGAATTCATCCAATTTCAAGTAGTTTTCTAGAAAATTTTGGATTTTTTAGGAATCTCTTAGAAATCTATTGGAATATTTTTTTTAAATTTAGAGATCTTTTAGGAATCTATTAGAATCTTTCAAGTTTTTTAGGAATCTTTTAGGAATCTTTTAGAATCTTCAGGAATCTTTTAGGAATCTATTGGAATCTTTTGAATTTCTTTAGAATCATTTTTCATTTTTTTTTCATTTTTTTCATTTTTTGGAAATGTATTGAGATCTTTTAGAATCTTTTTGGAAATCTATTGAAATTGGTAAAAGAATTCCAATCATTTTGTAGAATCTTTTATAATTTCTTAAATCTTCTAGAAATCTATTGAAATCTATTAGAATCTTTTGAAAAAACTTTTGAAAAACTATTGGGAATCATTTAGAGTCTTTTTTGAATCTTCCTAAATCTATCATAATCATTTGGAATATTCTATAGAATTTGAATTTTCATCAATTGAAATTTTCAACAAGTATAATTTGATTTGAATTTGATTTGAATTCCAATGAAATCCAATAACTACAATGCACACTGAGAATTTGATCAAAATTTAATTTGAATTTTGATTCAAAAAATTTAATGAAAATTCAAACTTTGATTCTACTCTAATAAATTCAAATCCAATTGGAATTCAAATTTTAATGCAATTCTCATTTAGTTTCCTATAGAGTATATTTTAATTAGAGTTCAAATTTATAATTTAATTGAATCTCTAATTTATATTTTGAAGTGTAATACAACAAGTATATATAATGGGTTTTCTATATTCCTTAGTTGCTTTATTTAATAATTTCATGCACTACTCAAAGAGTAGTTATGAACTATGCTGATTCTAATTTTAAATTTGAGTTGAATTCTTAATTTTGAATCATTTTTTTAAAATTTTGAACTATTCTCAATTCAATTCCAAGATTTGAACTATTCAAATTTGATTAATTTAAACCCTACAATATGAAGACCCAATTCTTCTATCCAAAACCACTCAAAATTGCTATTTGTATTGCATTCATCAAAGGAAAACAAAATGAATATTTTATTTCAGTAAGCATAGGATCTTATACTTCACTAGTCTTAGATTGCGTGGTTCAAATTTCATCAAATTTGATCATACTAATTGAAAGACATTAGTATTCAATGTTAGAAAAAAAAAAGCTTTTTTAAATGATAGTCAACAATTCTAAATGACTTTGACTACCATTTGTGGAATATTTTTGTACTATAAACTTTGAATTTAAGAATTTTGTGTTGAAGAATTGAACTCAAAGTCTAGAAAAAAATTCCAAAACAAACAAACTTCATTTTCAATCTTTAAAAAATTGTTAAGAAAATGTAGGTTTAAAATTGAACCAAAACTTGAACTATTAATAGCTTTGAGATGGAATTCAAACACAAAATCGAAACAACTAGATTTTTCTAGCACACTAACTTAGCCTTGTCAAAAAAATGAATTTCTTTTTTAAAATTGCACTAAGTAATTAACACTAAAAATTATTTTCTCACCAAGATGCTTAGATAGTTAGATTGCCCCAAAGTTAAAGTTGTTTATATATAAGTTTCTCTTCACAAGTTCAAGTAGAAAGAATCAAAGCTTTACTTACACACAAAAATATAATATTTAAAAGAAAAACTATTCTTGTAGACAAATTATAAGATTTTTTGTTTAATGAAAAAATTTAACTAAAATTTGAGGTTATAGAAACCTTCAAATCCATTTTGTCTTTTGAAGGGACAATAGTAGGTTAGAGTTTTAAATTTGAAATCTATGTATTGAACTATTCAAAATGTAAGTTTTGAACTATATTCAAACTTCTAAATGTGAAACACTAAAAAATTGAACAATTTAACTCTAAGTTTTGGCCAAATCACCTCTAGAAAATTGCTTTCCAGATTTTCAAATATATTGAAAATTTTACCACTAAAACTAAACTTCAAAATGAATCATTTCCAACAAGTTTCATGAAAAACGAACTTACAATGAAGGAGATATGAGCCTTCAAAGTCTGTTGAATTGACAAATACAAAACCAAAAAATGAATAAAGCCCACCCAACACATTTATATATGGCAAGGGACCCCAACCATAGTGTAATGGTTGAGGTTGGTGGTTGAGAGTTGGGAGGTATTGCGTTTGAATCTCACCCCCATGCTATGGCGGCTAAGGTGGTTACAGTTGCTTTTGGACAATTTTTCTTTGATACCCAAGAATTTTTGAGTAGCAGAGAAAATATTTTTATTTTGAGGATTAAAATTATTTTTTTGAGATTGTCCGAATCAACATAGATCTACACTAAAAAGTGTCCGAATCAAGTTGTCCTAATCAACTCTTCTTATCAACACAACTATGCGAAATTTATGCTAAAGCAAACATGGATTTTTCTAGTAGTGTATGTGTATCTATAGATGAAGGTGAGTTCCTTCTCATCTTATTTAAATTTATTGTATTGCCTTCTGTAATAATAAAACTACATTACTTGTTCATGTGTCAAATGAACTCATGTGATGCAATTGTCTTCCTTCTTTGAAAATAACCTTCTCCCATCCTATTCAATGTTGTTATTCTATTGCACGCATGGTTTATTCGAGTAGATGTGTCTAATCTATAGAATTATAGTCAATAGATGACAGATCTTGGGTCTTTTCCTTCTCTTGTGAGTTTTATTCATGATGCTCCCACTCTTTGCTTCCAAATGCACGGAGGAGGTACCACACCATAGTAAAGAATGTGATAGAATAATGGTGAAAGAATCCTCCTACTCTTCAACAATGTCTACAAATTGTTTTCCCGTTCACTTAATTAGTTTTTGTTGCTCATAGTATGCCTTCAACCTCTTTTCATTTGCCCTCTCTTTACTTTTCACTATTTGTTGAGCTACCCTTTTCTTCTTCAATGCTTCCTTTTCCTTCTACTTAGCTTCACATTCAAATTAATTATCTTATATGGATGTCCCTTGTTGCAGCCTCCCTTTTTTCTTTCATGTCTTGCAACATTTGGATGTGGTTGCTATCAATTAGCAGTAGAAAGACAAAGTAATCAATGTAAGGTTGCATTCTTAGCTTTCTTGATGGTTGAGTTGATAGACTTGTTACTTCAAAATATTTGTCTATTTCACTAGGGTTGTGCTCTTGGCTTGGCTCAATTCATCGTTTTGCCCAACATCAGTGCCATGGATTGATCTTACTCCTTTATACTCATAGCCATAGACACGGGATCTTCCATTGTAGCCTTTGGTTCTTCTTTGAGAACTCCTAGCATTAGGTCCTCATAGCTTTACTCTTCTTCCGCATATTCTACATTTATTAGGAGCTCAAATGGTCTAAACTTGTTGTCTATTGTTTAGGTTTAAAAAGAATATACCCATTGCTCTAAATTCACTCTTGATGTTGCTTATTTTTAGTGTTTTCTTTAAAAGTTGCCTACCCACTCTCCTAGGATTGCCTTTGTCACTTTTCCTCCTCTCTTATATATAGTCCAAATATCTCTATACATGCAAAATGCTAGTTTGAAACTCTTGAAACAACTAACATCCAAGCCTAGTTGCAATGCATGTAAATATGAGATGGTAGAATTAACAAATCTATGCCTAGGAAGCTACATTTTTCAATGACTTGAATAGTAACCTGAGAATTGTGTCCATATTCTATAAATAGATGATAGTTGGAGGGTGAAGCGCCTCCTCTCTTTTGTATATTGTCCACAAAGTAATCTATCCATATAACAAACAAACAAAATGATCATCTGAACATTCTCTTGCATCCCTATTCTTGAATCTTCTTCACACTTTGCAATACATACATTTTAGTATTGCTTTCCTTTGAATACATAGTGATTTGCAATGCTTTTACATGTTGTATTGATGCATGATAATCCTATCATATATTTACATTCATTTGTAGTGATGATGTGAATGTTTCTTACATGTGTTCTTGCCAACACTCTTACTCTTTTACTCATGCTAGCTTATGTGATACTCTCATCTACATTCTATATTTGGTTGTACTTATACTTGTTTTTTACATATAGATGCTCCAAATTCTTATAAAAGTAACCACATTGATTGGACATAACTATTATCTTTGGCCACTTCTAATGCTTGTGCTTTTCATAGTAGAATATTAGGATGTCGTTTCATGAACCACCTAATCCATCCAATTTGGGGGATGCCATTTTTTAGTGGTCTTGTGTCATGATGTCTACTTCAATTCTCAGTGTTAGCCAGGTCAAAGGGAAACCTCTACTAGCCATGTCCACCAAGTACTTGACAAGTCTTTCTTCCTCATTAGGTGTGAGTACTAAAATCCAATGTCATTTTCTAGACAAAATAATGCCATTTGTATGCCCTCTTAAGCTACTTCTAGAAATACTATAACAATCAGTTGTTGATGACACTCTAGCTCTTCTATCTATTGCTCTCAATGTTGTCTTGAATTGAGAATTAGTATATTTACCATTTTTTTGGGGATTTTTCTTGGATTTTGTTTTAGAAAATCTAACAATACCATCAAACCTTGACATTTTAGTGCACTCCTTACTTGCTAAAATCCCAGGGAGATTACTCTTGAGTTTTAGAAAACTACGTGAGTTAAAAGATAGGGTCCATTTAATTCAAAGGGGAAAAATTTTATATATTATGTAGGGCTACTATAGGGTCCATGAAATTCTACATACTCATATATAGATATATAGATATATAGATATATAGATATATAGATATATAGATATATAGATATATAGATATATAGATATATAGATATAAATAGAGATAGAGATAGAGATAGAGATAGAGATAGATATTAGGCTACATAAAAACATCATGTAGTAGGAATTTTTATTAATAAACTAGCCTAAACAAATAGGAATTGTGCAAATTTTTCATAGTACTGTGAGTATAGATAAGGACAAATAATTTCATGTAGATGATAGAACAGATACAATCAAGAAAAACTACAAGAAAATCTATAATGAAGGGTGGTTGACAAAAATTGTGCCACAATACTAATAGCTTATATATCAAAAAAATTAAGTGCAAATGTAAATGTTCACTACAAATGGCAAAAATTGTCACATTATACAAATAGGGCAACTACTTTAGTGGATTCAATGCCCCAAAAACTATACAATACAAAGATAGAGTTTATAGTTCAATTAACTTCAATCTTTGTATTGTATGTATTAAACACACTTAATCATATTGAATGGGATATTCACAACTAATTCAATGGGGATTCTAAAGTATTCAATGGTAAATTTGTTATTAAAAACAGTCACTTGGTCTATGACACTTGACTTGACTTGATTGTTGTTGGTTTCATAGTGTATCCCTAGTCTATATATGCATGTAGTGAAGGTAAGAAATTTTTTGTAAAGAAGGGCAGTTTTAGGAAAAATTTGGACACTTGAATATTCTATGTAAGATAGCCCTATTTAAAAAATTGAATGAAGGAATTTACAAAAAGACATAGGGCATTGAAAATACACTCTCGTAGCTTTTTATGTAAAAATACGGTCATCTTAAATGCAATAATGAAGGTAAATAGCCCCACATCAAATACCCTCTTAACGTAGGTGTATACCGTAAATTACAAGGAGTGATCTCCCCGAGGCTAAAATGTTGCTTATTTCCTTATTGATAGCTTTTCTTCTCTTGGCCAGTCCATTACTTGGTTGTCATGTAGCTATCATAATTTCAATGACTCTTCCTTTTTCTCAAATAGTCACAATTGCCGTTATCCTCTTTGTTGAACTTTTGTAGCATATAAGTTACCTTAGCTATTGAATTGTTGCATTCCTTCTTTTATATTATTGCTAGAATGTCATCATGTATTGTTACTCTTCTCAAAACGCTCGGCCTTAGAGAGAAGTATAGAACCACTAGCTCCTTTCATAAATGATTGAGTATATACAACATCAACTACTAAGACAATACAAAAAAAACAAGATAAAGAATAAACATTAAATTATATTGAAAGATTTAAGGGAAAACATGGTGTCTATAGAGAAAACATTAGCCTAAGCGCAATTACAAGTTGATGAGGTAGAAGAAGAAGGTGACTCTAATTGTAACAAACCCTAACAAAAAAAAATCTAAAGTGGCAACACTAGCAATTAGTTTTTCAATGGATTTTAGATTTATAATAAAAATCACATCCAATAACTCCATTCAATAATGTCTTTGTTCATTGTTAGTTTAGAATCAAACTTGCAACTTTTCTTCCCTAAACATAATCATATGAATATTTAAACTCTTAATTTTGAAAGATTTGACTATATATAAACATTTTTTAATACATTTAAAATAAAATCAAGAATCTATGTTTCAGTGTTATGATCTATTTATTAAATTTATAGAATTTTCATAAATTCGATTGAGAAATATGAAATTTTAAAATTCCTCTATTAAACAAGATTTTATTGTAAAAAAAAGAATTCTTTTACCTTCAAGATATAATTGAAAAATTGTGGCTCAAAATTGAATTTGCTTTTGCAATTTATATTTATATCTAAGCATATTTTGAATGTAACCAAAAGTTAGATTAATTTGATTTGTGTGTGACTTTGCTTTAGATTTAAGTCTCTATCATTAAGAATTGTGCAACTCATCATTGTGTGCACCATTCTAGCATTGTATACAAAATATATCTTTGAGTGACTAATACCCACTCCCAAAATCAAAAATTTGAAAAAGGAAAATCAAGGTGTAAGGGATAGAAAAAATGACAAAATCGGGTTGTATGTCTTCCTAGTTATGAAGGAAAAAGAATAGAGAAGACACAACCAAAGTAAGAAATGCATAGTTAGGGGAATGTAAAAGGAAAATGTTTATTTCATTTGTACTAATATAGGCTTAAAAAGAAAAAAAAATAAGGTAGTGACAAGTTAACTAGGACAAGAAAAGAATCAAATGTGTAGGATATTCTTTATGGAAATAAGATCATACCATAGGTGGAAACATTTAGAAACCCAAAACCTTTGGAAAATTTTAACGACAAGTATTTAATGACTGAAAGAGGAATACCATAGGATCAAAATGAGAATATGAATATAATATTTCTTCTTCTAGTAATATTAATATAAATAGTACAAATATCTAGTATACTAATTCTAACACAATTATTGAGGATATCAATAGCCTTATTTTTGAAACTTTTGGCCTACTATATAATATACATTGGTCACCTAGAATACACACATCACATGCTTGTAAATTTTATTGAATAACAAAATCTACTAAGTTAAGATGTCCAGAGGGACCTAGAAAATAATATAGAAATTAATTTCTTGACTATAGTCTTGACTAATTTTAGTTGTATTGGATCCTTTTACTTTAATGAAGTCAAAATCAACAAGAAATATGTTTTCCAAATTGTTCTTGCCTAGGTTTGAACTTTTTTTTTATCATAAACTTGACTACAACTAATTATCAATGGATTTTTGACTTCTCTACAGAAAATATAACTAACTAGCTAGTCAAGTTGCCTTCGTTACAAATATGTTTTTTAGTAGTAGTTGGATTGCAAGGTGATGTCACCTAGTATTTGTTGATTATCATTATGCACAACTCAATTAAATTTTCAAATTTCACGAATCCGAAATTTTGGACACTTTTCAATAAGCATTCACTATAAAAAAACCCGCCTTTTAGGTGACGTTTTGTAATTTTTTCAGACGGCTTTTAGGTAACATCAAAAAAAATAACTTGTGTTTCTTTGTCAATAAAAACGTCCAATATAACAATTGGATGTTATATTGGACGTGATTATTGACAAAAAAACACAAGTTTTTTTTTGTGATGTCACCTAAAATCTATCTAAAAAAATTACAAAACATCACCTAAGACGCGGGATTCTTATAGTGATTCTAGGAGCTATAGAACTACATTTGTCAAATCTCTTCAAGATGGAATGAACATTCTTGGGTATACAACCAATTGACTAATCTCTATGTGTTACAAACATTTGTAGATAGCCTAATTACATCTTCTTCCTTTTCATTACCATGAACGTTGCGGTGAACTTCTAACAAAGGATTTGAAATTGGAATGGAAGACATTTTGGATGTGAAGATAACATGCTTCATTTTCTTTGGGTCATGAAACACTATAGAGAGACAAAAATATCTAAAATGTTACAAAATAGCAACACTGTAGTCTAGATTTTGCTACTTCTGCAAAAACCCAGAGAACTAGTATAGGGGTTCAAAATCCAAGGGAATGATCAAGTAGTCTAACGTTTTGTGGCTAGAGTCACTTGTTTTTAAGATTAAAATGGGATTTACTTCAATACTTCACAAACAACAAGGAAATACGCATTCACTCTTATACCCACGAGTGTAATTTGGTGGCCAGTCCATTAAATAATGCTGTGGACGCGTGAAATGCAGTCTGAGTCTTGCCTAGTATTCTAGGGGAGTTTTTCAACAATTTGTCAGGTTTGACCACAATTTGTCATGCGCATGATCTAAACTAGACAAATGCAAATATAACATTCACTTAATATATTTACATATATATATTTGTACACATATTCCTTAATTACTGGTGATTTGCGTTACCAAGACAATTTGTCCAGTCACTATTTAGCTAGCCTGATTACTAATTTAGATGAGTAGAAATCTATCCCAGTCCTACAACAATTTGTCCCTATCTAATGCAGGGCATGATTGCAATGCATACACCAAGCTTAAGTCACTCTGCACATTCACAAACAATTTGTCAAAGTACACAATTCACCTATACTTCAGAAATCAATCCAAGGCCCATAGTCTCTCACTAACCTGACCAGTTCAATTCATTCTCAAACTATTTGTCTTATCCACAGTGAAATCACTCCATTTGGTTAATTCTCACCACTTGCAAAGTAAACTTTTGATTCAGTTGTTATTATTAATTATTCCGCAAATTCCCTATGCTAATTGGTAAGACAATTAGTCCTACTGAATCGTCACAAAATCAAGGCACTCTTGCATCCCAGTTCACTCACTGCTTATAGACTAATCACTATTTCACATTAAATCTTCCAAATCAGCCCTTTGACAATTTGTATAGTTACTCAAAAACGATTGATTAGAAATCAAAAGACAATTTATTAAATTTCCAATCGGTAAATAATTCTTTCACAAACTTAATAGACACTTATAAATTTTTATTTGACCCTCTCACTCTATGTAGGATCAAATGATTCAATTTTTACACATAACAATAACCAGTAGACATAATTCCAATTCACAATTCAATTTAATTCACAAAACAAACAATTTGTCCGCATCCAGGTTATTCTTCCCTGTCTAACACAATTTCCACGGCATTCACTGCTCAGTATATATATTCAATTAGACAATTAGTCTCACATAAAATACACATCATATTATATAGTTTTTCAATTGTTATCAACATTTAACCATTTTCCAATTTTGATTATCATCATCACTGAATTATATTAATATCAATGACTAATTGTTTACAATATGACTTAGACAAATCCAATCACTGGATATTCTATAATTCCTTTTGATAATTTGTCAAGCTAACTGATTCAATCACTGGATCAACCTCACGCTCATATATATACAAAACTAATACAAAACAAATTGTTTTCTCACAATTGAATCACTAAGTGGCTGGCCCAATCACTGGTACACAGCCCACATAAATCAAAGTGATAAAGACAAACTACTGGACCAAGCTCTAGATCCAACACAAAGTAAGACAATTTGTCCTACCTCTTATATAATCAAGAATTACAAACAAAACAATTTGTTGAAAATATACTTACCAAGCATGGATTAATCTTCTACCAGATCTTCACAACTTGTCTCCACGTTCAACTTCCTCCGCCAATTCGTTCCTTCAATTTCTTTATCTCCTCAGTTGACAATTTGTCTCCCAAGCAGTGTCACAATTTTATCTTGGAGAACACTTAACAAATACAATTCCCACACATACATACATACATTCATGCATAACAATTTGTCATAGAAAACTTCACTTTACAAATCATGCAAACATCCAATAATTCCACACTTAAGTTCACAAGTTGTTACAAACACAAACAATTAAAAGATTACACAATCCAATCACTGGATCAATCCCACAAAGTCAAGCACAAAGAATTAAACCAACCCAATCTCTGGGTTAACACACAACCAACTGATCCAATCACTGGATCTCAACACTACTCCACAGTACTACGATGCTGCACAATTAGTTCAAACAAACGAATTGTTATTGCAATATTCAAAGAGTTCACAATATTTTTCAAGCTTGACAGCTATAGACATGAGAGCTTAATTCGAAGTGGGGAAGGGAAGAAAGAATGACTAGTTGTCTATCTTAAGCCACTGAAAAGGTGCAATACCTGAATACCAACCGATGCTAAGACAAATTGTCACTCTTCCTATCCGGCCAAACTACCTCTTTTGGAATCCTTCATCTAATTGTTCATTCCTTTTCTATCCATTCCTAAAGACAAGTAGTAAATGGCCGCACTTATACATTACTAAGACAATTAGTAAAAGAAAACAAAATTTCACTGCACTACAAACACTTTTGAAAGAGAGATTTTTTCTAACCAACTCCTTCAAAGGGTGAAGGACCAAAATAAGTTGATGAGGTTAATAGTAAACTCAAGAAAAATACAATGATTTGGTAATTTTTCAAAACTCCATAAATATTTTACAAATTTTCAAAGTTGAAAATTTAGGGTAGTTTATACTTAACCTTGGAAAGACATCAAGGACATTTTGTATCCAAGACCTTTGAATGGTCAAACAAGCTTTGTTCATATTAAAGAATGTGTGCAATTTCACTCCTTTGATGCAATATCCACATCATGGACTTTAGTTCAAGACTTTTAAAAATAAATAAATTATACAAGGTAGTTTATCACAAAAATGGTACACTATCTACAATAGTATATTTCAATCCTTTGAGATTTTTCTCTTAAAACATGAATTTGATATTCAAATTAATTTCTTTTGTCTTTGAAAGAAACTAAAAAAAACATAGCTTCTAATGTGCATTTTCATGCCACTTGGAATTTTTTTTAAATCATTAAAATAAGCATTCATTGAATTTTGAAGTTGAAGATCTATAATCAAGATTCCAAATACAGAATGACACAAAAAAATTCTTTACACTACAATGTTCTACACTTTCATATATACTTCTATTCAGAAAATATCAGATTTTCTTAGCATGATTTGTATTTGATATGAATTTTCTTCATTTTTTCTTCAAAAATTCATGGTAATTTTAAGCTTTCACCAAAAATTCAGAAAATTTTATGACAAACACAAGACATGTATTTTCATTTGTGGAAAATAAAATAAAATAAATTCACTCATTACTAGAGAAAAAATAGAAGATACAAAGTGAAGAACTTTCAAGTTTGACTAAGTGGTCATGGGCTATGTTCTTTAGGGGTTAACACTAGGGTCACCTTGAATGAACACCCTTGAAGTACAAAATGTCTCAATTTTCATTAATTGCTTCAAAAAACTCCTTATGTTTGATTGGTTGCTTCAAAAAAGTTGTTGTGGTTTTGAATCTTGGAAATATTCATTCAAGGCCATTTTTTAGATGTCAAAGAACAAAAAGTGTTGCAATTAGGTGTTGCTACTGTATATTATAGACTAATCCCTACAAATTCATGACTATATTTTGCCAAAAAATACTTCAAAACTATCAATTCTAGTACATAGAGTTATAATGAAAATTAAAAAATTCTTTTGCTTGATCAACCATGAGATCTTGCACAAAATAATATGAAAATGCATGGAAATTTTTTCATACACTTTGACCATGTTGATTGTAAGATATTAGTGTTAAAAACAATCCACCTTACTTATTTAGGATTTCAGCTAGACTTTGAACCCCCTTAACTTACTTCTTTTGTACTTCGTAGTATATAGATTTGAGGTCCAAATCTAAATAGTAGGAAACTAAGTTATAAATCTAGTAAAAAAATTCAAAAAATATATTATTCCTTTTTATTCTTTAGAAAATGGTTAAGTAAAAAACTAGAAATACATATACAATGAAACAAAAAAATTATATTGTTAATAGTTCTTAAATGGAATTGATATATATCAATCCTAACTTGCAAATTGTTGTAGCAAGTACTCTACACGATGTGGCTGATTTAGTTTTGAAAAACTATAAAAACTCATTTTTTGAAACAAATCTAATAAGTTATTTTTTCAAGAAGATGTTGTAATTGTCTACAAAAGAAGACTCTTTATAACTTTCACATCACTTATCCAAATGGAATGAACCAAAGCTTTCAAAAGAGACATTAGTACATTCAATATGGAAAAAAATGATTTTGAATTTTTATGGGTTTATTTGGTGCCTAGAGTTAAGCAAATTGTGCTTAGGAGGGCAAAACTTTTTGTCCCTAATACCTAATGAAATAAAAATTATACCTCCATAAAGGTAGTACATTCTTTAACCTCCATAATAAATTTCAATTTCTTTTATGAAAATTGGACATCATAAGAATCAAGGAGTATTAGCATGAGCATAGAATGCATGAGCCCATGAGCTAGCTAGGAATCTATATTATAGACACCTTCTATGGTTATAGGTGTCTATATTATAGGCTCTTTCAATATTTTAGAGAACCTATGTTATACAAACATACTTCTTCTATTTCAAAATAATCTTCTAGTTCCTAGATCTTTTGTGTCACAATATGATCTTCAAGTTGTGATGTGGGAGGAAATGCAAACGTAGATTGAATTCTTCACATTTTTTCTCAAAATGTCAAGATAAACAATGGTACAAGTGAGATGCCTCTACAATATTGTTGACAAATTAGGTGGTCATGGGGCATGCATTGTATCATCCCTCAAATTTTTGGTTTATTTGATTCGTTAGGTCCATTATTGCTTTCAGTGACACGTTGCTGCATCCACAAGACTCATGATATGGACATCTCAAAAGTGTGGGAAGGATAGAACAATATGCAAACAACATGCGTATGAGGTCAAATTGTCCAAATGAGTGGTAGGATAATAGGAGTGTATCAAGGTCATTGCAAGAAACACTTGCCTTTTTTGGCTCAAAATGGCTTTAAAACTCGAGTATTGTGATATGTTAAAATAATAAATCTAAAAATGAAATAACCTATGGATAATTTGTAATGCATTGAGAATATTTTGTCTCTAAAAATCCAAACCTAGGAAATTTATCTCTAAAAGTTATGCACAAAAAAGCACACTAGGAAATACCAAGAAAACAGACACTTTGATGTTTGATTTTTAGAAAATAGTGAATTTTTTTTAAAATTACAAATTGAAAAAATCTATTTTTCTAACTTGAAGATATTCCTTCAAGATTAACCATTTTCATCTTTGGAAAAAAAAATTGTATTCTTTGCACTTGCAAAAAGGTAGTGCACTTTGAGCACATGTGGAAGGTGGACAATTTTCTATTTTTTTGAAACATCTTTGCAATATTGTTTAGCTTTAGTAGAAGTCCTTGTATATCAATTTCAAGTTTCAAATTCGCATTTTTGGGTCAAAAATAGTACTAACCCTGCCTAATGGCCAAGGTAGACATCCAATTGGAGGCTATTTAAAAATAGACAAAAAATTTGTAAAGAATGAAAAATTTATTCAATATCTAAAACTACCACATATATCTACATTTCAAATTTCATGCAAAATTGACATACAACGCAAAAGTTATGAGCAAAAACCACTTATCTGAGGCCAAGGGGACAAAAAATTAAATTTAAGTGTTTCTTGCATTAGATGTCTTTCAACTACATTGGAGGGTCGTTTCAAGTTGGTTCCCCATGCTGAGAACTTACAATTGTTGCCTAAGATTTAAATAAATTTTAAAATTTTAAATAATGAAATAAGAAATTAAATATTATTATTTGATGTGGCACTATTAGTATCACATCATATCGTTGTTGTGGTAACTTTCCCTAGAATTCCCCATTATTTGAAACCTTTGGAAACTTGCAATCTTTTAGAGGGCTAAAATCCCTTCTAATGGGCAATCACCCATCAAACTCTACTTGCAACTTGAAATAATTTGGAACATTTTGTTCAACAAGAAGATAATTTTGGGACAAAAGGAGTATGTTATAAACCCTTTGACCCCTAAATGCCCAAGGTCTGTTTGGAGCTCCTTGAAATTTGATCTAAATTGAACAAAAAGTCAACATTTTCATAAGTTGTACCAATTTCTTCTGAATTGTAACCATACAAATTCAAACTAGACATGTTAGAGATCACATAGGAAAAGAAAACATAACAATATCACTTATAGATTGAAAGATTATAATGTTTGATCATGAGGATGTAAAAATTGTGAAAATTTTTCAATTCACTTTTTGCATGTCAACTCTAAAAAGTTGGTCACTAAAAAAATATGAGGTTATAGGGCCCAGCATGCACAACCCCAATCAATTTACGATTTTTCAAAATCTATTCTACAATTTAAAAAAATGAATTTCTAATGTGATTTTGCCTCCAAGATCTAGTGTATTTGAGGCTCATTTTCAAGAGCCCTCAACACTATGGGAAGTCAAGATTGCAATGGGCATCCTTGCACTAAATATTCTATAGAAAAATCATAATCCTTTATTTTTCAGATTGGCTTTTTGATCCTAAAACTAGACTTCAAAAAGAATTCTCCAAAAATACAAACTACTAATAATAGCAATTTGGTTGGGTTTTACTTAACTTCAAAGTTTTCGAAACACCAGAATCTAGTGCCTTGGGCATTTAGGGGTTAACTAGTTGTATATAATACCTACATCTAGGTTCAAGGCTCATAAGCTCACATCTTTCACTGTGCTCACGGACTAACATTGTTACATAGGGACCTCCTCCCAATCTTAGAAAAAATAGTCGGAGACTTTGAACCCTTAGGAATTCACCATAAGACCTATCACTAAAATAGTTTGTTAAAAATGATAAGATTTTTGGGCCAATAGGTATATTTTTCATTTCTACGATGATTTGGATAGTCATTCATTGGCCACTTTTTGGCTAGAGAATCCTTTAGAAGGTTAAAGCATTCCTAACTTTCTAAAAATTCCATTTGTTTTGAATCAGGTCAAATTATATTTTTAATAATATGATAACTTTAAAATCTACTAAAATTACCTATGCACACAACAAACTTAATGAAAGTGAAGTGTACATATTGTTAAATTATATGTATAATTAATTTACCTACAAGGTGTACTTTGCTAATCCTGCTGGTGTCCACTTACGACACCCACCATAATAGAGCAGTGAATATTCTCTCTCAATACACTGGCATATGGGCCAAAGCCTTTGGGAATGAAAAAAGAAAAGAGGAACTTTGCTACATCCGAACACACGGGAAGAGTCTACACGGCAAAGTGCCACCGACGTACCGACGATTATATGCCAGAGGATGAGTTCAGGAAATATCAGACGCCAAAGAGGACGACAAGTGACGCCAAACCTGCACGTATCGACTGGAGGAGGATACGGTAAAACCTGGTAACACGTCCTCGTTGTGGACGTCACCAATCTTATTGCAAATCTTCATCTAACAGAGGAATTCGATAAAAGCGACGGAAAGACAGTTATCCATTCTGGCCATGGATGATGCACACAGGTTGTGCATACCACGGAAATCCGAGGGAACCTACAATTAACAGATGCTTTCTAGTAATCTGCAGAAATATTCACGTTTGAGCCACGCCTGATAATATCACCTTTGGAGATTTTAATAATCATCCAATGCACTACATGAGTTCGATACAGCTACAGAGAAATCAAACTCTGGAGTTGAGAGCATCGAGCTACTTTCCTAACGAAAACTAGAACCTATGCGCACACTAGTCCTAGAACAACATCAACTCCATCCTGCATTTCAAGTGATGTTAAAGATCATTGGAATGCAACTAGAAAGGAGTAGTAATGTGATCACGCTAATTCAAGAACGCGGTGAACACTCATAAAATCTAGTGCTGCTGCAGCATTTCGCTACCAGATGTTACGCTCTAATTAGACCCAAAAGGACAGCCAGATGCACATGTGCTTATCGTCATCTGTTAAAACAAACGCTTAGCTCGAATTTTTAACCACACCCATGCATATGTCGTTTCTCATCACCCAACAGCTCACATTGTTGCCTTCTGTGAGCTTCAACACTCACATGCCGCTGAAACTGCGCGTCGTCGATCGAGCTGAGCATAGAGTTCTGGCATGGAAACACAGAGGCAAGAGGTTCTCAGCAGGTATTAAATTTGGTGCTTTTCAGAAAACAGTTGGCTCTCAAGGACAGCCAATGCCACGTACAAAGAATTGAGGAAGGAAGACTGCGTAATGGGTACCTGGCGTAACTTGGAAAGTCGAGAAATGTTCACCGAGTTGGTGCTGATGCACGTTAACCTTGTGTTACGCGAGTCCTCTACAGACCTGGAGATTTATGCCACAAAGACCCATTAATTCCTAGTTTGAACATAACTATTTATGAAATAACCATAATCTCACCCGTCCAAATATCCTCTCAACCCTTATCACATTCCAAATTCTAGGCAGAATAAAATGAAGAGAATTGCAGCGAACACTAGACCAAACAATCGAACTCCTCCACCCTTGCCATCTCAGCAGACAACAAGTACAATTCAATCACAAACGGAACTCGAGGAAGACATGCCTTGAAGGTGAACAAATCAACTCTGCTGTGGCGTAAACCCTCTGAAAATGATTCTTGAGGGGACTATACCGAAATTGCATTGAGTACCAAAAAAGAAGTACCTACTAAGGCCTCTGAGAAATCCCTCTGCAGCAACAGTTCTGTCTCATTATTAAAGTGCTTCTATACATATCATTTGATCCACGACAGACAATTGTTCGGATCAAGAAGAACCAAGCAGATACTAGACGTACCTGGACATTGTGGAGCACGGGTAAATATGGTCATTTCTGAGATGGAGCTCTGAAAACAAACAGGATTTGCGGTCGATATTATAGCCCGGGAAGAAAGACGGCCCCCTACAGGCTGAAGAGATGTAGTTGCCACCCATGTTACAATCCACAGTACTTCGATGGCTCGCAAATTCATCTGTCGGTTAGTAGGACGACATGGGGAACCACCTCAAAGGTGAAGTGCCAACTTCATCTGAATCTTCACCAACAGTAAAAGGTGAACAGGAAGAGTACGATTGTTACCAACGTTATCTCTCTGCAGGCCCGATTGCAGTAGGATTCCAATAATTGTCTCAGCATGGTGATGAGCACTACGGACTCAAAGTAAGGGAGAAACAAAGTCGTCGAGTCGCCGCAATCTGATCCGATTCCTTAAAGTTAAAGAAACAGGCGACATAGAGGAAGAGGAAAGGTTCCAAAAGAGTGAGGTACTATAGATAACTGCACGAGCCATGGTCCAGGATTAGCAGAAATAGTCCCGCATGCACACGTACAGAAACGTGGAAACCTGACTTCTTTCTGGCAAGAAGATTACGTGCGGAAGCACCCAAATCTAGTAACCTGACATTTGGATACTAAATGATTTAGTTCTCCCAACGTCGACAGACGAAGCGTCTGTTTGTCCTCTCCTCAAATCTGTCGACCTGGAATAGGACTCGTGCGGACTGCATGACAGATGCAATCAACAACTCAATCGGATTCCATGTCTGCGATGACTACGCTGACGTAATGCTGTAGACACTTCTCAGGCGACATCTTTCCATGTGTGCTTGTGGAATATATATACCTAATCACGATCTCCTTTGCTTATTAGGCTACAGGCATAACCCATATATATCAAAGCATCTGCTTGTCTCCTCTTCTGTTGAATACAACAAAAGAATCTCAAGATGGCAATTGTACCACCTCCATGGATGAAACCCAAGGTGAGTAATGAGGCTCTTCTTGAGATAAGGCAATTCAGTACCACTTGCATCGAGTAGTGCACTAATCAGCAGCAGGACTTGCCACTCACAAATGCCTTTCTCTCGATAATGAGACCTTTAATGCAGTTCTCATTCGAAAACCATCAATCGAGCACGCAGGGAAAGGTAAACTCTAACGAATCCAAAATGAACTTAGTTTCATTTTGAGTTTGAACTTCATTCGGCACGCAGTTTGGTTAGGCATGTTTCCAGTTCCAACTACGATGCACCGATTGTCATTTCCTTTCGACTGCAGAGGACAACACCAAATAGGAGGGTCAGATTGCATTAGATAAGCATCCTCCATGAGGGCGCAGTGGAGTAAAGTCGATATTGGCTAGCTCGATCGCCGGAATATTTTATTGGTCTCCACTGAAAATCCAAAAGCAGGCGCTAGGATGAGGCCCGTCCCTTTCGACCGCAGCCAAAGGATGTACAAGAATCCCTGGCAAGAGCAATACGTCAAATATCAGCCTCAATTCTAGACCAAAATATGGATGTAGGACACCACATAAGACTTCATAACCATTCCGCTAAGAGCTCCAAATCATAGGAAGAAGAAGAATAGGAATCTTAAGATTAAGAGTCTTCAAGATTGCAACCGTATAATTAATGCGCAAAATGGCACAAATCGCATTTAAACCAATGAGAAAGTACGAACTAATAATATTAATTAGGATAGTAACACCTAGAGAAGCGATTAGGCACGCGTGTCTTAGCCGAAGACACAAACAATATGTGGACATTGAGACTGAGAAGTCATTTCACTCACTACTAGAACATCTTTCTACACCGCATCTCGATCGCCCGTCTCAGACTGGACCTACCTTAAATTACTTGAACAGTACAATCGCGAACTTAAAAATCATAAAGAACGTGGTAACGCAAGCTTATAGAACTGCACTCTATCCAAATTTTAACGCAGCATAAATTAGTCCGGATAAACTGAGCACGGAACAGAAGCAATCGTTGTGTAGACACCACGCGCATTTCCGGAATAACTGTGCGTTAGAATCGTCGCATTTGTAGCATGCGCATCGTCCATAGTCACACGTAGAACAAGCGAAATTGTTATGGGCAATGAGGTAGTGATAGTTAGATGATGTTCCTAAACCAGAATATGATTGAAATCCTACCAGAAAAAAAGTCACTACTTGCTAAAATGATCGCATTATCTTTTCTGAGAGAACAACTCAGAATCAAAGCCACCTGTCAAACCGACAAAAAGAAAACACGTAGAAACCGTAACCCGGCATCGTACTTCTCATTAAGAGCATTCCGAAGGAGGGACAAGAACAGAACAGCACATTCCACCCAATGGCACTCACACGTGCAAGGTATAAGCTCAATAAATGGTAGTTCGTGGATACACTTGCTGGTGTAAGTGAAGCCACCAGGAAAAGACAACTGTTTACAAAGACAGTAAGAAGGTGTCAAGCCTTCAGCGATAGTATCGTGAGCATGAATGTGACCTCTATTTCTTATCGTCAAGTTCAGAAAAGTGAACAATGAGGACACTGTCACAGTCACCTAGATGCTTGAAAAATAAATCGTACTCTAATATAGTGGCAACACACGATACGCAGCTCTGCGTCACTGGAATTCACTAAACTGGCGCCAGTTTAGTGAATTCACTAAACTAGCGTCCTGTTAATGCAATTTAATCGAAGAACCGGTACAAAGTTCACGGAGGCGCAACAACCTTCCAAGTCTTACGAACTGGAAGCATTGCGTTTCTAACACGAGTGTTCCAACTACCGAAATTCGTCATTCGCATCCTACACGCCAGTCTCCCAGCACAGGGGAGGTATCGAATCTTTCCGGTAATTCAGTCCCTGTTCATCCCATCGCACGAGATTCTAAGTGGCTACTACGCGGGACTACACAAAACCTTCACAGGTACGTGAGCTGCAAAGCTCACTACAACGATCGGACCACAAGTAAAAGAACGAAATCTCAACATTACCGCGCACAAGAAAGAACGCTAGAAAGTCCTCGAGCCGCGGCCTCCCGCGCAACTGGTTTCACTATCCCACTCTCCTCTAAAATTCATAAATCATCAACAATCAGCGCTCCTCGTGTATACTCTTCCGACGGAAATTAGAGCCACGCGTGCAGGAGCGAGCGCTCCTGCCGCGCTCAAAATTTCATCGCCAATTTTGGCACAAGAAAGGCCAACCAACCGTGCGAAGCGCCTTCCGAGAGAGGTGAGAAGGCGGAAACTCATGTACACTGGAATCGAAGGAAGACTTGTGCGGACAATGGCATCCGTCCGTCCGCTAGCATCTCGCAGCACCAGCGACGGGACGCGACGCGCGCGATGGCAAGAACGGAAGACGCGCAGACGACGACCAAAACGCAGGAGGGGACACCACTGCTGTGGTGCCAAGCCGGGCCGGGTGGCTCCCGGACGGGCTGCTGGGCTGCGCTTCTGGACCCGGCCCGAGATGCACGGCGCCAGTGGGAGCTGTGGAGTCACGGATGGTGGCCTGTCTTGTCTCCCACATCATTCCAACATCCCCTAAGATTCTCTTTGCAGAGCGACAGTGCCGAACTGCCGATGTATTTCTTTTTTCTTTTTCTTTTTTTTCTTTTCGAAACAAATGAAACGGAATTTCATTGCCAAAGGGTAAATTACAACTAAACCAACCAGACACGCCGGTGGATTTCTGCGCTAAAAGATACGGAATACTGTTTTTTTAGTGAGTATTTTTTAGTGAATATCACTAGTAAACATTGTTTGAACTTTGTAGTGCTATGATAAAAATTTAAAAATCTTCAAATTCAAAAGTTTGTAGTATTCCCAGTACTACCCCAGACTGCAACAAAAGTCAGTCGACGTTTTTTGCTATCACAACTTTTTCTTTTAAATAATAGTAGCTTTGAGAGGGGTGAAATTTGAAGAAAACTTTACATTTATGTGCAAAATCTATTTGGAGTAGATTTACCACATAAAATTCATAGATTAGATGACTTGGGTAAGTTCATTGAACATGCAACCACAATAAAACATTTAGTTAAGGAAATTTGAACAGTGTAAAGTATATTAGAAATTAGATTTGCAGGATATATTTTTTGTTATAATAATCTCAAATGCATTTAAGATCTCTTTGAAGGACATCACGAACTTGGATATTGCATGACCAAATTCTTCTTGAGGGACAAATGAAAGATTGGGGGGTAATATGATCTCAATATTTGACTTGATTTTAAGATAAATGGGAGAATAAGTGATCATTATAGAAAAATAATTTTTCTTTTAATTGATGCTCTAGAATAAAAGTTTTGCCACCCTGAAAAAAACAAGCAAGTCAAGTTAGTAATAAAGAATGCAAAAACATGGGGAGAAAAATTATTTCTTATGGAATGAATTTTAATCTATATGGGAAACTTTTATTCATTCCATTTGGACAAGTAAAAATTAAAAAGGGACAATTTACTTCCTAGAGTAATCTCACTATTAGGATTGAGATGTTTCAACTCCATCTTAGAACAATCTAGTAATTCATTTTTCTTTCCATCTTGGTTTTAATTCTATTTAATAATTTTTTACATGATGAAAAATCCTTTTCTGGAAATTTTATCTAGATTTTCAATTCAATTCTCCAATAATAATTTTGTTTGATTTATCAATGGGGCAAAAAATAAAGTTTAGAGGATTTAAAGTCGTATGAACTAATAAGCCCTAGATCTACAAAACAATGAACAAAAGACCAATGAATGTTTTCTAATACAAAACCAAATTCTAGATTTCAAGAAAGAATTCAAGAGTGTAGCTACAACAAAAATCTAGAAGTGTAAAGAAATGTATTGTCAAGACGAAGGATCACCTTAGCTTTGATTTTTTTTTATATACTACTCCCTCCCACTAAAAAACTCTAAATCAAGTAATCTTTGTGTACTACTAAAAAACTCCATTTAAATTTATTAATTTTGATTGTTTAGCAATTATTCGCCATGGCAAATGACCTTGTTAGGGCAAGTTAAGCAATTAGAGAACATTCCTCTCCTAACAAGTTTGACCTTGCCTATACAAGGCACCTTTTACGTGCTTACATCTTTATCATCTTAGACATACATTACTACAAGGTGAGAAATTTGTTGTTCAATTTTTTCCACCTTGTGGCCTTAGATGCCTTGGTTGTTGTAGTGATAAGATCATCTATCATCTTCTGCTCGATTTGATGTTGTAATAATTAAATATTATTAAAGAAACCTAGGTCATGGACATTCATGTCCAGTCTGGCATCATTTGCAATCTATGCTAAAATATGATACTTTCCACATGGATTTTGGGTGCCGAAAAAATGTTGCCTAGGATAGAGATTTTGCATAGATCTAAGGGATGGATTATGGGTGTTTGAATGCATGTATCACTAGCACAAAGACTAAAAATAGGATTAATTCCTTGTAGAGAAAAAATTTGGAGTTTTTTAGTGGAATAGAGAGAATATTATCTATGAAGTTTGTCAAGAAGCTTCTTCTATCTAAGAAGCTTGTTAAGAGTCTTTCTATTACTTGTAGATTTCTTTGTAAAGAATTTCCTACTAGTTTTCAAAAGTTCTAAGGGAAGTGTTTGTAACATAGTGCAAATAGAAGCATTTTAGTTTAGTTTTCTTGATCAAATACCACCAAATATATAATATACTATATGGCGGAAAAGGGCTTTCAGGCCCTTCTAGGGTTAAGTTAAGATCCAGTACCTCACTGAACTGGAGTAAGTTAAGTTAAGGTATGGATAACCACCAGGCTTCCAGCCCAGTAAGCCGTATTTCTCCACCGAAGTTAACTTCCACCATTGATTGACGGATGGGGGTGACGGACTGGGCCGATTGTACCATATCTGAAGTTATTCCCATTTGAAACAAACAATAACTTATTAACTAAACTTAATTCTTATCAACGGCAAAGTGGCCGGGGTGAAGACAACTGAAGCCAGGTGCTGACTGGAACGGACGGACTGCAGTGACGGTACATAATTCCTTCCTTACACGTAAGTTAATGAAAAAACTTCAGATGTTGTCCCCTGCCTGCCCTGAGTGGCGCTTCGGTTCCAACTTTCCATTGGCACCTTCTATTAAAAAATTCAGGGATTCAGTTGAGGTAGTAATTAATTAAGTTAAGTTAGAGCCCAACTGTCCATCCTCACTGCAAGAGGACTGAAGGGAATGTTAAGTTGTTAATTAATTCATTAATTTTTAATATTTAATTTTAAAAACGGTGTGCATTAAACAACAAGGAGGGGGAAACAATCAGTCCGGTTCATGCAGATTATAAGGTAGGAGGCTCGTCAATGGACCATCTAATAAGAGATGGTCCACCTTTTTCATGTGATTTTTAGGATGGGATTACTTTCAGCTCATTTTTTAGATAAAGAGAAATAAATTGTGAGTGTGACACCAATCGTTTTGTATTATTTGAAGCATTTTCGAATTATTTGTGAGTTTTCAAACAAGATGAGTCATAGGTCCCTATTTATGACCCTAGATCTTCTATAATCTATTCACTTGCAACTTTTAGAGAGAAATGGGGAAAGAAAAGAAAATGATTGGCTCTTGCAAAAAATAATAATTTTTTTATTGATCCATTTCAATGACTATAGAAGGTCCATTTGAAGACCACCTCATGTTCATTTCCAATGACTCTATATAGGTGGTTCTTGTGGGTGGTTGATTCCTACCTTTGGAATGAAGTAAATACAACCGGGTTCTTGTGTTGTCAAGTTGTTCTATGGGTGTCTATATGTGAAATCCAAATATGCTTTCCAAGCTATGGATCTTTAGTATAAAAGTTCTACTTTGAATTCCCTCATTGATAACTTAATCCACTTCAAACAAATTAATAACTGGCTTTGGCCTTGGGATTTATCTCCCAAATTAGGCCCACAAAGCATAAATCAATAAAGGACACTAAGTAGATCAAATTGTAGGGATTTTTAATACCCTTTCCAAAATGATAAAGGATTCTCAGATCTAACTTTCCTATGACAAGATAATTGCGGATGAAGTTTGGATTCCTATATAATGGTTAAAACTTCATAAGTCGTTTGCTTCTATGCTAACTATCGAAATTCACTTTTAGTTTTTAAGTTGTTTCCTATTTTTAATCTTCTTCCTAAGTTTTGAAATCCACTTGGCTTGGTGTGAGCGCCAATTTACCCCAAGTTTGGGGGTTTGACTAAATGAATCCTACTTTGGGATGTCTAAGAGTAGTCCATTGTACCTTCCAAGCAATGGATCTTTTTCTAAGTGCCTAAATGTGCCCAAATGAGCAAGAATCACTCAATATATATGCAATAATAGTAGTTGGCCGAATGAATGAGGCTGATGTGGTTTTTGGTGTTGCTTACGTCAAGGAGGAACTAACCTCAAATCCTTCTAGAGAATTCCTTGCCTTTTCTAAAAACCTAAAATTCGACCCTATCTAACTTTCCTAGCCAAAATAATCAGCAGATGAAGTTTGATCACTACTTAGTTCATCAAACTTCATCCATGATTTGAGTCTAGCTCCCTAATTCAAAATGACTTGAAATTTCTTGGAGTTGTTCAAAAGACTTATCCCTATTTAATCCTAGAGTCTAGTCCTAATTGGAAACTTCTATGAACTTCTCATCCAAACCTAAGCTAAACTTCATCCTTCTTTATCTTCTTGGATTTTCGGGATTTTTTTTCTAATTGAGAGGGTCCTATGAGCTTTACTTAACTTCTCCTACAAGCCTAGAGTCCTAATTTTTTCACTTAACTTCTACTTTCTAGATTTGTGATCGGTTTCCTTTAATGTATGGGGTTTGGGTTAACCTCCACCTATTTACTATTTTTTCCTTGTAACCCCTAACTATAGCTTTCTAGATTGGTAAGACACTTGCTAATCTGACATTCCAACTAAAAGTTCTTGATGGATGAAATTTGATTGCTAGTCGGCACTTAAAACTTCATCCTCTAATTCCTCTTAATCTACAATTTGGAAGTGGCCCAACTTCCCTCATATTTACTTACTAGACTAATGAAGGACGCGTCATCATCCCTTAGGTTTTGAACTACTCCTTATGTTTGGAATCTTGATGTGCACCTAATTTTAATCTAATGGTCGAGGTAAAGTAAGGAGATTTCCCTTCTATCTTACCTCCCTCAATCTTTCCGTATCTAACCTCAAGTAGCCTTCATCTTTTCACCATTCCTTCCACCTCTCGGGCTAACCTCCCACACACTTGGCCTCCTCACTTACTTGTTGTTTGTTTATTTCTTGGGAGATGGGGAGTTGGCTTCCCTACTTCGACGTCAAGTGAGAAGTGGGTAGAGTTCTATCCTTATTTGGATTTCCTCTTGTCCCGACCTCTTCTTCCCGCCCCTCTTTACACCTCCCTTATAAGATTTCTCACTGTTGGATCCCAATTTCCCTCTATTGGACCCCTCCCAATGCACCTAGCCCTCCCCTCCCTAACTATGCCAGTGCCCTCCCCGATGGTCCCCGTACTCTACCTTGTTGTACTCAACCCTCCTTGACGGTATTTGGACTCCTCCTTGATACCCAACCTGCCTTGATTGGGGGTGGGCTAGAGTGTTGGAGGTTGGAGGATGGGAGTTCGGGTGTTGGAATAACTTTTTTTTGGGCCAGTTGCTAATATATTGCTAATGCTCTTGAGGGCCTTTGAGACTAGGAGGAAGGAAATTTCTTCCAAAGGTTAGGGGGTACATTTGACTATACATGAGTGTCCAAGGGTATTCCCTTGCCCTTCCACTAGTCACTTTAGGACTAACTTAAACTTCCACTACTTATTCTTTTGGGGGCTAAACTTTGTTTGTTCCCAAAGGCATTTTAGGAACTAAACTTTGTATGAAAAGACTACGGGGAATTAAGGTTTACCCCCAAAGGGACCTTAACACACAACTAAGACTCTTTCATCCCTAAAGGGTTCAAAGCTTCATCATGGTTTCTAATTTTAACATACAACTAAGACTCTTCGATCCCTTTGGGGGTTCAAAACTTCGTTGTAGCAATGGGACCTACCAACCTCTACATATACTTGGCTCACTTATACGGACCACCACGTTAGTATCAAGGGGCAAAGGGCACTTAAAGGCCAAGGATTAGTGCCATGGGGGGTAGCACAATGACAATCTCAAGCTAAAGGCCCCCCAAAGCGGCATTGCCAAGTCATATGGGGGGTGGGGGTTGCTCTAGGGTTACCGCAAGACAAGATACGAAGGGGCCAAAGAATCCTTCAAAATATACAAGAACCCACAAAGACCTCACGAAGCTTGAAAAAGAACAACAACAGACAAAAAGTGCCCAAAAAACATTGTTCCAAAGCTTGTGGCTTAAAATGTCACAATTCTAACATAAGTTGGATTCAATGGATCTAAATACAACAAATGGGGGTGGTGAGAGAGGAGAAGGGGTGCCCTTTTTATACTCTTTCCTAGGCACCCACCTCCTCTCATTCATCTAAGGTGACCCTATTATTTTGGATTTTCATCCTCATCCTCAAGGGTTTTCACTTCTATGATGGTTTGTAAACCTAACTTTTAGAAATTGACTCCAAATTACAAACAGATTGTGCCATTGGCTTTAGAAGTCTATTTTTAGGCATTGAGAGTCCCCTCCCCTTTCCTAACACCAAAAGCTCAACGAAACCTAGCGCCAACTTAATGCCGAAACTGGGTTAAAATCCAACTTTTGGAGTTTGAATTTTTTGGCAAAAGTAACTAGCCTAGGCTCTTAAATAGGTATGGAGGAGTAAGAAAAGACCTATCTTTGACCTCATTCCGCTTCCTTATGCTCCTATTCCTCTGGTCAACTCCGTAATAATCTTTAATTTATATTAGTTGTCAAGGAATCTTGCAGGTTTGGGTACTTCTAACTATTAGAATGTCTTGAAACTTGTTGAGGAGTCTTATTAACATATTAGAAGATAGTTGAATTTTTAATGAGATTTTATCACCACCTAAGTAATTTCTAGGAATTTCCCATCATAGATTTATGTAATTGACTGTCTGGAAAGGCATCTTCTAACTATTAGAAAAGTCTAAAATTGTTTTTGGAACCTCTCATGGATTCCTAAAACATATGTGTAGGCTCATATTCTTACTCTACACATTGGCCTAGGGGGGATAAAATCCACCCCCTCATTTAATTATCAGTGGCCAAAGAATCTTTTACATTGGAGGAAATCTTGAGGAAGCAACTTTGTTGTTGAGTCCGGGGCGTGATTTTAACCCAAAGTCACCCTCCTTTGGCTATAGATTCCTCTACAATTCTATCCTGGTATTTGTAATATTTGTAAGCCACAATTGAGGTTCTACTATTTTGTCAACAAAATGAAGAAACTGGAACCTATCTCTGGGAACTGACCTAAATGCTCGAGGGGGTTCTCTTGACCAATATTAGCATAGAGATGTCTTTCCTATGCGGAGTTTGAGTTAGATGGCTATGATCCACCATTTTACCAGGATTAGTTGGATTTTCACCT
Organism: Straminergon stramineum; assembly: GCA_963920665.1. Taxonomy (NCBI): domain Eukaryota; kingdom Viridiplantae; phylum Streptophyta; class Bryopsida; order Hypnales; family Calliergonaceae; genus Straminergon; species Straminergon stramineum. The sequence goes on from OY987264.1 coordinate 23,583,277, forward strand.
ATGCACAAGTAGTGGTTTAGGGCATTCTAGCTATAATATTCTAATTCTAGACCAAATACTACATTGGTATGTAACACATCTATTTTGGTTCTACACTCTTTTGGGGGCTTTTTGTATATAAAACTACACTCAAAATTTAAAAAGACGAAGAAAAAAAATTGAGTCTTTGATGATATATTGGGGGCTCACACTTGGTCAACTTTGATTGACTTTCATCCAAATCCATGTCAACCTTCATCAATTCTTCATCCTACTCTAACTTCTTCAATATTAACCTAATTCCTAGGGTTAAGGTAGTTTTGGAACCTTGAAATTATGCCCTAAAAATTTCCAACCCTAACTTGTTTCTCAGATTCTTTGAAAAGATTTCTTCTAATCCCCTATTGTTCTAACTACGTCTTTAATTTTTAATACTACTTGCTATTTTTGGATCTAAGTAAATTTAAAGTAAAGTCACTAGGATTACCTTTTGGAAAAGGCCAAACACTTATACTTTTGACTTTACTAATAAAAGTTATTCATGGATGAAGTTTGACTGGTCACCGGTTCATTGAACTTCATCTATCAATTTCTTCTACCTTTTACTTTTGAAATTCATTTTTTCTTTAACTTTTGACTTCTGATTCTACTCTAGATTCTAAGATTTAAAAAAAATTATTTTGGATGACTTCCTAATTTTCATCCATCTTTCTAACTACTTCTCATCTGAGCATAACTTTTGGATTTTTTGTCTATTTTTTATGTTTAATGAATTTTTGGAAAGCTACCAATTTTTTCTAACTACTTTTCTAAGTAAACCCTAATTTTCTAATAGCTCTAATGGTCTGAATCTTGTTCTTAACTCCTAACACTAATGTCTAACACTAATCTAATTCTTTTTGGATAAATTGGACAAAGGCAAATGTTTTACACACTTACCTTGAAATCCATAACTTGCAAATTCACGTTGTCATGCATCACAATTGTATTGTTCTAGCATACTCTTTCCACTTCCATTTTATGTTGGGTTTTTGAGTTGTTGGTGAAGTAGATAGTTCGGGAAAGAGGTTAAAGACTCTCTCTAGCTCATCCCAACTCTTTTCTCATTCTTTTCCTTCTTTCTAATTTTCTCCTTTTCTTTCTAGATACTTTTTGTAAATGAAATCCTATCAAATCAAATCTCTAAATTCCTTGATAATTTATCAAGAAACAAACAAATGCTTGAAGACAAATGGTTTTGACTTCTACTAACTACTAACAACTAGTAATTTCTAGTTTCTAAATAGTCAACTTATTCTCTCTTTTTGTCTTGTCTTCTAATGTCAACCCTTGTTTAAAGGTTCAAAATATTCTCTAAGAGTGTTTTGCACTCAACTTTAAAGCTTCTCTCCTCTCTTGACTACTTGTTGTCAATATCAAACCAATTGGTTTAATTTCATTCAGTTGCTAATTCAATGCTTAGTAAGAGAGAGATAGTGTGAAAGTTTCAATTCAGAGTGATATAGCAAGGTTTGCAATTGCTTCACAATGATCCAACACTACTTAACTTGGTTCTAAGAATTTGATCGATTGAAGTAGCCTTGTTGACTTGGATAAAGCTCTAGATGTGCAAATCAACCTTGGTATGGCTTATGGCCTTCTTTCCTTTGATTTTGGAATTCTCAATTTTTTTGGTCATTTCTCTCCCTCTCTCCACTATTTGATTTTGGAAAAAGAATTCCAAACTATACTTTATTCAACAAAGCCTTGTATTTCATTCTCTGGTTTTGAAATAAAGGAAAATATTCCTTGTCTACTCTGTGGTTTCAAATAAAGGGTTCCAACTATGTTCTATCAAACAAATGACTCTACTTTAATCTCTGATTTTTGAATCAAGGAAAATATTCTTTGTCTTAGACGATTTCAAAGCTACAGGCTTGAAATTCCAAGACAATGATAAAAAAAAACCAAAATTTTGGGACCCAAAGGTATCACCCTAATTTTTTGTCATTTCTTGTATGATGTATGTGATAAATCAAGCAACTAGCATGTCAACCTATCGACCTGCCATAGTAGCTCTACCAAATAGCTTGGCCATCTTGTTGAGCCTCAGTGTTGGCTAGGCCTTTGGCTGCCCATTGGACCTTGGCTCATAGTGCTAAATTTTGGTTTCCCTAACCTCTAGCTCTGTCTAGGTCCCTTGGCTATTGCTTGCCAATTTTTGGCTTTTAAACTCTAAAATTTTAGGACAAATAACAGACTATGGGAATTCCTCTTGGAATTTCCCCACAAATACTATAATAAAACTTATTCCATGAACAAAGCTTCATAGTCTCGGGGGTTAAGGCCTAGAACTTGGACAAATTTTTGACAAAGGTTGGTTAGTAGAACGATAAATTGAACTAGGCAAAGTCAAAGCTTCGTTGTATGATGCATTAGCACCACACTAAGGCCCCCTTTGGACTCAACACTTAGTATGGGACTTTGAGAATTTTGGAGCCAACCCAAAACTTCTCTAAATAGTTTTGACACCACACTTGGACCACGTATTCCCACGTCAAGGCTCTAGGAGGATTTTCACAAATCAATGGTAGGAAATCCCCCACAAAAAGCTAAGTGGAATAATTGTTCGTAGACAAAGCACTTAAAAGGAAAAACCACAACAAACCTACAAATTGTTAGCAACAAGACTTGTAGGGGGGTTTCTCCAAAAGATGGGAAATTCCACACAATAAGCTTGCTTGTGATGGTTAGTACATAAAATGGACTTAAAACACAACAAAATACTTCAATGTTAGTAGAAAAAGACTTCAACATATAATGATTAGCAAGTGTTTCAAAGGGACCCCAACGTCCTTTGAAATAGGCTCAAGAATACATAAAATTGAAAAAAGATCAAGGAGCAAAGCTCCAAATGCAATCCAAACAAGGTTTTTGGCAAAATTGACAAAAATCAAATGATGATGCCACGGTTTGGCTAGTTATAAAGCAAGTGTGAAAGGCCTCGAGTTGGCCCAAACATGAAAATGAAGAAAGGGGTGCAAACTGAAAGGAGGGGAGGCCTTTTATACATTTCCAAGGCCTCCTCCCCTCTCAAATTACGTAACAAACTATTCCTAGGAAAAACTAAAAATTAGCTTTTAAACTTCTACCCTACTACTATGACTGCTCTAACTTTAGCAGAAATGCTCCAAACGCCAAACGGATTGTGCCATTGTCTTCAAAAGACCCAAATTAGATTGCACTTCCCTCTGCCTCCTATTCCCAAGGCCATTTCGCAAGCAAAAGCTAAGATTTGCAAAGCAATGAAAAAGGTCAAAAACTCAAAACTTAGAGTTTGATTTTTCTCCAAGTTTTGACTAGCTGAGGTAGTTTAGGAGGTTCAAGAAGGTAAGAAAAGAGTCCTAGTTGACTTCAATTAGACATCATATGCTTCAAATATATTGTCAACTCATCGAGAATTTGGGAATTCTATTAAAAGTCATTGTTGTCGCCGATTTTGGTACTTTTCAGTGTCAAAACATCTTGAAATTTTGCGGGTCTCTTATTTATGTTACAACACTCTATCCTAATTTTTAGTGGGATTTTATTGCTACCTTGGTAATTTCTATGAATTTCCAAATGCCGATAAATGTGTTTGACTTTCTATGGAGTCATCTTCTACAATCCAAAAAATTATGCAACTTTTTGAGTAGCTTCTAGAAAGCCCCCAAATGATAAGTGCAAATTTCCAAGTCTATTTTTGCACTTTATGATAAAGACATCAAAATAACACCTATTGAATTCATTCCTCCGGGGAGGAATCATTCCCATACTAGGGAATCTTCACGAACCAACTTTGTCATTGTGCTCTTGGTGTATTGTTAAGCTTTAAACACCTCTCTCCATCCATCGGTTGCACAATTATCAAACTTTTGGATTTCACCTACAAGAACTAAACAATGACTTTTTCAATTATTTGTAAATTGGATGGCAATCTCTATGTGGGTCACCTACATGTATTTGTAGGACTTAGGGAACCAATTCCCACCTTGACTCTCTAACTCCTATAATTTGATTCTCTATCGCCATTTTCTATAGGTTTGGTCCACTATAATCCAAATTAGGTGTTTTTACCTATTCCTGCCAACGGGGCTTAAACTACTCCAAAGCCCCTAATTGCTATCCTAGATGCTTGATTTGGACATTGGAACTTAGAAAAAAAAGTGTTTAAGGCACTTTCCAAACTTTTGGAACTAACACATCACATTTGCAGGGACTTCTACCAAACACATTGTGAATATTCTTTTTTAGTCTTTTTGACTATAAATGATACTACTTATGAGCAAAAAGTGAAAAAAACCCCGAGACCTAGGTATTAACTACGGGGCTCACAGTTTTGAATGCCCACTTGCTTTCAAAACCTCCTACCTAACAACTCGGGGGTAAGTTGTTAAACTAACATACTTGTCAGTGTACACCTAGATATAGATTGTTGAGTAAGGGAGTGTGCTTATAAATTGTCCCTTTAAGGACTCTTGAGCCTTTTTTCTTTTTTCCAAATGCCTGAAAATATTTTATTTTATTTTTTCACTTGAAGAAAAATTAATGCGGAATCTAACACAAGTGGTCTTATATTTTTTGGAGCATTTATGAATTACTTATGAATTTCCAAAGAATTTTGGGGTAGGCAACTATTCTTGATCATAGGCCTTGCAAAACCCACACACATGCAATTTGAACAAATATATGGCTTGACCAAAAACAATCACTAGGGCATTCAAAAAACAATACACAAGGTTTCTGAATGCAACCATTACTAAACTTAAGTGAACCTGTAGATAAGCTTAGATCCTATTCGGAAATAATAAAGCTAATAGTATAGTTCGTTCCTAGGGAGGCAATTTTAAATAGGGATGTTTCTAACTTAAAAATTAATAGATAAATAGCCAAAAAACAACCACCAAAAGCAGAGAAAATACTTCCAACTAGGAGTAATTTAAAACCTCACCATTATAAACTAATTACTAGATTCCTTCACTCCCCTCTTAATGGCCACAAGGGTAAAGTAATTCCCAAATTGTATTTCTTCAACTCAATCTTCAATTCATTGGCTTCTTTATTATCTTGCTCCAAATTGGGCTTCTCGCTTTCACAGTCTTGCTTTGGCTTTTCAGCTTCCGACTTGGTAGCTAATTTCCACCGATTGCTTTGCCTCCAACTAGGGAACCACAACTTTTTGCTTCACCAACTTAGAATTTCTTTTCTTCCATTGTACAATTTTGCTTTTGGTAACTTTAACACTTGCAAAACTTGCACTCTTTTTTCACCAACTCGAGATCACACTTTCTCTCATAAAATCAATTTAATTATGACCCTTACAATTTCTCACATAGCTCATTCTTATTTGACAATTGGCATGCATTCATAACAAACCAAATTGGAAATAGCCTAGAACAAAATTCAGAATTAACACACACTCCAATTTGGATAGTGGCTTAAATTAACTCAGGCCATGTAAAATCAAACAAACTCCCATCTGGAATAGCTCATATAACATGAATCATCAATAAACCAACTTGGATTGCAGTCACAAATTATTCTCCATCACTTCAACATCTTACTTTCACACTTAATTCATTAAAGACCACATCATATAATATTGCACACATACACACAACACCAATTTGTATGTAATTTCTGACTTGATTAATCAACTAGTGAACAAATCATCGTTACACATAATACTTTTTCTCTATTCTCCACTCATTGTTTCATCTCTTCCATTCAGATTTTTCTATTTATTTTATTTTTTTCACATTCCTTTCCTAATTGGAATACTTGATTTCCATCACTCTGTAATTTCCAACTAGATCTTACTCACATCTCAACTTAAATTCATCACTGGCTCATCTTCTCCACTCACCTTCACAAACTTCCAACTTGTAAACATTCCCCAAACTTAGACATAGACATCATCCTTCCATAAACACACATGCATTACTTCACTCAACCAATTAGCAATCATACGCAACCATACCAACTTGGAAACATTTCTAGAACTTAGACATAATCATTCCATCACTCATAACCATAAACATGCACATGAACGAATGAAAATACACAGCACTACTTGGTTGGGATTCCAACTAGAACTTTCATCAGTGGGTAAAAAGAAAAAGAAAAGAAAACCAAACCAAATCAAATAGGACTCCCCAAACCTAGTGGTTACCAATTTGAGAGAGACAACCTAACCAACATCGAACCACCAAATTGGAACTGCAAAGGCAACTACCACACACAAAAAATCCCAAATTGGAATTAACTCTCAAAACAATCAATTGGACTTAATACCCACCTACATACAATCCTACTTGGATGGAATCATCACCCAATTCGGAACACAGATTAGAAAACTGGAACTTGGCTGGAGAGTCGGACTATTCCAATCAGGAAACCAATCATCTGAATCAAGACATACACATTCAAAATTCATTCACCACCCAAAAACACACCAAATAGAATCTAATTAGCTCATTAAAACACAAAATTAAGACACAAAATTCAGAAACAACAAGTCAAACTCAATAAAAGACAACTCAAAATCAACAAAAAATTTACAACAAAAAATCCTAATCGGTTATCTATAGGACCCTAGAGTCTTTTAACATTTGTAAGAAGGCAATAAGGCAATCAATTCTCATTTAGAAAAATTAAGTGGACACACCCTAGTTTTGAAATGGACCCTCCCTAGCTCTTATTCCATCCATTGGCAAAGTATGAACCAATTCAATACTTGACAAGTCTTCATTATGCTCTAGCATTATTGGCAATCCATTTTAGAATCACTTATTGACCATTTCAGAGGTTCCAATAGGATTGTTTGAAGAAGAGGATCGCTATAAGAGCCCCCTCTTGTAGTTCTACCACAAATAGCAAGACAAATGTGATTGCGATTGTAGCTGGAAGGCAACACTTTTTGGCTCCATTGCATCACCGGACACTATTGCTTTTTGCTCTTTGTAGATAGATGCTACAATGCTTTGCCTATGGTATTTATGAGATCATTTGAGTCGAAACAAGAGCTCACGCAACTATTTACAAGACACGTGACAATCAATGAGGGAACAAGATTCACATGAGCTAGAGCAATATTGGCAAGAAGAAGTGAAAGTCACGAGAGTATCCTAACATCAACAAAGTTGCAACAAGCTTATTGTGGGGATGAAGTGGGTCACACTCTAAGTGTTCTTTAAGATGTAGAGCCCCCCATAAGAAGTGGCTTGGGGCTTGACCTTCAAAATGACTCTTCACATTGCATGTGAAGTTGAAGCGGTGGTGATGCTCTAACATAATATTGGATTGCATGTGGCACATTAGAATATCAACAAACACATCCTATAGTAATATGTAGAAGTTGAGCTCTTACAAGGTTTGTCACAAAGTTTTGGGGGGTGATTTATTCATTGATGATTGATCCAATGGACCTTAAGACAAACTAACAATTTCACATGATGATTAGGGATGGTGAAAACATTGATAACCATCAAAATAAACAATTCATCATAGTTAGAGGTACTTTTTTTAAGGAAAAAATATTTTGGGATTATTAGCTATTGAAAGTCATTGATTTTTTTAAAAAATGATTATCTTAAGAATAAGATATATAATTCTTATAAAATTTCAAAGTGAAAGTTCCCTAGGACACTAAAATTGTCACATAGTCTAGTTATACAACCAAAATCTATTGAATCAACAATCAATCCATTGCAATTAAGTATTAGAATAATTTAATTGCACTTTGGGGTGATTGCAAGGAACACTTCACGTTTTGTGTCAAAAACGCAATTTGTGGTTGTAGGATTGGTAATACTATATAGAACTATCAATTTTGTGTGTCAACAGTGCACCTACAAATCTGAACCATGAATGTAGGGTGCCTGTAGATTTGAACCATTGATTCAATACTATGCAATACTATAGACTATTGTGGAGTACTACAAAAGCCACTAGGAGTAAAATAAAACAAAAAAGGGGTCTATGTATCTTTTCATTTTTTGTAATTAAAAAAAATTCTATATCCATAAAAAATCTACTTTGCTAGAGAAGATTGCACTTGCATTGCACCAAAAAATTAATGTAGGAAATTTTTCCCCTCTTTGTAGCTTTCACACAAAGGAAGGTCACTTTGACCCCATGTGTGCAACCGACATGTTGCTATTTTTACAAAAACGCTTTGTTAGTCCTTACAAAGGTAGTACATCTCCAACATATCCAATTTGTGGCTTCCAAGTCACATTTTGGGATCATAAATAGTACTACCCCCCCCCCCCCCAAAAAAAAAAATATGGCCCAAATTAATTTTTTTTAATTTTAAAATATTTGAGGGATGTCTAAAACTTTCACATCTACCTTCCTTTCAAATTTCATGCCAAATAGACTAATGATGCAAAAGTTACGAGCACAAAACCACATGTCCAAGAAATAAGACAAGTGTTTCTTGCAATCACCCTTTTAAAGATACTTTCAATAGAGGTCTCATACTTGTCAAGAATGAATAAATAGACAATTTTGTGTGTTTTCACCTTATGAATAACAAGTTACCTAAATTTATTAACTAGCATATGAAATATTTGTATCATCTATCTATATAAAACAAAACCTCTTATAGAGATGCATTTGTTTGCAAAATATCCATGATCATCAAATTGGGAATCTTGAAGATTATAATGTTTATTCAAACTTTATATAAAATGAGGAAAATTAACCCCTAAAGGACCAAATGGTGTTTTTTCCCAACATAGCGATTTCGGGCAGCTCACTACGAATGGACTTTTTATTTTTTTTTCTTTGAAATTTTCACGCAACATGTGCCCGAAGAGTAGCTTTAAGGCCCAAAAAATTTCATAACTTTTGAATACATGTTTAAAAAGCTATTGTATGATATGTTATTTTCATTGCTCAGCGAGCAAATCAGGCAACAAAAAAAACTTCTTTAAAAATCACTTTTAAAAAAAATAAAAATTTGAAATTTATTTTCCTGATTTGTATATACATGTAAAGCTTTGAATCATTCCATTTTGATTTATGAGATGAAAGTTATGAAGAGTTTTAGTTATGGGTAGTTGTAGGTAGTTTGTGTAGTAATGGAATCTCTACTCTAAAATAAACTTTGAAGACCTTTATTTAACTCAATTTTTAATATTTTTGGAAAAAATAAAAAACATGAGGTGTAGATTGTTTATGAAAACAATTTAACCATTGGGATTGGCATTTTTTAATTCCATAAAGAAATTATTAAAAATTTAGTATTTTGGATCATCCTCTACTTCTTTCAACTTACTATTTTTTTCTTGTATGTTGTATAATTCCAAATTATCTAAATTTTTTCGAGCATGTAGCCAACATGACTTGAAGGATGAATCCTAAGAGTTACAACCATTTTGGACATTTTTTCATAATGATCTGACCTTGTGAAGTGCATCTGCCCAGATTTTTGCAAGGCTAAAAATGACTTTTTGTCACTTCAAATGCTAATATCTTGCAATCTAAATAGTGGAAATTTTCTGAAATTTTTTCACATCTTCCCAAACCAGCATACTACAAGATCCTATGGTTACATTTGTCCAAAAATGTATTTTTTCTAAAATTTGGTACTTGTACTAGAGGTGACAATTTTGGAGCGCTTTTGGTGAAAACATAGTCAAATACCTTTAGGGGTTAAGTTATTGGAGGTGTTATGATTATGTGAGTAATGGTGTGAGAGGGAAAAATAATTTAGAAGTCATTGTAAATTACCATGGTTCACCAACACACAAACATCATAACTCACACATGATTACACACTATGCCTTTCTATCTTGCAAAAAAATTTTGTGTGTTTTAGAATTCATAGTCGTCCAAAACATAGTTGTCTACTAAGAATTATACAAAGAACATTTATTTGCAAATGGTTTGAAATCAAGATAGAGGTATGAAAACCTAGAGACATGGATATTTGCAATGATGCAGTGGACATATTTTTATAAAAAATGAATAGCTTGTTCATGTCATTCTTTTGAGGGTTCAATAATTCCCAATCATATTTGAATAGTGTATAAGGTAGCAACACCCATAACCTTGGAAAGTCTTTGGATGTACTACATAACCATCACCTCTAGAACCTAGGAAAGTCTTTCTAGGATGTACTACATTTGAATATCTGACTTTAGTGTCAATATTAACTGCATTTGTAATCAATTCTTAAAAAGTTCACAATTTATTCTCTTAGTGTCGAAATAATACATTGAAAAAAATATCATTTCTTTTTTTCTTCCTAATAGGGTCCAATAATTTGTTGGATGTCTACTAATAGAAATCATATTCAAAACCCTTAAATTCATAGTCATGGATTGTGCTACCTTATTGTAATTACAAACCTAGGCGACATTTGAATTTCCATCTTCCTTTTACTTATTGCCCATACCCACAAAAATAATCTGTTACTAAGAGTGATTTCCAACCAATATCTGGGAAGATCTGGTAGCTAGTTCAAAGTTAGCTGGTGGAATTGGTAAAAACCACTAATTGCAACATGAAAACATCAGCAAAAAACCGGTGGAAAAAATCAAAAAAATCGATTTTGAATGAAAAATAGAGAAAATAACTGGACTCTGCACTTGAAAAAACAGTTCAATTTGGGAATTGAAGGAAAACAACCTGGAAATTTTTTTAAAAAACTTCCCTAACTCTGTTTCCAACTACCCAGCCAGCACCCAAAGGTGGTCAACTGCCACTCAGTGGGCTCTAAGCTTATAGGGTTAAGGGAGCCGACCTCTTTCTGACCACTTAAGCAAATACACATACTGCAAGGGAGGTTTCAACAGTGGGGAAATTTTTCCTATGAGCAGAAATAGAGTTCATAAGGTTTCCATAATTTTTCAAATTTTTTTTCCTCACAAAATAATTACTACGAGTTTTTAAGCTGAAGATTCTGTTCTACCCATATTGGCCATACAGACCTTCCTCTTTTTGACCAAGGGCTGGTTGCAAAATCCAAGAAGGGCTGGGTCCAAATTTGAGAGTCTTGTAGCCAATTATAATGCACCACGAATTGCCGGGAACTGTGCCAACATTAATTGTTGCTAATCACGTGCTGATTAAAATTACTCCACCCTACGTTGCCAGATTGGGTATGTGATTAGTAGGGGGTCGGCTCCCTTAATGTTGTCTTGCTCTGAGCTTAGGTTGTCCCACCCCTCTTGTGTTTTGCAATGAATTTATTTTGGTGGAAGCTCACAACAAAAGTTCAATACTGTACCATTATTTATTGAAAAGCATACAGCTACTCAATAGTGGTTTCTATCCTGCACCTCTGAACTGTGCCCCATAAACTTTAGTTAGCCCATAACTTACTTGCATCCTTCACATGGACTTAACTTAATTTAGGGTGCTTTCTGCAACACATGGTTGATGCACAGAGTTGAGGGTTTAATCACCTTGGTTTCCTGGTTTCCGGCGATGGACATACATTCGCTCATTTGATGCATTTAACTTAAGTTAAGCTTAAATTTTAGGGTTTCTGTGCAATCATGCCAACTGGAGTTATTATAGGGGCCCAATCTCAAGTTCCCAATTGGCCTAGTCAGAGCATCTACTGCACCCCTCTCGGTTTGAGCCCGAAACACGGATTTCCAAGGGGAGAGCGGCGGAGTCAGGCACCCCATAGCCAGGTGGAGCTACAAAATTTCCTCTGGGCCAGAGCAAAGGGGGGGGGGGGAAAGGACTTCTTTAGCATTGGTGGGTGATTCAAAGGCATCATATCATGAGAAAATTTCATTAGAGAGCCACATCCTTTACAAGCTGTCATCAGGCAAAGTCCTCCCAAATCCTAATTTTTAATCTAAATTTTGAAAAATCTAAGAATGTCCCATGATCACATAGTACTACATAGTAAAAAAAAATGTACAAATTTGAAGAAAATTTGACCCCTGCACTAGAGAGTTGTAGAAGATTCTATACAGTATGACTAATGTAACTAATGCCTGGAAGGGGCATTAGTCACAATTGAGAAAATCTTCCACAATTCTACCTCTTGGTTCAAAAAATCACTTAAGACATCCCCAAAAGTTGTAGTAAATCCTAAACAAGCATCCTAACATTTATAATTGGACATGTTAATGTCAATTTTATTTATTTATACGTTGGGAGTTAAAACAATCCAAAAATTGCAAAAAATTGCTAAAAGTGTCCAATGCTTCTACAAATTTGCAATTAGGTGTCTTACATAATGTAGAACATACATACAAGATTTCACTTGCTTGTGCGAGGGGCATTAGTAACAATTGAACAAATCTCCTAAAATACTTTCCTTTCGTATTCAAAATTGTCTAAAACTCCTCAATAGTTGAAATGAATCCTATACAAGCATCCTAACATATAAAATTGGACATGTCAATGCCAATTCCTATTAGTTTTTGGAATGGAAGTTAAAACAATAAAAAATTGCAAAAAATTCTAATAGTGTCCAATGCTTCTACAAATTTTCAAATAGATGACTTAAATAGTGTAGAACAAGTATACAAATTCTAAATAAATTTCACTTGCCCATGCAAAATTTGTGGCAAATTTACTCAGTTTTGAGTAATGTGACTAATGCCCCTCGGGAGCATTAGTCATATTACTCACAATTGAGCAGATCTCCTAAATTACTTGCCTTTTGTATTCAAAAATTGTCCAAGAACTCCCCAATAGTTGCATTAAATCCTAAACAAGTATATTATTAGATGAAATTGGACATGTCAATGCCAATTCATATTAGTTTTTGGATTGGGAGTTAAAACAATAAAAAATTGCAAAAAGTGTCCAATGCTTCCACAAATTTTCAAATAGGTGTCTTATATAGTCTAGAACATATATACAAATTTTAAATAAATTTCACTTGCCCACACAAAAGTTGTGGCAAATTTACTCAGCTATGACTAATATGGCTAATGCCCCTCAAGCATATTAACAAATGAAAGTGGATAAAACAATTCCCATTTTATTAATTTTGGATTAGGAGTTAAAACAATAAGAGAATTTCAAAAATTCCTAAAAGTAACCAGTGTTCCTACAAATTTGCACCCATGTGTCTTATATTGTATAGAAAATATATATAAATTCTAAAAAAATTTACCCTCTTTCATTTAAGAATTATAGAAGATTTTAGATACTATAACTAATGTGACTCATGAGCTTGTAGGGTATGAGTCACATTAATCAAAATGTACTAAGTCTTCTACATCATTTACCTCTTAATTCACAAAATTGTCTACTTCATAACATTTATGTCTTCATTCACAAGAAAGTACCCATCCCTAGTTGTATCCCTCGGGAAAATACATGAGCTACTTATTTGCCACAAATTATAAATCTAGGAATTTTGGAATCCATATAGGCAATCAGAGGCCCCAAATTAAGATAAAGTGGTTGGTGATTGCAAGAAACACTTGTCCTATTTTTTGTCCCCTTGCCCTCGCACACGTGGTTTTTTGGTCATAATTTTTGCATCATAAGTCCGTTCCTCTTAAAATTTGGAATGGAGGTATACATAAAAGTTTCACAAATTCCAAAATTTCTTGTTTTTTTTATAATTAATTTACTATTTTTAAGGTGTCCCCGATTGGGTGTCTACCTCGGCCATTTGGGGGGGGGGGAGAGGGGGGGGGATTGGTCCAATGTTGTATCCAAAATGCAAACTAGAAGCCACAAATTGGAGAAGTTGGAGGTGTACTTGCATTGCAATGACGGATGAAGAGTTTTGTGCAAAACACCTTTGCATGAGATGTCTACATAGGGCTAAAGTGAGTAGGAGAAAATTTTCCTTGAAGAATTTTTTTGGTGCAATGCGAGAGCAAGCATGTCTACAAAAATGGTTTTTTTATGGAATTTTTTTTGAATTACTAAAAATGAAAAGGTCCATAGACCCCTTTTCTACTATTTTTTTGTTTCTAGTAGCTTCTATAGTACTCTATAGTAGTCTGTAGTACTATATAGTATTGTATAGTACGGAATCAACAATTTAGATCTACAGGTACCCCAAATCGATGGTTGAGAGTCACATGCGCACTCTAATGCGTAGAATTGATAGTAGTCCATAGCACTGTTAGTCTTGTAGCCAAAAATTGCATTTTTGAGCAAAAAATGTGAAGTGTTTCTTGCAATCACCCTAGTGTAGAACATAGACTAATCAAGCACAAAATAGGGGGTCTTTTTTTAACATGCACCCTCGTAAAAAAAATCGGAGACTTTGAGAAGATGATTGAGAAAGGTGGTTCACACCAACCCACAAATGTAACTACAACTTTCAAATTGGTGTTGTCATCACCACAAGGGCCTTTGACTTGTTAGAACACAAAATCTAATGGCAACAAGGGGCCGTGAAGGTCCCCTCTACAAATTGAAATTCTATTGGGGTCAAGGCCAATTCTAGAGGCCCCATGCCTCTACATCTCCAATTGCAATGCTATTGGGGATTGAATTTCACTTGGCCACTCCATCCATCTCGAAAATCAGTTGACAAGGCTCTTTTGTCGATGTGCAGGAGATGCTTTCAATATGCTTAACTTTATAATCCTACAAGTACATTTAAGATGGAATCTGCAACCTATTCTTGCCACCTTCTCAATTCTGCACTTGTATACCTATAGGGGACATTTGAGAGAGGAAATGTATACCATGTGTACATGAGGGCCAAAAATTGAGAAGGTGGTAGTAATAGGATGGCTCACCTCTCTTGATCTTTGATGACAATGTTACATGAAGACAAATGGATTCATGTACATGTTTATATAGCCAAAGTAAGTGGAGCCACACCTAATTTTGACCGCTTCCTAAAATCAACCAGTCTAGATTTTTGCCTAAATTGTACTCCAACTATTCATTAGAGTATGGTTGGTTTTGGAAATACCTATTTTCAACACTATAAAAATTTGTGGTTTATTTATAGAATGTCCAAAAAATGCATTTAAAGATAATCCATAATCCCTTTTTGACTACCAACAAGATCAGACAATAGATTTTCAATATTATAATGGAAACATTGTTTACACCCTAAAGGACCAAGTGTTTGTTCAACGTTTGTAAGAAATCTTGGGTAGGTTCCTATGAAGTCATTTTTGGTTTGATGTTCATGAAATTTGGACACAATGTATAAACATGTACTTTTTTGGTGAAAAATGATTTTTTTTTATGAGGTGCTCGGATCAGAAGTTATGTTGCCCTAAACTTTTGGGGCATCTTGGACAATTCAAGAACCTTAAAGGAATCTTTTGCAAAAAAGCTCATCAACTTTTGAAATTTGGCAAGTATATAACTAATAAAATATGGCATAAATTTTCTGCCAAAAAACAACTTTTAGTCCTCAAATCACATTTTAAGATGAGTCAAACTTTATTAGCTATATTGGAGCGGTTTCAAGAAAAAAACCTCTTCATACTTCGAGTCATATTATCTTGGAATTTGTGAAGTTCAAATTCTTAAAAAAAGTTCCATGGGTTCCAAATGTTTTTCTCTAACTTTTCACAATTTGAATTTCAAATTCAAAATTTCTTCATTGCACAAGAAATCATCAAAAAGTGACTAGTATATTGCCAACTCAATTAACCTCCTTGCATTGCAGGGTGATTTAGTGTAAGCTAGGTATTTTAGATGCATCTAAAAATTTTCAAGAGTGAACCTAATATCATATACTTATGAATGGTCAAAATCCTCATTTTGGTGTAGAGTAAAAATTTTATTCCAAGAAGGCTTGAAATCTATTGACCTTGTTTTGTAGGGATGAAAAAAGTTTTTTTTTCTCACTTCAAACATTATAATCTTTTTCCTTTTTTTTTAAAACCCAGAGTTTATTCCAAAAGTGAACTTAAAAAAAATGGCAGAAAGTTGAGGACAAAGCCCTAGAGGAGAACAACATGAAAAATACCTATACAAACAACAAAAGCTAATTTTACATGAAAGAACTACAAGTAGGTTTCTTCATGTTCCAAGTAACGACTTCATCATATTTGGAGCCAAAGAATGGGGTACGGAGCCAAGAATTGTCAAACTTCCAAAGGGACTTGTGTGATGGAGTTGGATGTTTTTCACAAAGGAAAGTGGTGTGAAGCCATACCATTATGTCGTGGTCCAGAACGTTATAATCTTTCAATCCACCTGATTAAGTGGGCTGAAATTTTTCCACACTTTGGTAAATTAATTTATTTCAATTTTGTATAGTTGAAGTTTCAACAAGAAGTTTCAATTTTCATTTTTGAATAACATAACAAAAAACTACAGTTTTTGATAATGTCTCCCTTGAAAAAAAAACTTAGTTGTTTAAGGATTCATAATTATGAATTTCTTATTTGTGCCATTTTAGAAGTAGTTACTATATGGTGAAAATACCCTTAACTGTCAAAAGAACCAATTCAACATAGTTGGAGGTACCTTTTCCCAAAAAAATACTTTTGTAAATTAGCAATTGAAAATCATTAATTTTCAAAAATATATTTATTTCAATATACCGCAATCTTAGAATTCTTTGGGGTGAAGGATAATTGTACATAGATACTTAGCTTTCTAAAATTGTTCAATTCTTGTAGAAAGAGTTGATAGAGGTCTTCACAAAATGAACGTATACTAACAACTATCAATGAAGGAACTTGTTGCAAGACTCTAAGTTAATGATGCTTTGGGAAAGCTTCACCTTGATCATTTGACATGTTTCTAAGATAATTACACTTGAATGTATTTAAACAAATGATTGAGTGTTGTTCCTATTATTAAATTGCCTAATTTTTGTTTGAATCTTGTAGGAAGTCAAAGAAAATTATAGATTGCTTTCTTATACATTTATTGGACAATGAATGAAAAAAATATGATTTTTTAAAGTGCCAAAAATGAAGTATTTCTAAAATCAATCCTCAACTCTCATGAATAATGAGAATACACTTTAGACAAGAATCTCTAGGGATTGATTCAAGAAAGGTTTCCAAATTAGTTGTAGTCACCCTGAAAGGAGAAGCAAAACTCCTACTACAACTAACACGTCTTCTTCCATTATCTAAGAAGGCAATGACTTTTCCATTGGGAACAACAAAAGACTACATTAACATTTCTCATGAATCAACCAAGAAAAACAACAAAAGAGAAAGACATCAATACAAGGGAGAGAATCACAAGCACTACTAAAGTAAAACATCCCATTATGGACCAAATGGGGGGTTTGCCCTCTTATCATTTCTGAAAGTTTCTAATTTTTTTCCAGAGAAACTTAAGTGATAGAAATGGCGAGAGCATTTGAAACTATAGTTTTTTTTGACAAAGTGTGAATTTATTTTGAATTTTTGATGTATTCAGCTCATCACGGCCTAAAAGAATTTTTATACTACCCCAAAACCAAAACTAATCCATAATACTCACCTTGCTCACCTATTGCGGTCAAAATATTTTCTTACATAGAAGACCTCAAAAAGGCACTTCATACAATGAACTCAAAAACTGAAAGTTCCTATTGTGGTCACTAATCACTCCATTCCAATTAGCTAAGACACTGAATGTGACCCAAATCTAAATCATTCAAAGAAAATCACAGTGGGGTCATTCTTAGAAGTCCACAATGGGTAAAAGGTCCGTAATGGGTTGTTTTACCTTAAATCATATTAGAGTATTCACCCTTATTTAACAAATCAGACTAGGCCAAATGTCTCATGATCAGCTTAATTCAAGCTCTTTGTTAAGCCCACTTGCAAGTCCCCACCTATGTGGAATATCCAACACACTCAACAATATGCGGGCTACTATTCATGCAATCAAGGCTATTATTCATGACACTATTATTGCTTGTGCAATGAGTTGCTGGAATGATGAGAATGATATGAACAATGAATCTGAAATTGGGGGGCACGGTGAGGTTGATGAGCAACACGAACAGAATTCCGTGTCAAGCTCAGTTTTTGGAGGGGTTCCTCAAATTTTTTATCCATGGCGTCTAAGGATGGGGGAACATTCACAGCCAGAGCTTGCCAGAAGCCAGAGGGGCCAGCTCTATAACAGGCAAGGATGTGGTTGCTTTCAAGCTAACTCAAGGGACATCTCATTAGCCCAATTTTGTCTAGGTCCTGAGAAGAAAAAAAGAGGTATGTCACGGTTATTCATTCTGTTTCAGTTGTGTCCAAAAAAATTAAAAAGTTAAAAAATAATGGTTATTTAAGCCAATAACGAGAGGGTATATTGGAGCCTACAGCAATGAATAGCCGTGTACACTTTAGGCAGGTTACGGAATTAAGATAATTCATTCCCTCATTGATCTCTACTGTATCGAAGTTATCGATTTCTCATTGAGTCTCAATGAAGGTAACTTAAATATTGCAATTGATTCCTCAAAAAGAATGCAAACGCTGCCGGCTTTTGTGGCCATGACTGTGCCCAACTGACATGGTGTGAAACAGTAAAT
This sequence comes from Straminergon stramineum, assembly GCA_963920665.1. NCBI lineage: Eukaryota > Viridiplantae > Streptophyta > Bryopsida > Hypnales > Calliergonaceae > Straminergon > Straminergon stramineum. Next base: position 23,601,668 of record OY987264.1, read on the forward strand.
CAGGTCATCAGGTGACACACACCCTATCCCAGTCGAGATCCAAACAGTCAAGAATTCAAAGAACGAGAATTCTCAAGAGGTTTCAAGGGAGTGGGGAAAATTAACAACTCGGAGCATCCAGTACTGTACATTGCACGACCCAACACGTCGCCATTGGGCAGCTGAAGGGGCATTGCCAATGAGGAGCTTCGATTATGATCTTGTGATTCAAAGGACATGCAGGAGGTGCAGTGTTGAGGACATGCAATTTGGTCATGGTGACTTGGCTGAGAATATCATGTTTTTTGGCCTACCGACCACTGTTGAGTGGAATTTCTCAAGGAGAATTGGATGAGCGCGTTCGAGAGAAGTTTCCATGTTGTGAAGGATTCTCACAGTTATGGAGCTCAAAGCATGCAACGTCTTGGAAATGCCAAGTATTTCAACGATTCAGTGTTGTAGGATTTTGTAGACTAAATCCTAATATCTAATTTTTTTGATATTTCTATACTTAGTACGAGCAAGCGTTGTTCGAATTCTCGACTCTTTCAGCTCGTTATCCTGCAATTTGTGCAGCGATCTTTCCAGCTGAAGGTGTTTGTTGCTGTGCAGGGTAGAAATTTCGGTGCAATGGACTCCACTCTCAATCTTCATGGTCCTTAATTCCAAATGTTGCAGTTCAACGGACTGAGAATTGCACACCAGTGGATCTAGTGGAGGCATTCAAGCAATGGTATTGCGCCAGTCCCGAAGGCGACGACGAGGAAGTTCAGTTGAGCCTCAGATTCCCGCCGTCCAAAATCCTCAGGTTATCAATTGTGATCACTCCTACCACAAAGATCAAAACGACGTCAGCAAGGCGCCCTCGGATCCCAGTATTCTCGACCATGTGGTGGAGTTCGACAGAAAGTTTTCAGCCTGGGTTCATGAACATGGATTGGGCATCTTCTTTTACGTGTTTTTGCGCACCTTGGAGTTTTCGGGTGACGGCATGTTCCTCATCCCTTGTGCAGCTGCGACTTACCTGGCGCCCAAACCTAAACTCACCCCGGAGCTTCGCATGTTCTTCTTCAACCTCTTCATGGCCTTTCTGTTTGATTTGATTTTCGTGTCGATTATCAAGAAGATCGTGCGCCGGCCAAGACCAGTGTACAACCGGGGTCACTTCAAAACCATTCAAGTGGACCATTGGTCGTTTCCCAGCGGCCATTCCACGCGAGCCTTGTTGGTGGTCACCATGTTTGGGCTCTACATTCCCATGTGGAGGGACCAATCTCACCGAATCTGGTTGCCGTACCTCCAGAATATTCTGAAGGGCCGAATTGACATTCTGGAGGAATTTGCGCCCACAGCAGAAACTATTCTCATCAGCTTGATTGGAAGTACTGTCACTTCTTGGGCCGTGGCCACAACATCGTCCCGGATCATTCTCGGGCGGCACTTCTTCTGTGATGTCGTGGCAGGGTCACTCCTTGGTATCTTCGAAGCGTTCTTCGCTTACTATTTTCTGGCTATTCCTATTGAAACTTCGGAGTCCCTTCACCGGTATATCAGTGGCTTTTTTGGCACTCTTGAGAGCAATACTTGGCAGCTGTTCCACGGAAGAAACCCTCTTGCGGTTCACGAAATGGGGAAGAGATAACAAGTTCAGAATCCAGCCTACATTTATGCTCTCCATCATCTAAGCTTCAATTCGGGAAAGATTGAGAACTTGTTACACCTTATGCTGTTATTCACCTTCTGCAACTGATCTTCAAGGAAAGTAGTCTGACAAGCAAGATGGGCAAGCTTATTAAGATACATGTTAAAACTTCTGAAGAATTGTCATAAGAAAAATATTCTCCACAATCGGGGTGACAGCAGACAAAAGCAGGTGGAGTGCATGACGTTCGAGGGATCCTAATTAATTCCCTATATCTGCCCTCTTACTATGGATTTTGGATTTCGTTTCCACAAGTAGTTACGCACCTAAATTTCCCCAAATAAAACGATGCTTTAATTGAGAAAAATGACTGCTCTTCTAGATTTCGGCTGAGATCGCCAATTTCGTTACAATGGCACGATTCTGGCGCTAATTGTGACATATAACTTGTGTACATAAAAGATCTAAAATCCAAGACTTGTACGAATTTATGTTTCAGAACTTGCAATCTGAAAGGTTCTAATGTATTGGAATACCGCCAATACTGTATAACGAAATTGACGATTTATTGCCATACGTCACGGCCGTCTTCTTGATGAACTAGAATTTCCAGGTACATTCTTGCGTAATAAGCTGAGTCACACACCTGCTGGATTTCATCAGAGGAACGACGACTCAGAGAGCAAGCACGATGGCCCATAAATTATGCTTTTCCTGGGTGCAGGTTTGAACTGGCCGGTCTCTCCGCTTAACTCGTGCTCGTCACATACAGCATAACTATTTTGTGGACAGGTACTCCAGATAGCACGAGCATGGCAGTAATCGATCACTGATTGCTCCTCAGGAGCAGCAGGAAATCAGGAATTGTCGAGACTCCAGAAGTACAGGACTACAGGGAAGAATGAAGACAGCAAACAAGTGGACTTTGATCGTAGCTGGGCTTTGACCTAACTTCGTCAGGACTTGAATATTTGATGCAAAGGGATCGATAACCCTAATGTTTGCTCAGGAGTTCGCTGCCCCCCGTTGTTTCTATTCTCGATAATTCCCGTGACTTCTATCTCAGTCTGCAGACGTATGCAGGGGTTGTGATTGGCCCTGGAATCCCAAGGCCGCTATTCATTGACTAAAAGAGGGGCACCTTTTGCATTGCTCAGTGCTCACCCACATCTACAATCCCCCCTGTGAGTAGACTACCATTCTTCATGCATCAATGTGTTGTGATGTCTGCCATGGTTGGATGAATGGGATGGACAAACTAGGTCTCCAACCCCGAAGTGCTCCGACGTCCATTTTTTGGATGATGAAGAGAATGAAACTCGAGTTTCATCTTCCTAACTACTTGGATGAAAGTTATTCTAATTTGTGGAGATACATTTATCAAGTTGTTGTACTATCTAAGGTTTGGATTTGGTCAGTGTTACTAGAGTACATATTTTTCTAAGATTACAACTGTGCAAGGATGTCAAGTGGTCAAATGGCATTGACTTTTAGTTCAAAAATTGATGGATTTGCCAAAATGAAGTCATTGATTTGAAGAACACTAAATTTTCAAAAAATCACCATGTGAAGAGAACCTCATTTCAAATCCATCCCAACAAATTTTACTCAAAAAATTATAATATTTTGCTTGTAAACAAATGTCGAAGGAATTTTGGAATATCTCTTTCAAAATTTATAAAAAAATATTGGTGATAACATTGGTGAATCTAATCGTATAGAGGGAATCTCCAAATCAAAATTTACAACTTTTTTTTGTATGTTGATTCCAAAATATGCTTCTGAATAGCACTTTATGATGATTTTTCTCAAATCGTCAATTATGGAGATGAATCTGGACATCTAGGGGTTAAGAGTCTAGTTATGGACTAGGTAATGGGAGAATAATGTGAAAGTAGATTGAACCTTGTTGTGATAAATATTATGTTGAGCCATGGGATATATTATTACCGTTAAACCCTAGCTTAATCTCTACTCCTACATTTGAACAAATGCAATAAGGTAGAATCAAGCTCTAAAGATTTCAAGGGATGTAATGTAGAGTGTACCCCAAATATGTACCCAACTTAGGTGTAACAATGCATGCACTTGTTACATTCCCAAATTTTTCAAAAGTTTTTCATTTAATAGTCCACTAGCCTTAATGCCATATTATGTGTTAAAAACTTAGACATGATGGGATGTACATGCTTTGGGTTGTGCCCTCAAGGATATAACATCCAATCACATTGTTGGGCTAAGATATAACCCCTAACAAAGATGTATTTTGAACTTACCAACTATAATTTCAATTAACAAATTTGTTAAATTTTGGGGTCTAAAAAGAAGTGCATTATAGTACCAAGATTCCCTCATATTAGAAAAACACTACATGTCTTCTCTAGTCTACTATCATGATATAAAATTAGATTTTATTCAAGTTATGAAGCTTTGACTAAAGACTCCAAATAAGGTTATTGGTCTGTGTGATATAAGAGTTTGTTAGGTCCAAATCTCTTGTCAAAGATTAGAGGATAAAGATCCTTGAACACCTCTAGTGAATCTTCATGAAAACAACTTTAATATATTTAGTTTTGAAAATATTTTCATTACAAGAGGATAACTAGAGCAAACTCTCTAATTCAAGCCTAGAAGGAATTTGAATTTTTTAAGAAAATGTTTACATGAAAAACATAATATCACCTTAAAGCAACATTTTGATCAACTTGGAAAGCATGACATGGAAAGTAATTTACATGTGTGCATGCATTTTCTTGTGGCCACATGTGTATAGACTCCGTGATGATACTTTATTCCTATTTTTTATTTGTATAATGGGTAGATCTCCTATGCTAAAGCCATTTATACTAAAATAAGAAGGGAACATTGATGTAAGGAACCTCACCTCATAACATTCAGTAGGAGTCAATTAGATTGTCTTTTCCTCAACTGTATGATGTGGAATATTCCACACCCATCAATAGCAACGAGGATAGGTGACATTTAACAAGAGACTTGTCAATGTTGTACCCAAATAGTAGCTTCAACATTGTGGTACCAAATATATAATTAGAATATCAAAATAAATTTAGTATTTTAAAACAAAATTAAACAAAATTTGCATTCAGTTTATTAAGAACAATAAATTCAACAAATACCTCATGATGTTTTAAACTTAACCATGGATTTTTTTGTCTTTAGAATTGGATAGACAAGCTCTCTATAAAACAACCCACATGGGATATGTAAATTAGAATTAGTAGGAACTCCACTATTCATAATTCAATCAAAAGCAAGAATTGTATTTGAAGTAGAATTACCAAAAAAACTGACAGACCATTAATGTTCTACCCCTGTCTTGGTACTAAAGTTTACTTTAATTCTCCATGATGTGGATGAATGTTGTGGATGAGGACTCAAAGAGCAAAAGGCAAACTCACTTAAGGCTATTGACGTTATTGAATGTTACGCTCAACCATTATCTATGACTCATTTAAGTTATATAGAGTCAATTAATTGGGGCGAGTGCTAGTAAGGTAGACTAGCCCAATTCCATCTACTTTCCAATTCCATCTACTTTCCAATTCCGTCAATAGACCAATCTAATTTAGTCACCCTACTTCAGATCCAATTCTGGCTAAAAACCATCCAAATCCATTCTTTTTAAGGTAGCTAACCCATTCTTGACCCCCCTCCATTTTCACAGTATAGACTCATGTTTTTTCAATCAGTCATGGTTTACATTTTTGCTCACAACTGACACATACTAGTTGGAGCAACATTAATGTTCAAGAAGTGTACATTGAAAGCCTAGAATGATCACAATATGTACATAGAATGCCACAATTATCACTCTCATCAATTTTGTAACAAGCCTATGATTGGAAATAGAATGACCTATATGACAAGAATAGGTTTTACAATATCTTCACAAAAAAAATTCATAGTAATTTCATTTTTGACGAAAAAAATGTAATTTTTTTTCAAATCCCTCTAAAATCTATTTCACTGCATGAGGAAATTTTTTCCCTCAGCAAACCCATCTTGTAGCTAAGTTGAATTCCTTAAGTGGTTGGAAATGGGTCTGCTACCTTAAGAAAAAATCAGAAATTTTATAACAATAATGTGTCACTCAATTAATGGTGAATACTCAGTACTTGACTTGGCGATTATAGGTTGTTTATGAGATGTTTAAGATTTTAGTCTATGGATACTCTCGTAATTTCAGGGCTGACTACTTAAAAAATTCACAAAATTACAATTTTAATCATCAAATTACAATTCTACTTGGGTTTGACCTGTGAAACAAGCACACACGCACACACAGGCCATCTGAAAAATATGTGCCCCTCTTGGAATTGGCCCCAAGATACTCAGATTCCAAATCAGGGTGGTATGTCCGTGCAGTAAAGGTCCGCCATTATTTGTGTCAAATAAAGACTCAAAAAAATCCGGGTGGTAATACGCTTGTCTACCTTGAGTGCTTCAGTCTCCCTTGATCCAAGCGTTTTTGCTAATTTCCTTTAAGTGATACACCGATCAGACAATGAGCTTCAATATTTGCTACGGTATAATACGCAAGTGTGCAGTCGACCACAATAAAATCTTGAATGATATGGCCATGTAGGGTTGGCAGTAAGCAAGAACGTTCACTGGGTACGAAGTGTCACTGTCAGAATGGCTATCAAATTGTCCATACAATTACCACCTTTACTCGAGTATCGACGGGAAAAATGCTAAAAAATTCTCCAGAAGGAATGTACGAGCTGCCGTGTGCTTCTATTGAGTTCCTTGTGAAATGCTTGTGAAGCTAATATCAAAGAGTCTCAACATGTAAACTCTCATTTCAGAAAATTGTGATCCAATTCAAATACCTAAATTAACACACAAACACACCTGCAAAAAAAAAGCATACTGTCTTTGCATGCAAGCACAATCCGCACCCACATTAAACTCAAGATTCGATGGCACGATCCACTCAGGCTGAGAAAGAAAAATGAGGATGTGTTTGTTAAAAGCAACAGTGGTCGTCCGAAAATGACCTCATTCCACAGATAGCACATAATGGAAGTGATAATTTACATACAAAGACGAGGCGTAGTTAGGGATTAGGGTTTGCAAGCTAATAAGTTCAGTCTTTCCTCTTGCCTCTAGCGCCGGAAACTGCTTTGGAGATGCTTTGCTCTCGGAAGGCGCAGTAAGCCGAGACAGCGAATGCAGGTCCGAACACGCAAGCTCCCACGACTTCTAGCAACGCGATGATAACCCCGTCTTCGAGTGCCGTGAGATAGACGAACGACAGGAACAGCGACAGCAAGTCGATCAATAAGAAGTAGACTACATACTGGTCGGGTCTAAACGACGTCAAGAGCTGGAGAATCCGGCCGGGAAGCTCCGGGTCGCGGATCACGTACAAGATGGCCACCAGGTGCCATGTCAGTCCGAATCCGGCTTGTAGGAGATGGAGCGCTATCACGCCCTTGTGCCCCTTCTGCTGCTGTGCGTCGGGCGCGCTGTTGAACGGCAGATACGCAATAGTGACAGCGGCGGGCATGACCTGGAACAGCAAGCAAGCCATCTGCTTCTCGTCCGTCATGAGGGGAAAGAAGAGCGCGATGATATTGATCCAGAGGAACAGGAAGGCGAAAGCGATGGCGGCTACTCGCTGTAAAGAGATTTTCTTCTTCCATATCTGGTGAGGATCGCGATTCGCTCCATCGGTGAGGAAGTACGTGGTGAGCCAGAGGAGCGGGAACGAGATCGACACGCCTGTGACTTGTGCGACGATGCTGTGGATCCAGGTCGTGGACAGAAACAAGCCGGACTTGATTCGGGAGCCTTCCACGGCCATGAAGGCCAGGACGGAGACGACGAGAGAGCAGATGTAGCCCGTGACAAATTGACCCTCATCCGAACTCTGCGCGCGGACGAAGAAATTCACCAGGATACAGAGGAGTTTGTCAAGGGCGGGAATGTTGGACCTCCATGAAAACGCGACACTGTCCGGGCAGCCTTTCATTAGCAGGGCCCCTCCGGCCTCACTGTTTCGGAACAGCAGAAAGCCCGTGAGAATGGTCCATGCCACCGCGGGCAACGACACCACCGCGCGCATGGCCAACGATTGCGCCATTGAGCTCCAAAGTTCTCGCAATACTGTCACAACCCAAAGACTAGTGACATGCTTTCGGTAATTCAAGCTCAAAACCTCAAACCTCGAATCCTCAGAAATCGAGCAAACGTTTCTATCCGTTCGCTTGAAGCCCTAAACAGATGACCTAACTAGAAATCCAACCCACTTATCCATTCTGTCAAATTCTTCGTCAAATTCGCTACTACCTCTCAATTTCACCTAGATACTTACTGCAATTGTGTCACAGACAGATTGAAGACACCAACTAGAGACATGACATGAGAGGCATTGTGTCACGTTAACTAGGTTAAAAAAATCTCACCCAGCTGATCCCTGTAAGCTCAGCGATCAAGCTCCGCCTCACCACACAAACCTGGATGCTCCAGAAGATGATCAAATTAAATTCACGCCCTTCTTTTATGCCAATGAATTTGCACAAGGCGGATGTCGCAAAGCTTGTGGTCCATGGGAAAATCTAAGACGGGAGATGGTCTAGTGTCGGGAAGAAGCAGAATGAATGCAGGAAACAGTGGAAAGAGGATATATTTCAAAGAAGGCTGATCATTGGACCCGACCGGTTGAGATCCTTGTCATTATTGTGTGGCCACCTAGGATTTATCTGGTTGATTTTGCGATTTGCCTGTGGTTGGGGACATGCGGACTTGGTTGAGTCTGATTGGGACACGTGTCGGTTGGGACGCCAGAGTGTCCAGGGAATTTTGATTGGCGCAACTGTAACGTACTAAGGTGAGAACAAAAAAAAGTTTAAATTGTTTGCGTATCTATTCTTAATTAGGAGACTTGTTTTGAAAGTGTCTCCCAAAGTGCAATTAAATGTGTAAAAATAAATTTAAAAAATGCAATGAAATCATTTTCATACTTAAGTGAGACTGCTAATTTTTTAGATTTTGGCTTTACAACTAGCCATGTGATGATTTCTATGGTCTAGGGTGCTTCTTCTTTGAAAATTTATAGTATTTCCCTATCTAATCCCTTTACTAAATTCATGATTTTCAATTGCTTATACTACAGAAATGTTGTTTCTTGAAAAAAGTGCCTCCAATTATGTTTAATTGCTTATTATGACATTTTAAAGTATTTTCACTTTAGAAAAGATGGCTTCACCTAATTGCAACTGGATAAGCAATTGAGCATTGTTCAAAAACATAAAAAAAATGAGTTTATCTTCTTATGTATATATTCAATACCATATGATTAAACTATGAGTATGTTCATAGACGTTGATTGATGCAACTACACTAAATAAGGTAATTTCACCTAATTTTGTCACAAAGAATTGAGAGTTTTTATTATTGTTAGATTGCCTAAATTTTTGTTGGATCTTGTTGGAAGTAAAAGGGTACTCAAAATTCTCTTCTTATGCATTTTTCAACATTGTATCAATAAATTGAAAATATATGTTCCTAAAAATGACTTGTATTTCCATGATTAGAAAATCCGCATTTTGGCAAGAATATGTAAGAGTTAGTTTTAGAAAGGGATTATAATTAGGTGCAATTATATTAGTGGTATTAGTAAGAACTTTAAAAGTTTGAAGGAATAATTGTAATAGAATTCACAATGGAGTCATTTTCAATGTGTACATAATTATGTCTTTAGTTCTTTTAATTTTCACAATCTTTTACACTTTCCATCCATCTTGGGATTACTAGGGAATGTTTAGTTTGCTTTTGAAAAAAAATCATTTTCAGATTTTAAATTTTGGTGAAATTAGTATTTGACATAATGGGGGTATGCTTATCAAAGTGTCAATCTTCATAGTGTTAGTTACATTCAGTAGAAGCATTGTCAAGGTTCCTAAAAGATGATATGAATGTTAATGGAAAGTACAGAACTATCATGATGATAGGGTTTTATTATTCAATTTTTTTAAGAATTTTTTTAAAAAGTGGCAATTTTCAAATCTTGTGGCATGTTCAAACACAACTAGAAGATCACCACACAAGAGAATACCATTTCACTCTGCACCAAAAAGATGCGAACACACCGCCCCTGCTTACACCCCCCTGACTCAAAAAATCCAAGACTTTCGATATATTTAAAAAAATATTCAATCTCACTTTCCCATGCCATTGATCCAAATTGCACAAAAAATTATTTTGATTGAATACTTACTGAATTCAATGTATTATATGCAATATATAATATACATAGAGGTATATGGAATATATGGATATATGATACATTGTATATAAATACATATGATTATATGGTATATGGTATACAAATGTGGATATTGATATATGATATGATAGTGTGGATACCCTATCGATTGCAATGACATTAACTTTAAAAAAATATAAGTATGGAGGGATACAAATTAAATTTCACAAACACATTGACATTGCCAATTAATTAGTTGACAGATTATTAGGTAGTTGTGTCTCTATACACTATACACTCAAAAGTGGCAGGCAAGAGAAGATACCATTTCATAATGCATTGAAGTTCTTATTTTGCAATTTTGCAACAATTTTGCAATTTTGTCTAACCTTGGAGCACTCCGATGGCCCGAAAGTGAATGATGAACATATTGAAATTGTTGTATCTTCTCATTACCGCTTGATGAAAGTCATTCTAATTTGTGGAGATACTTTATCAAGTTGTTGTCCTATCCAAAGCTTGGATTTGGTGTTACTAGAGTACATATTTTTCTAAAATTACAAATGTGCAAGGATGTCAAGTGGTCAAATTGCATTGACTTTAGTTCAAAACTGGATCTTCCAAAATGAGGTCATAGATTTTAAGAGCACAAAAATTTTTAAAAATCACCATATCAAGAGAACCTCATTTCAAATCCATTCCAACAAATTTTACTCAAAAAAGATAAGATTTTGCTGGTAATCAAATTATGAAGGAATTTTGGAATTTCTCTTTCAAAATTTATAGAAAAATATTGATGATAGCATTGGTGAATTTAACTGTGCAAATGGAATCTACAACTCACATTCTACAACTTTTGTTTGTATGTCAATTCCTAATATGCTTCTAAATAGCACTTTATAATGGTTTGTCTCAAATTGCCGACTTTAGAGATGAGTCTAGACATTCTAGGGCTAAACCTCCTAAATCCAAATCTTTTAAGTACTCACTTACAAAGAATTTTGGATTTAATTGGAAATGTCCTACATAATCATATTATGGTTGTTGTTTGTCATCAAGCAACTTATTTGAGAGGGAATAAATATATTTTTTAAATTTAAATATTTGTACTCCTTCCTTCTCAAAATCATCTTCCTGTTGAACAAAATGTTTCATTGATTAAGGTTGAAAATAACACTAATTTTTTAATACCCGTTTCGCATTGTACATAGGGTTTGGTGCATTCTAAAAACTTTGAGTATTGGAATCCTTTTCAAAGTGCAGTTTGGGAGTACTAAATTTAAGTGGAATTTTGGGGGCATTTTTAAGGATTGGAGCATCGGTGGGCACTTTATTGTTGAGTGTACGTGAGGTAGTCATTTTGTGGGTAGTTAATATGGGCCCCAAATCATTTGTAGACTTTTGATCCGCCTTCTAGAGCTTCATCTCCTTCAATTGAGCAACACTTAAAGAGCTGAAAAAATAAGAACAAATAATATTGATTGATCCCCTTAGTCATTTCATTCGTCTTTAATTGATAATTGCTTGGATGGAGGGGAATTAGTACTTGGAGTTGTTTTGTTGGTCCTAAATAGTAATTGAAAGTTGAATCTGACCAATTTTCTAAGTTACAAAGTGCAACAAGAAGATAATTGGGGACTAAAAATTAAAGCCAACATGAAGATTATTTTGGGACAAGAAATTAAAGCCTACAAGAAGATTATTTTGACATAGAGGGAGTAGTTGAATGAAATGTTTTTATATAGGAGTATGATACATTGAAATCACAATAATCAATGCCTACCTTTTTGAACAAAGAAATAAACATGAAGTTTTGAATTCACAATATTGTCGAAGAGGAAGATTTTCTACTACACTTCAATAGGAGTTTAGGTAGAAAATATGTATTTTTTTGAGGATGTTGTCACATGCACTATAAGAAATCCACGTTTTTGGTTGTGTTTGACCACTAATGCACAATGTCTAACAAAACATGACAATGTCAAAGGCCAACCGGCCCAAGGAGGTAGATTTTTGTGGACGTTGGGGAGAGGATTGGCCCATTACTGTAAAACGAAGTTGATGTTATGATTGACGTTGATGTTTTATTTGACATGACTAAAGACATTCTGATGTTTTTTGAAACACCAAAAAACCTGGAGTCTACTACATCAACAAATAGATTCATTTCAACTATTAGTAAGTCAGTAAAAATTACTATGGTCTATGGTAAAAAATTGACCATATGTGAAAAATTTAGGGGAAGGGCGACCACATGGCATGCTTTGCCAAAAAAAAGAAATGGATGGATGTGCACCATGGATGAAAAAGAGATGGTTTTTATACAAGAAGGTGGTAGGAAGTGAAACAAACAATATGGGATATGTAAAACAAGAATTGTATTCAATGTAAAATGTTTGAAACAACATCCAAATGTCTAAAACAACGTTTAGATGTCTAAAATAATGTCAAGATGTACAATGGTCAAGTTCCCATATTCTAGTTATTCCATATCTTTTGTCTCACTGTGGACGGACAATGGATATAAATATGACTTTGTACCCTTTCATCTCATTAATTTTTTAATGAAAGAACTCCGTCATTTTACCATAAAAAATTACATTGATGGTAGATGGTAAGTTTTCTTCAATTCTTGTTAAATTCAACAATTTTGCTTGTTCATTTTATTTTATTTTTATTTTAAATAATTATTTTTGATTGAACTTGCCTAACAAGTATAATATGCACAAATAGATGTCTCAAAAAACATCTAGACATCTAATTTGACATCTGAAAAAGCAAAATTATAATTTTCAAATGACATAAAAGTGTGTTGACTAGGCATGCTTCATCATCATCCTTGGTTACCAAGTCATTTTTCCCACCACCATGTCAAAGTGCCATGTCATAGATGGGTTGGATTAAAAAAAATCCCATGTGTCTCTCCTCACCTATGTGGCGCTTGTGTGGCATCCACATACCACATTGTAGGAAGTTTAGAAGACCATTTTTTTGTAATGTTAGAAAAAAACAAGTTCAAATTAGGCATGTCTTTCTAGATTTTACCACATTTTTGGCCCTTCCATTACAACGAAATTTAGGTGACATCAATGTTGATTTCTTCCGTGTCAAATGGAACGCCTTTTCATGTTTTTGACGACGTCCAAAAAAACTCAAGTTTCTTATAGTGATGACATGCTATGATTGGATGGAACCTCTATAAAAATGTGTTTTAGTAAAATAAATAAAATTTAGGTAAGTAAAGTGTCTATTATATGCTATTGGAAACATAATATTAGAGAAAGGTAGTGATGTTTTTATAATAGTTGACAAAATTCAGGTAATTTGTGTAATTCAAGCAGTTTTGGTAAACTCATTTTGTCATCTACTTATGAAATTTGGCATGCATATATCTACCACAATACAATGAGCAATTGAAAAACAAACCTATTTTTAGTAGAAAGATATCACTCTAAGAGATTTCAAACCCAACTAGCAATTCTACAAAAAATGGAAAAAAAACCTATTTTTTTATACGTTTAGAAAGTAACTCTTACTTGTAGGAAATTTGTAATTTTCTTAATGTACATCTTGTCACAAAAAATGTTATATATTTTACTTTTTTCTGCTTACTAAAGTAGGAGTATCTATAATGTACATCTTCCATGAAATGGCTTTACAAGGGGCATTGTAGTGGACAACAATTGGATGTATTGTTAATTGAAGAATTTTTTTGAAGAATTTAAAAATGAAAAAGTGACTTGTTAAAAAATCTAAATTCCAAAATTTAAACATTTTGACATACAAGTGTTGAAACTGACCTAGGAACCATGCAATATATCAAGCTCACCTAAAATGATATTATGACCAAAAGTAATTACAAAGAAACTTAAAAAGTGTTGATTGGCCATTAATTAAGTTGTACGCAGAAGAATTGAATGAAAACCATTTATATTTCATAGAATAAGTGACCATCAATAAGCCATAATTTTTGCTCCTAGGACCTTCCAAAGTTTACCCTTAAATGTTTACAAAATCTTCCTTCATCCCATTGATACTCATTGAAAAAACTTTGCATGGGCATTATCTAATGGAGGTGTCAAGATACAAGGTTTGGGGTCAAGACTCTACTTGAGTATTTGAGTTGTAAAGTCACTTATGGATAGACTCATTATCTTTCAAGATTCTAGTATACTTTGATGCTCCCTTCTATTCTTTGTGAATTCATTTGCAATTTTGTTGCTATGTAGAAGTCTAAGCAATTAGGTAAGGATTTGGTTTTGAAATTGTTGGAGTGTCTTTTGTATAAGAAAGGAGGTTGAAACAAGGAAAAAACAAAGTGCTAGGCAATGAGGCTTTTGCTATATGAAAGCTACAACACTCATATCATCAATTCTCATTGTTTCAAAAATTCTACTTATTAGAAGGTCCATTGCTTTGAAAAGTTTATGGCATTAGTGATAGATATTATTTCCCTACTTGATTGCTTTGACTTGAAAAACTCATAGTTTGCAAATTAGAGGTGCATGGGACAATACTTTTGAGCTCAAGGTCTTTGCATTGTATACAAGGGCTCTAGATATTATTTAAGTTTTCAAGAAATGATTGCATTGAGAGGCTAGAATTGCCTCGAAATTCTTAGTCTTTAGTATTGTCTAATAGAATTTTTCCTCTAGTTTACAAAGTAATTTCTTCATTAGCAAAATTGACTATTATGGATATAACTATCACAAGCACAAGATGCAATCATATTGCAAAGTGAAGTGAAAACAATGGTAAGAGATTACTCTTTCAATTATAAAAAGTCATATGAGATTCAATGGACTTTTAAAGCCCAAATCAACCACCAATCTACTACTTCAAAGCAAAACTATATGAAGAACTATACTCCTCAATGTAGCTTTCAATGGCTTCTCTTTCCATACTAATTTGCAAACTCCTTTACCAAAACAACAACCAAACAATCAAACTCTAATCATAAACAAAATCAAAACAAAGCACCATACCTACTTCATTACCTTGTAGAATTACATTTCATAAGCTTCAATGGTCTTCTTCAAGCTCCTCTCCTTGGCATTTCCTTTGCCATTGGACTTTATCTTCTTCTTTGCCTACTTCACCATGGGATTCCTCTTGACCTCTTCTATGGAATAGAACCTCTATGTCATCTTCTTTGCTCAATTCTCACCAAATCCTTGACCCTCTCAATGCATAACAAAATTGCATGATCCAAAATCTCCAACTCACTATGTAGAGACATGTCATGGCTCAAAGAAGACAACTAAAGACTTGGAGGTAATCGTGCCCCTAACTACATACTCTAACAAACCCCCAATATAACAAACATAAGAAAAGGTGATTGCAATTTAGATTATAGTTCTCTTGCAAAGTAGAAATTTTGATGCATTTTTGTATTTTGAAGTGTGTTGTGCAAATATCCCAAAGGAGTTGCTAGACCCTCGCAAAACCAACATAATGTGCATCCATAATGGTCATGTTACAAACCTAAAATGTTTACAACATTTTCTTAAAATGACCACTTGTCATTGCATTAAAGTAATCACTTTTTGTGATAGTTTCACACCCAAAAGATAGAAGGTCCTATTGAAGTCACTATCTCACTCCATTGTTCTTGGCACTCAAGATTTGATTGAGCTTACTAGTCATGCTTGTTTCAATTGAATGCATGAACCATTCCTAGCTGCTTGAATTGAGGAGGGGGTAGGGCCTTATTACTTTTCACTTGGTTTATGAATTTCTTCTCAAACCAATCCCTACATATCCTTGCCTAAAATGAACAACTTCAATTCATCAAAACTTTGGGTTAGGTTTGGTAACACATATGTTCAAAGCTTCAAAAATTCAAAATTTAACCTTTTGATTTAAAAAAAACAATCACTTCAAGAATCTGGCACCCTCTTTTGACCCCCAAGATGACCCAAGCAAAACTTTTACTGTTCAATACTAGAAACCATGCTCAAATACTTACTCTGACAGTTCAATACTACGTGTAGGTACCTTAAGCCTCATTCTACGTTACAAACCTTGGGGCCCAAATCTCCATTGACATGTGTGGAAAGTTTTTATGTTCGTCCATGCAATCGAGGCTGCATCTGAAGAAAAAAACAGCCCCAGCAAATTCAGCATCCCCTGCCTTTACGTCTTTACACTGTTGCTGTGTCTGAAGGTAACCAGTTTCGCATGGTTAGATATGGGTGAATAAGAGGCGACTGATTGATAGTGCTGGGAGCATTTACAACATCACTTCTGATCCGTCAGTGAGTGTTCCCAGTAAATAGCAAAACTGGGCAATATATAAATCAACTTCCCCAGTCATGAACTCACGGCAGCATACTCGACAATTAGACAACACGGGACTAATATGCAGCACCGAAAACACACAAAGGCATCATACTTTAAACTTTCTTCGTCACATCGTTGATCAAGACATAGAGTTCGATAGTTCAGAAATTGAGAGAATACAACTTGCAGGTGCCAACCAAACTTGCAGAAGTAAGCGATTCAGAAGTCTCACATTCATTCAAGGGAGCAATTCTGGTACTCAGTGAATAGCCAATGTTCGTCTCCTTCTCTCAGCATTCGGTGTCTTTTCACCTGAGTTGAGCTCAAGATTTTCGCAAGAAATATTATTTTCTCAAGGGCGTTGGAACAGACAACTCCTCAAGCATGTTCCGAAAATGTACAATCGTCTAGCTTCACAAAATCCAGAGCCATTGAGGCAAAATCCAGTCTCGGACGAAGTAAGCTTCGGGAAGAAGGATCTAATTACGTAGGAGGGATCACTACTTCCTCTTTAAAAAATTCACTACCCAGAAAGGACAAAATGTACGTTTGTAGTGATAATCTGACCTAAGGGAGAGCACTCCAACTGATCTCGCACAACACGAGATTTTGGATACGTGACAATTCCATTTCTGGAAGGTTGCGCCACGCACACGTTGACAAACTGTATAGCCAGACACGATCACAATCTCGCTCATTCTCCATAGAAAGCACAAGTAAGAACCCGTAGCAAGCCCGAAGAGACAATTCATGATCCTCCTCTGGAGAGTCATACATGCTGGGGTCACACTCGTGCACTCTCAATTTCACCCAAGCAGTTGCCTTCTCTGGGAGATGAAATTCTGAAATGCAATACTTTCCTGAAACACTCTCCTGCACCAGATTTGTAGAGCCTGGAGGTGCTTCTTTGTGCAACACAAAGAGATGGTCATTTATGAGTTTCATGCAATTTGGCTCCACCGTGAGTCCCGGTGCAATATCTGAAGGATTGAATTGCTGCACGTTTCCATCTGCACAGTTGTACACGCAGGGACCTTGAGTTTTCAAAAAATGATCTTTATGCTCCCATCCAATAATGCGTCCCTCTCTTGATTCCAGCACCGACCACCCATTGATGCGGGAGTCATAGACTTGAGCAAAGAGACCGTCGCCACCAATTTTCATGTAGCCCACAACATGCACTTTATACTCTTCTGTTTTCCTGTCCATAGTGAGCTGCGCCACCTTCACCCGAAGATCAGATTCTCCAACCCCCATGCTGAGTAGAGGAGGGAGTTTCATCTTCCTTCGGGTTAAAGGATTCACCACAACGATTTGAGGATTCCCCTTAGCATATCGCCGTTTCCATGGAATGCAAAATAGTCCACCATCAGCTGCAGAAGTTTCGAAAATCGGAACAGAATCCTTCTTAGTTTCGAAGACATGATGCCATTCGTCTGCTTGCACGTCGTAGAGGCTAACACAGACCCCATCTTTCAAACTCCAACCCATGAGAGCTAACCTTTTGAGATGAGTTGTTGCATCGAAGACCTTGTTGAATTCTGAGTGTTTGCAATCAATGCTCTTCTTCCATTCCTTAGAAAGAACCCGAAGCTGACCAATTCCAGCCACAGGAAGACGAGCAAACACAAGGTGCAAGAGCTCCTTGGGCAAAGTTCCCCAAAGACTAGGTTCCAAGGCCATGGCCGAGACCTTCAGCATACCTAGAAATCAGCTTGAACCTCGGAGATCCTAGTGTTAGTTTATTGACTTATCACCCTGAACATCAAACAGCATTGAACGGAAGAGCATTGTGGCTTACTAAAAACTCTGTGCAGCAGCTCAAAATGTAGTCGATCAGAAATTGTCAAAAGATTATCAGTTACGTAGCTGAGCTGCAAATTTGAATGAGAAGGTGCGGAACGGCGAATCCTTAGTGATGTATCTGCAACCCAGCCCTCAAGCCAATTTGAAAGACAATCCGAAAGTCTTTAAGACTCACTGGTGTTCATCATTCTTGTAAAGGTATGTCACAGTGATGATCAAGAAGCCCTGGAACTACCAAATGGCTATGGTTTGTTCTCGAGTTGCAGACGTCTTTTGGATGTTTTGACAGACAAGCTTGTTGGAGATGGGATAGATTTGAAGTACAATCATTTTGTGTAGAAACGGAAGCGGTGGCGCTGAATCATGAATGTACACCAATTTGGCAAGATGTCCAATCTGATGAAAGCACTCAAAAACACTTGATTTAACATTACCGTCGCCGTCAACAAATTTATTTTGTCCAAAATATGGGTTTTGAGGTCATTGAAAAACTATTTTCTTAAAATCGAATTCACAAAAGAAAGCAAAGTTTTTAAATTAGGGTAGACCCAAGTATGAGTTGTATGCTTTTACAATTATCAAGTGTTTGGTGTGAAGTAATGATGTTGATATTTAAGCACAACTCTAAATTATAATTATTGATATTTTAGTCCTATTCATAATAATAACAATAAATTCCACTCATTTTGGAATTATTAGAATTTGTGAGGTGCACTTATATGATAGGTGGCAATAATTTTAAAAAATGAATATAATATGGTTTATATTAAATTTTCATATTGTGACAAATAGTGTAATTTGCATTGCAACTTTCAATCCATTTCATCCATCTTCATTCAAATTTTATCCATTTTCATTTCGCTTGTCCAAGTTTTGTCCAAATGTGTTCACTATTTAGATCACATTATTATATAATTCATTGAAGGGGGGGTGGGTGGGTGGATCTTGTGCCACAAAGTATAAAAAATCCTTGCTAAAATTGAATCAACTTCAGAAATATAAACTTTGAAGATTTTCTCCTTTAGACTCACCCTTTCATTTTTTATTGATGGTGGGTTTACAACTCTCCTCTCCCTTTATTATCTTTGTGATGTCTAATGAACTAGAAAATGACCCAAAATAATTTTGAATTTTATTGGATGAAGTAAGACATAAATGTTTCATTTGAAGAAGTGGTTACTTTTAGTGACCTCTATATTTCAACTTTATAATTCCACAATGGTCCCAAAAATATGAAACCACTTGAGTTGGATGATAATTCCGTTTTTCTTTTGATAAATAATTCGAGAATTTCCACTTTTTCTAAAATGCAATCAATTGGTAGATGGTTGATTATCGAGTTCCTACCTTATAGTGCATAGTGTATATTTTTCTATTCAAATTAGTCTTTGTAAACATTTTTTCATAATTTTTTCAAAATATTCCTCTTGAACTTTTTTTTCATATTTTTTTCAAAAGTTATTAGTTACCTCAATATTTATACCATTAGGTTGACATTCTGGATTTTTGAGCAAATTTAGAAGCAATTTAATTCTACCTTTGATTAAGTGCCATCTTCTACTAATGAATTTTTAAAGATGTTCCTCACTTCAGTCACTTATGCATCTATTTAATTCAAGAGCTTCTATTCCTAAATTAACCACTTTTACTATTATTTAGCTCAACTTTTGAATTTGTGGACTATAGGCATTATTTTACATCATAGCAAATGCAAGGATCTAATAATGTAATTAGCAATAGCGCATATTAGTAATTTGACTTTTTGTTCCCAAATTTTGATTTTGTCTTCAAATTTATTTTCTTTTTTATATAAGTACCTGCCAAAGCTTATCAAGTGAAGTTTCTAATTTGTTCAAAAAACTCTTGTGATTTTGTTATTTATTTCAATTTAAAGGGTAAAAAATTTGACAAAATTTGAAATATAGTTTGATGCAGAATACTAGTTCACAAAATAATTTTCTACTTTGTAATATATTTTTGAGGAGAGATTTCTACATTGTTTGGTCACATTTAGTATTTGATATAGATTTGTAGTAATTTCAAATCCTTTTATACAAATTGAATTTTTTTTAATAAAGACATTTTCTTAAAATTGGTTAGAAACAAATTCTTTCACACACAACAACAAAATATAGAGTATATAAAGTGAAGGAATTTGAAGTTTGATTTTATAGTCATAAACTTTATCATCAATTATATCGGATTCAAAATGCACTTATAAAATATGAAATTCTAATCCTCATTCCACTTTATAGTATAGAATGTTGTTGTATAATCCAAATTTTTGAATTGTTTTATAGTACTTGGCGATTAGGGTCAACAATAATTAAGTAAATAATCATGATTTGAATTTTTTTGGAAATTACTCTTGGGGACAATTGGGATACAAATAAAGTAAATATTGAAAAATGCCTAAATGGGCCAAATTGTGTAATTCAAATCATCTAATGTCAAAAATTGAATAGTTTAATTTTTATTAATATATGACAAGCACTATAAAAAACATCCAAATTTTTTTGGTTTAGTGATATGAAAGGCTAACATCATTAATATGTTGTGAGCAAAAAAGATGAAGAGGCCTTTTTATAGTGAAGTTCATTGTTCTTCATCAACCTTAGAGCATCCCCAATGCAAACCCTCCAAATGGGCTCGCCAATGGGCTTTGGCGGGGTCCCTGCAATTTGACAGGCTGAATTGGCGAGGCTACGCCCCAATGGAGGCTCGCTAAGGGCTCCCTCTATCCCCATTCCACGTTGATTCTGCATCAGTTTTGGATTTCATGTTAGTCTCGGTGTCTGTGCGGTGTGTTGGCAGGGCGGAGGTGGCTGCGCTTTAGTGGTGTCACTTCCCGATTCTCGAATAAAGTGTCTATTCATCAACGAAGAAAACCGTCAGACCAATTGTCCAACTGGAATTTTCATTGATGAATATACACTTTACTAATGGGCCAGAGACCGCTCTTTACTAATGGTGGCCTTGACCAGGTGATAGCGTGAAGAAAATGTCTCCCTCCAAACGCAGAATATTTAGCGAGAGTGGGGCAGATTGAGCGTGCCACGACAAGTTGGAGGGAGACATGGCGCGGCCATTGGGTCGCCTCCCTGTGGCAGGGCCCGCCAAGTGCCGTTGGCGTGGCCCGTTGGCAAGCCCATTAGGGATGCTCTTAAAATGTTATGGGATATTTGAAGCAAGGTGGGAGCTCTAAGAAAAACAAATGAAGTTGACACATTTGAACACTCCACTTCATTTTATTATAGTAAATTAACTTCTTTCAAAATGATGTAAACTAAAAAAATGTGAGAAATCATGTTAAGTTTCACTTCCAAAATCCGTTTGTGATTTGGAATCTCTAAATGAATATAAATCAAATAAAAGATTTAAAATAAAAATAATTCCATTTCCATTAAAAATGTGTATGAAGTTGCCAAATTTGGAAGAAAAAGTGCATGATTATGATTGAAAAGTGTTTTTTGGTCCAAAAGATGGATGAATGTAGAAATAAAATACTTCACTAAATTTTAAGTGATTGCCATTTTGGCACTTTCTTAAAAAGTAAAAATAAAAAAGGTCTACTTTCTACCTTCCCTCGTCTATAAAGCACTTGGCTTCTAGCTACTATTTAAACATTCAATGGTTTGCATAGATGTATAGGATCAATGTTTTCCTGAAAGAACAATAGTCCACTAAATGGTAGTTTGTCATTGAATTAAGTTTGGAGGGATGTTTACTTAGTTTATTAGCTCCTTTTTGCCAAAGTTGGCAAACTTTTGTGAGGAAAAGAAACAACATGTAGGATAATAATAGATAAAGTCACCTCATACATGGAGTTGGGATTTTGATTAAAATCAAATTAATAAATTTTAATAATTATGAAAGTGCTTGTTGAACTACTTTTTTCAAGTTCTTCGATTAATTTTTTGGTATGAAATGCCAACCCTCATAGTTGGGTATAATGTTCAAAATCATGTCTATAGAATTCCAACTTCATACTACAATAAGAAACTTATTTTTCTAATTTTAAGGAAGTTTTCAAATGGACTAGTAATTGAACTCAAGAAGCCTCAATTTATTAATTATACTCAATAGAAAAAGAATGATTTTGAATGTCAAAATTAAGTTTTCTACACTAAGAATCAATCATTCTAAAATACTTTACACCATACTCTTTTGATACAGTGCTCAAAGAAAATTAGAAAATAACTAACATGATTTCAATTTAATTCAATGTTGTGGATGTACTCCTCAATGCACAATTAACCAAGTTGTGGACAAAATTTTGGATGAAAGCCATTCTATTGAACATGAAAAAGATGTGTTTCACTGTCGATAAGGACCTTAGAAGGTTAAAACCTAAATGTTCTGAAAATTTACCTTCATCCAATTAATATTGATAGAAAAAGCTTTAAAGAATTTTACAATATATCTAAGATAAGAAAAGACAATAGCAATTTAGATTGCATTTTTTCCTCAATTATGAATTTTTGAAGTGTGTTGCCCAAATAGCTCAAAAGAGTCGCTAGACCCTTCCATACCCATAAATTCCATCCATAGTGGTAATGCTACAAACCTAAATTGTTTACATCATTTTTCTAAAACTGCTACTATTCATTGCAATAAAGTATTTTTTTTGTAATGCTTTTCACCCAAATATAGAAGGTCATATTTTGGTCATTCACTCATTCATATATATATATATATATATATATATATATATATATATATATACACATTTATGCCACTTGAGACTTGAATGAGACCACTAGTCATGTTTACTTGAAATTGAACCAAAATACACATGGCTAATATGGACCAATTCCTAACTATCCAAAACAGGCAAATTGGATAGGATTGGACCTTCCTACCTTACAACTAGTTACAAATTTGTTTCATAACCCTACATGACCATGCATTCAAATTTTGAACAATGGATGAATGCAAATACATGCCAAGCACACAAAAATGTGTTTTGATCCATTGATTTTTTTGAGGATTCATGTGTTAGTTCTTTAACATTTGTATGGTATAGATTCTTAGGACTTTTCTTTGTAAATATTTTATTATTCAAAAGGTATTGGTTGGTTGGGCTTCAAATAATAACCTTTTTAGTTCAAAAAATTACCCTTTAAAAATGACTTAAATAAAAAAGATAAAATTAGAATCTTCAAAAACCACTATGATTAGAATTTAAATTTTGAACTTCAAGGAAAAAAAATCTTGTGAAAATCACAAATATTCCATCTACAATTGATTTTAGAATGAATTTCCAATTTTTGCTTCAAATATTAGTGAAAAATATTGTTTTTTGTACTAGTTCATCTAATCATATAGATATGATTTATGAATCATAGTTTACAATGATTATTTGTGATTCTTCATTAAATTATTATTCTAAGTTGCATTTTATAGTACATCTTCACAATGTTAGAAATATGGATTAGCTCCTAAAGGTATTAAACCAATTCCTACATGTCCTTGCCTAGAATGAAGAAATTTAATTCATGAATCATATCATGCAACACTAAGTTATGTTCAGGGCTTTTTTTTCTGGCAAAATTTCGCCAGATCTGTCAGAATCTGACCAATGTGACTCTGTCCCTCCAAAATCTGGCCTCTGCAGTGAAGCCAGCACAGGGGACACTAGTCCAAAAAAAAATCCCTGACTATGTTCAACACTTCAAGATTCAATCATTAAATGTTCAAAAATTAGTTACTCGAAGAATCTAGAAACTTCTTTTGACTCCCAACATGACCTGGCCAAAACTTTCAAAGTTCAATACTAGAAACTATTCCTAAAATAGATATCCTAACAATTTTAGGCATGGGTACTTTATGTCTCATTCCATGATACCTTAAACCCTAAACCCCCACCAATCTTGGCGAACGGATTTTGGAAGGAATCTCCGATCTCCTGATCTTCAAAGCGAGACGTTAAATTAAACACCCCCCATCGAGCTATTTCAGGGCCGAGCTGGCAGTCAGCTTGGCAGTGAGAGTCATTCGCCCGCGACGGTGCCTAGCTCCCGACCTCGCATTCTCGTCGACCTCCCCCCTCCGTCCTTCGTCTGTCCGGCTTGCACAACGCCGTCCAATAATTTGAAAGTGCTTTCCCGATCACAATCTTCTTACAACATCGCATTCATAGATGTGATAGAATTTTTTCTACCGGTGCAACGATCTCCTTCCAGCATCACATTCAGACGATCGATTGTCGCTACAGCTGTAACAATCCTCTTCCGCATCCCTGCATTCAATTCCTTCCATGGTGAGCTTCCACTTCTTGTTTCTCATTTTATATGCACTGCGAGATTGGATGCGTATGCACTTTTTGTGAGATTCGGCATCAAGATTCATTCTAATACTCTATTCTCTCAACCTTGAGGCGCCGTGCTACTTGAAAACACAGCATCATCATACTTTTGAACTCGCAGCAGGTGCAAAGATAGGCCCAAAACTTTTCTTGCATTCCCTCATTGGTGCCAATCTTACCTGAAAACACAATATCATGATGCTACTGACCTCGCAATGAAGGCAAGCTTGACAAGAAATTCTCACTACATTAGTGGGTGTCACACCCATCAACGTCTCTCTTGAAATTTCTTTACAAGTGCTCCGTGATGCTCTGTAAATCGTTCTGACAGTCTTTCATGTTAACTCCTAGACTTTGCAAAATTCCTCAAATTTTTCAACTCCCAAGACATTAGATGATAATTTGGTGAAAGGCAAATAGATGTGATTGTGACAATTACATCTTTTTTAATGGAATTGAAGGAATTTATTTCTGATCTAATCTTGCTCCCATTTAACTCTCTAGATCCTTCTCTAGGCTAGCTTCGATTGAGATATTCAGTTCATTTAGAACGAAGGAGGGGAGAGTGATTGGAGCATAATGTGGGACTAGGTAGCTGGAGGGATTCAATGGACAGGAGAAGACGGGCACACGAAGTGAACTGATCGCCTGCTTCTTCTTAGTTTTGTTGGCGTCGAGCACTGTTGCTGCGCAGGAGCGGAGCTTCTACACCGACTGTTCGGGGTAGAAGAGATTTAACTCTCTGCACACGGATCCCACCGGCATGCACATGAATCTGCCTTGGAATTCTGGCATAAATTCTTGCACTTGGACAAGCATCCAAATGCTACAAGAACTGCGTCTCTGTGCTCCGTCTCTCCCGCTACAACTTCTCTGGCGTCCTTCACTTTAAGCTGGGGATATGTGGCCCCTTTGTGATCGGATTCAAGTTTTTTGGAAGAAGACGCTTTTAAATTGTTGGACGGCGCTCTGCAGTCCGGACTGATGAAGGACGGAGGGGAGGTCGACGAGAATGCGAGGACGGGAGCTGGGCACCGTCGCCGGCGAACGACCCTCGCTGCCCCGCTGACTGCCAGCTGAGCCCTGAAATAGCTCGATGGGGGTGTTTGACGTCTCGCATCTTCAAATGCCACAGTGCTGTACAATCCCGTTCTCCCTTCGCACTACCCCATGCGGTGTAGGGTAAAGAATGGCAATCCCAACAAGGCTTGCCTTTGGATTCAAATGAAATCCTAGCTTGGTCCATTCTATTAAGTCTGGTTAGTTACAATTTCCTTCCTTCAAATTCAATGATGTTGTCATCTATGTCTGTGGATTGAGTTCTTTTGAATCTTTTTGATGTGATTCTTTCTCAAGTCCATTTTGGCCGCACGAGTAGAGTTTAGTTGCAATGACCGTCGAGATATTCAAAGATTTTGGATTATTAAATTACAAATGATTTCTGCTAGAAATGCATTAATCAGCCAGTGTAATTGTAATCTCATACATATTGTTTGTTACTGATACGGTATGTGTGTCCTGCATGGCAAATATATTCAGTCAAATAAATCATGATTCATTCATTCTTTCAGTCTGTCTATCTCCTTGTCAAACAACAAATGATTGTGTAATCTCAAGGATAACTAACTCTTCTTTCAAGTTTGTGATGGTTTCACTTATTCTCCCATTTGGTGCTTATGCATCAGCACCGTTTTTTCTGCATAAAATAGATGACGCGTTGTTGTGAGCTGAAATGGACCGAGAAAACAAATTGTAGAGAGCAGAATCTTGAAATTAGATTCAAGAACTTGACGATTTACGCTTGACTTCGTTTAGTCAAATGTAAGCTAGGTAGTAGATTCAAAAGGCACGGATATAGTGCCATTACCAGAAAATATGCCAGGATTGGACAACCCAGTCATGCTCCTCGGCAAAACATGAAATCTTTTGTGGGTGCTCAATGGTGTTTTCAAATCTTTCTTATCTCCACTTTCCAATCTTTAACAAGAAGCAACCTCCCAATTATTAGAAAAAATTCAACGCAAATCAGTTCCATCTGATCACCAACAGCAATTTAATGAATTCTACTTACAATTTGCAGTCTCAGAGGCTCTGCTTTCCATGCAAGTGTATGCACAGAGCTCATGTTCAGCACTACTGCTTGTCGAGCACATTGAACCTCACTGTTGAATGCATCTTGAATGTACAGTACACACGAAGAAATCTAATCCTAGTAATAAGCTTTATACACATCATCCATTGACGATTACAAAACAGCACTTTCATAGCTTTGCAGTTTTTGATTACCTTATATAACTCGCATTTCGACGATCGAAGGTATGCAGTCCAACCGTGTTGTGAGAAAAGGCTCGCGGCTTGTTTCTATTGGCATCTGGATCATACACACATAATTTCTTGTGCGCGTGGTCCATCTCTTCACCAACCTTTCTGATTTTGTGGTCGAAATAATTGTTGGTACTGCTCGGCGTTGATCGATGAGCACTCTCAGTTAGTAATTGAAGGCAGACAACACAAGTGTCCTATGCAGGGAATTGTACCTCAAATATTTGTAGTGTTTTATCAATTTCTTGTAATAAAATTTGAGCATTTCAAGAAATTTAGACATTACGAATCTTTGTCATGGGGAGGTCTCCCTAAGATTATTGGGATTTACACATAGCTTGGCAGTTGGCACAGAAAGCTCCCTAAGCGCATTAAGAATTATGGGAAAGATTCCATAATTAAGACTCCATATTCATGAAGTGTAAAATTTCCAAAAGAAACCTAAATGGATTGCAAACCCTGTCATTTTCAGTCCCTGATAGGAAGAAATCAAATACTAAACTTCAGAGAATGATGCATGACTTACGTGAGTCCATCGAAGAGTGGAGTTTTACCGTAAGCATTTCCAGCCTTGTAGCCGGTCATCTTGTGAGGATACATGTACTGTTGCCGACATTCAACATACATAACAAACTCAATACATTACCAAAGTTCAAAATGGAAAAAGCAATCATCTGAGAGATGGGAAAACAATAGATCCTTCTGATAACTTAGATGTTTTCTGAGATATATGTTTTTGGAGTGATATCTTTTAAGGTTTCAAAGCTTGAAAGTGTTGCTGCAGTGAGATCAGTACCCCGTAGCGTTCACCGCTATAAGTAGTGACTGCTGCAATACAATTGTGTGTTCGTCCATTGTACTTGTCAAACTTATTCTTGGGAGTGAAGCTGGCCGCTTTGAAGCCAGGGACGCAGTTCCGATGGGCAGGATCCACATACTTGGGCTTCCCGGTGATTTGGTCACATTGAATTGGAATTGGCTTTTTCGGTGGCAGAGGTGGACACTTGGATAATACCATGGTCGAAACTCTACTAACAAGAATCCTCTGCAAAACTAATGAAGCTGGGTGAACATCCAATATGCTTCCAATGAGAGATTCACAATTACTAAAAGAAATAATTAGGAGAGCTGAGGTCACGCACTGGATGTATTTACTCGAGCTTGAAGTCTATGAATTCTTCAGCAGTCGTGCATTACCTCTATCACAATGCATTGATTTCAAACATACGAGGAGACCTTCAAACCAGTAAGCTTTGAAAAATAGCGACAGTGCCATGTCATTTGAGGTCCTGCAAAAACAATTAATTACGCATTCCAGGGCTGGCCAACTACATCTTAGTCACTGCAAGGAATTTTTGAATGTTGCTACGTGAACTAAAGTAAAGCGTGGGTGGTCAAAATGTGCAGAGTGGAGATGTCAATTTGTGCCGGAGAAACATTAGAATGCAGTCTCTCTTCGGAATTCCAAGAGAAACGACAGAAAAACATTATTGAAAAGGAGATGCCAGTGAAACTCTTGACAAAGTTGGAACATTTCATTGCGAGAAGACTTTTGACACTTAGCAAGGTGGGAGTTGAATTCTTGCCAAGTCAAGAAACAGAAAATCTTCCTTTGAAACATACAAAGTGAGGCTACAGTTACCAATGTAACTGACTCACACCTTTTGGCATCCTCCTTGTATTTATCATTTGTTATCATAAAGTGAAGACTTCAAAAGATTAACAAACTAAATTTTCAAGTTTTCAAAACACTTGGATTTGAGAATCATGCACATCACTTGGTGTTTTTGTGAAAGTTGGTTCGAACTCTTCGTTGTCCAACACTTGGATACTTCGAATTTTTTGAAATCTTCAAAACTAGCCGAAAATCAATAGAATCACAAAGCGATAATCTTCACATGTGGTGGCGTGAACATACAGCTGAACTTTTGAAAGTTGATGGGTGAACAATGGCTCATTGCATCAAACTACTAGACCTTACAGATTCAACAAAATGGAGCTTTTGTAGCTCTAAGTATAAGGTAAACCGGCCTATGATAGGCAGAATGATTGGTTTGCCTTATAGACATTGTTGAAAGTTTGTTTTTTTAAATCCCCAAAAGATAAATTTGAGAAATAGGGTAGAGGAATTGAAATTTTATTTTTTTGACAAAGTATGAATTTGTTATGAATTTTTGAAGTGTGTTGCCCAATTGGCCCAAAGTAATTTCTAGACTACCCAAAACCAACAAAAAGTGTATCTATTATGGTTGTCCTAGTCACCTAAAGTAATCATAGTATTTTTTAACCTGAACACAACATGAAGGCATAAAATAATCACTTCTTATGATGAATTTATACTCAAAAGGTGGAAGTTCCTATGTATTGTATTTATTAAGTGCTAGGATTTTGTAGAGACTGCTATACATTTTTTGCAAATTTGACCACACTCTAATGACTTTATTGTTTTGAATTTCTACATATGATTTTTAGAATAATTTCTCATCACCAAGTTCATCAAATATAACTTTGTATCATGCGATTCCAATAATTAATGCAAAAATCATAAGAGTCTTTCAATTTCCATCTCAATGGGACCAAGGGCTTATGGTTTCAAAATGATTGATTTGTTGGCTTTGTACCCAAGGGAAATGTTGAATGTTGTATAAATTTACAAAGTCAAATTTCATTTTTATTGAAATAATGCAATTGTGGCTTTATTTCATAGTTTTAAATATTTGGCTTCAAAATTTCATAGCCAAGTTGTGTCTACAATATTTGTCTCTTCACACCTAATGCACCTTATATTTGTTACTACAAAAATATATATCACTATATATTGGCAAAATTAGTTTTCATCTTAAGATTATCTCTAGTGTATATTTTTTACTTTATATTTTATTTTTTTCAAATTTAGTGGTACTTTTGACCACACAAGGAGTTGCAAAATACATTTTAACACTCCTTTAGGCACAAATAGTTTTATAAGATTGAAGAAAAAAACTATATTGGTACAAAGATAAAATTAAAAATAAAATAAATTTGGTCATTAATCCCTATGTGACCAAGGCAATGAAGGTACCACATCATGGTGTTGACAAAACTTTGAAAAATCTTATCAAATTACTACTTTTAGTATTTTTTTAAGATGAATACCATTGAAAGTCTACTTGAAGCATCAAAATTCTGATTTTGTAAAAAAAAAGGTTATGATTTTTCTATCAAGATTTTGCACAAAGGAGGAGTACTACAAATCTTAATTTTCTAGCTTGTGTCAAAGGATCTTGGAAATGAGCCTCAAACATGTTGGATCTTGGGGAAAAGATCACATTAAAAATTCATTTAAAAAAATTGTAGAATAGATTTTGAGAAGCCATAAATTGCTTGTGGTTATACATGTCATGTCCAACAACCTCATAATTTTTTTATAAACTAATTGAAGATTTGACATATAAAAAGAAGATCGATAGACTTCAAATCACTTTCACTATTTTAACACCCTAGCTTATGATCAAACATTATAATCTTTCAATCCATAAGTGATAGTGTTGTGTTTTTCTTCCTATGTAATTCACAACCTATCTAGTTTGAATTTGTATAGTTATGATTAGAAAAATTGATGAAACTTATCAAAAAGACTTGGGGTATTTAGGGGTTAAAAGATTAAGTTCTCATCTCTACAAAGCCTAGGATGGAATAGTAATTTTACCACTTTAGAGTCACCTTCACTTCCATGCATATTGATACAAATTGATTCTATTATTTTTTTGTATTGAACAGTGATTGCACAAAACACTTGTACTATTTTCTCACACATCTCTAGCTAATGCATAATTTAGCCATAACTTTTGCAAGAAACACGGTCTATATTATTTTCACATGTCTCTAGCTGATCTATTTTTTCGCCATAATTTTTGTGTTCTAGCTTGAAATGATTCAAAATTCATAAGCAAGATACTCATGACTATTATATCCCTTGTTTAATTTTTTGGAATTAAAAAAAATGTTTTACTATCCAAAAATAGCCCCCAATTTATGTCATATCTGCCAATTTTGGGTTTTTAGAACAAAGTAGTATCCAAAGAAATGAATTTGGAGCTAAAATATGGAAAGGATAGTTTTGTAGTAGACTTCTAGAACATTTAGAACATGTAAAAAATGATTTTTGGTGTTTCTTTTGGTGAATGACTATCTCTGTAGAGTTGCTACAAATGAAAAAAAAAATCTTTATTTAATTTTTTCCATATTTTTATTGATTACCCCCTAAAAGACCATGTGTCTTGTCAAGGGACCATTGGGTCTAGGTAGGTTTTTATTGTCTCAATTTGTGGTGAATGTATTTGAAACTTTTTGAAGAAGTGTGGTTTTGCAAGAACTTCATGGATATATAATTTTTTTAATTTCAATTGGTGTCCAAAAGCAAAAGTTATGGCACAATAAGCCAAAAATGGAGGTCAACGGGCAACAAAAAAAATCACAAAAAGTCATAATAATTCTCTTTTCTTTTCTAAAAGACTAATAGCAAAAGCGACAATTTTGAGTGGTTTTTGACAGAAAATGGCCTTGGCTCTTTACAAGTTAAAACATTGAGGTATCTATTTTCTTGAGATTTGGCACTTTTCTAGTTTTCCTACTTAGAGGATTTTTTTTAATGATTTTCCTTCAATGGTTACCTTCATCTTATAGATGTAAACATTGGCCATCTTTTAGGTGTATAAATTCTAATTTTAAAGTACTCTAGAAAATAAAAAAACATATCAATACTAAAAAATGCAACAAATTTGACAAGTATTTTGTGCAATCACCCTAGAATTGGAAAGCAACAACTATAGGTCCATAATTATGATTTATGAGCTCCACTAAGGCTAGGTAGAGAAAAAAAAATTAGATTAGGTATTCATGCTACAAAAAGTATATCTTTTTCTTTTTATTATTTAGTTATGCATTAGTTCAAATTCTTAGGTAGAATTGGTCTTAAAATTTTGGTGTGGGTCATGAC
Source organism: Straminergon stramineum (assembly GCA_963920665.1). Lineage (NCBI taxonomy): Eukaryota > Viridiplantae > Streptophyta > Bryopsida > Hypnales > Calliergonaceae > Straminergon > Straminergon stramineum. Next base: position 23,633,217 of record OY987264.1, read on the forward strand.
TTATTAGTCATGGCAAAATGGATTGGAAGTCCTAATGCAGAACAACTACAATTAGTCATGGCAGAACTACTATGGAGTACAGATTAGTGCAAAAGAGCACTTCATGCATCTTGGGGCTCATTTTGGGGAATTGATACATACTAGACTGAAGTTTTTATGTTTCACTCACTCGTTGGGAAGTCTTGGTGTCAAAATCCCAGTGCATGTCGATGGTTCCAACAAAGAGATTCTTCTACATTCACATTTGTTTAGAAGCACTGGTTTGAAGACCTAAATGAAAGTTATTGGTTCTAAAGTTATTGCACAAAATTCTTCTACATTCACTGCCGTTGCGAAGTGCTGGTATGCAATGCCAAAATTCCAAATGAATGCAAATGGTTCCACTGCTGATGCAGAGAATGGCCTCCTTGCTCTGTGCTCACTCCAAATTTCTGGACAGGTTGAGTGAAGCAAGTTGTATAGAAAGTCGACGAGTACGTACAGCCACAAAACTGGCAATAAGGCCAGCAATAGCACTGGATACCGCATCCATTCTACCGTCATCTTCATTTCTGCCACAAACTACACGAACGTTCTAATTAGAAGACTTTAACTTTAATCACTGCCAAAACAAACAAACTATATTCAATAGGCTTAGCTTAGGATTTAGCTTCCTCTAGCGATCCTTGAAAAAACTTTAAAAAACAAGAACAATCCAAGATCTACTTTTATAACCTTGCACTCATCGGAGGAAAAAGAAAACACACAATTCTAAGTACCCAAAACATTAAGAAAATTAAAGATCTTGCTTCAATTGGCCCAATTGGATAAAAGATTATGAAGTTCATTAGATTCTAAATTGCATTTACTGGTCTCCACGATCAGTATGAGTAAAGCTCTTGCTTAACTAATTGATGTTGACATGCAAGTAAGATATCAATACTACTATTCAGAGAAGCACAAAAATTCAAATTATAAAGCAAGCACATATATGTAACAAAGACGCTCGAAGACATGAAAGATCCCCACTATAATTATTAAGTTTGAAAGGTGGACACAATCCAAGGAGTGGAAACTATGACCCCAAATTTATTTGCAAAACTTGGTACAAAGAAACGAACTCACGCGGGGGCGGAAGAAAGAATGGGAAAAGATAGTTCAAAATGATGGTAAGCTGCAAGAGAAAACCAAAAAAAATGATACGACGAGGAACTTGTACTGACTTAATAGGTTTGAGACTTGGAACTACCGAGGCTATTCTTGGGCTCTACGCTTCTTGCAACAATGAGTCTTTATCACTTCTCGGTGGAGAGAAACTACAAGTTCCGCTTCAAACTCAAATTGCTACCAAGGCATCGTTACTTGTGTTCCCTAGAAACAGTGAATTTACTTCATTCCTCGGTAGGCAAGCAACATGCACCGAACCAGACACAGCGTTGCTGCAAAGCAATATTCACGGCAAGGTATCCATACCTCGATGGTTGGATTGAATCCCCTGACGCTCATAAGGTCAGTTTGAACAGTGTTAAGGGAAATGGAAATATTACCAGGCCACTCAGAAAATAATTTCTTCGTGTGATTCCCAATCCATCTCACATTTGCTTCAAAACTTGTTCACTACTTTAATTGTCCCAGGTGAATTAAATTTCCTCTGTAAGCAGTCCAGGTCATCATTTTACGAGCTATTTTAGCCTTTACTCCTGAATTTGACTTTCTCTGGAATTTGTAAGGCTCGGTGCATTATTCTATGAGACTTTGTCAAAACTTTAAGTTGATTTGGCGAAGATGTCAAAGGTTCGAAGGGAAAGTTGGAACGAAGTACTTACAAACGCTGTAGGCACTGATGAGCGGTTTCATACGACAAATTTGAGGGTCTTCAATTTCCATCTGGTGGAACACCACGAAGACCAAAAACGCCATCCGCTTCAACGCTTCCAAATTTGGGGTCTCCAAATGTCTGCTCGTGACAATAAGTTCGTGAATATGTATGAAGAGTTCTTCGTTACATCCAGGAATCAAAGCAACTAAAAGGAAACGCAAGCATAAAAATTGAAAGTGGTACCAGGGTACCAGTCTATTCTCACAAGCCTCTGATACATAAACATAATCCATCAGGACAATCAGCACAGTAAGTTCCTGACTCTGCCCACCTGCACTTGGAAGACATAGAAATCGTTTGCTTGGTCCAATGATTAGCAAACGAGCATGCTCACTGATCTGAAAGAATCACCTAGGGTCCATACGAATTCAGCAGAGTTGGAATCCTGCTAGAGCTTCGTTTTCACTGTTGTACTTGCAACAACCAGCTTGAGGTACATTGAGTGGTTGGGGAACCTGAGTCCCTGGACATGTACTTGACATCACAAGCCAAGCCATCAACAGAGTCCTTGAAAAGTCTTTTTCCTCTTAACATCAGCCACAGTTCGATTCTTCAAGAATATTTTCTAATTGGAGCCTTCCTTACGGTTTTATGCCCAGGTCTTGAAGCCGTTGCAGTTGCAGAATAGTTCACTCAGAAACGGAAGAAGAAGCTCCATCAATCGACCTCAATTATCTCCAGCTTCTAAGTCCAGATTTCGATCAGCTCCTGCAATACCCTCATCCTCATTCTCCGCGTACCACTTCTCTTCTTCGTTCCAAGTATTTTCACCTACCTCAGTTACTCCGTCATCGTCACCACTCCCAGTATTCTGTTTCCCATCATTCCATATTTCAAACCCACAGTTGACATTGTCTTCCTGCTCTGACTCGTCATTTTCCTCCGTTTCATTTCCTCTGTACTCAATCCCAACCAAGGCACACTCTTCTCTCGTGAGATAGCTGAAGTCCATTGGGTTTCGAATTTCCTCACTCATGATCGCAGCTCTAAGGTCTGACGGAACCTCTTCTTCACTCTCATCCTCTGGAGCCATATCAGGACGACGTTCGCCGGCAGCCCAGCCTCGATAAATTATCAGCTTATTGGGTTCTCTTGACACGAGCACAGCCCCAGTGGCCTCCTGATAAGATAGGAAAAGCACAGCTTGATAAGTACTCCTAAGCGATTTTCCTAGTGTTGGCGAGTAACATACATTTTAGAAGCCAGAAAACCAGTAAAGTGACTGTAAGCAAATCCTATCTCATTTAGGCACCAGCACTTGTAATAAAATGCAGGAGGCGTTCAAGAAGAACCAAGGGCATGAGCTCAACCTCTACTTGCTGGATAATCTCCTCTACTGGGGTGCCTTTCGCTCTGCCCTTCACACCGACTATGGCAAAAGGATGCTTCTGAAAGTAAACACGTATTGCCTTTGCCAAGCCCGTCACCATATTGCTCTTACCTGTGCGGACAGATACCTTCAAATCAGTAGCTGAAAATATACCATAGATATTCATTCGTCGTAACATCCGTATCGGAATGCTAGCGTCTTGTGAAAATCTGACTTGCACCGCGTGCCCCAAGGGACTCTGGTGACGAAAAGAACAGAAGTTATGCACAGAAATCATTCAATACCCTCTATCTTCGTGCCCATACTTACCTATATTGATGTGCATAGGATCGCACTGCTTTAGAGCTTCCTGGCGCAGACGAATACGCTCTTTTATGGTCAGTGTCTGGGCCTTGAAGATAGGGTCTAGTGTGGTAATGCTCGGATTTGGTTTCTCATTTCTAGAGTCCATACGCTGGATACTGTCCGTCGCATCCTCATTGTACTCTGCATAGGCGTCCAACCCTGCATCGTCAAAATCTTCCAGTTCGGTACCAAGTGGTTTTAATGCAGATAGCACGCTGCTTCCTTGCCTCTCAGGACCACTATCGACTTCTGCTGTTTCGTCCTGCACAAGAAAAATTGGCAAGATCACTTGATTTCAGCACATTTCTAGTAACGAGAAATCAGTCACCAAACCAACTATTACCACTCACAAACATTTATGTTGTATGTTCCTTGTAAAATTACAGGCCATTCTCATTTCGAACAGTGAGGGAGTTCCTAAAACACCAGGAGTCATCACGATAGTAACTCCCTTCAAAAGAAGACACCACTATCACATCAATCATGAGAATCTAAACGCACAATACCAAAACCTGATTAAGAAGAAGGAACGAGAAACGCATACCAGGTCTACTTGCAATTTCCTAATCTCCTTTTCTAACTTCAGTGCATGTCGCTCCAGATCCTGAAACCCCGAAGAGCCATTGCATGAGAAGTGTCACATGCAAAATCTGTGGAATACCAAAACACAATGCGTACAGCTTGTCCATAGAAAGGTCAAATGCTTGCGTCTAAGTCGATAGAAACGAAGACAATTGGAACTTACACGTTTCCGCTGCATCTCAAGAGATCGTTGCATAGCCTGTCTCTTCGACAGCAGATGCCGAGGTCTGAGCTCGGAAGGACGCTCATAATTATTGCCACGGTAGAAAAGTATGGCGTGGCCTTTCGAAGTTGTTGTGATACCGACCAATACTCCGCCACTCTCTACCTCAAGAATCTTCGCAGTACGCTCTGCCTCGAACAAGGGCCCCTTATAAATCAACTTCACGAGCTCCCTATGCTTCCAGTGCAGATGCATGTTCTCCACAGTACCATCGAATACTCCTCGTCTCCCTGCTCCCCACACGCAAACACCCCTCAATGACCACGAACCCTAAAACCTGGAAAATTATGGTGCAGATTATGATTCAAAATCTCGAACAACAATGAACAACAATGAACAACAATGAACCACAATGAACCACTTCTGCAGTTGCGAGCTTACCTAGTAGAAGTTTGGCTCTCATTCTGAGGCCAAGTTTCTGGAACATGTACCGTTCCTCATCTGTAATCTGTTCCTTGCCTGGAGGTGCGTCAGCGAGCTTCATGCGTTTATCCAACTTGGCTAACTGATGCTCAGCGTATTTCTTCTTCCGAGCAGTCTAATGTGCAGAGCCCCCACCAGTCAGCAAAGAATGCGGTCGCAATCGGAATTTTCATATCAACATGATAAAATGTCAGGCATGGTCTCCTATGGTTCTACTGCCAAACAGTCTAGAAAGACAGCTGTGATATGATGTGATATTGCCTCTTCGTATTGGTGACAACAATCATAAGCATCGAAGGCATTCGACCAACAAGCCGTGAAGCCCATACCACAGTCAACACTATGACCCAAAGATTTTCTCTGTGCAACTGGACATGAAATAAAACTCACCAGGCTCAACTTCTCTTCAATCTGACTAGCAGCTTTCTGAGCTTTGGCCGCTTTCCAAGCAGCCCATCTCCGCTTGCGATTCTCCTCGTTGTCCTCCCAAACATCCGCCTCCTCATGAGCATTCAAAACCTCCGGTGACGTCACTCCTTTCCTGCGAAATTCAAACACGAGCACCAACATTAAACCACAGTGTCACAAAACACAGCTGCAAATCTTGAAATCCTTGTAATTTGATGAGGAAGGCGTACTCGCTGAACAGACGACGCTCTCGCTCAACCGTCGTGACCTCCTTGACATGAACTTCACTATCCTCCGCGGCGCGCACTTGGAACCTCCTCAGACTCCACACCCGAGGTCGCAAGGGCACAATACTGACGAAATGCCTTTGCCTGCAGCAATTGAAGCTTTGTAAACCGAATTTCACTGACCTAAACCCTGTCGTGAACTGCAATCGCGCTGCCATGTCCATGGTGGGTAGCTGACCTGCAACTTGGAGCGTAACCACCAGCCATGGAGTACAAAAACAGAAGACACACTGACTTGTGCTTGTGCAGGGAGGAAGACGGTTCTGGAACTCTTTAGGACAATTATATCCAGAACCAGCACCCTTAAGAGGCCGTTACACGTGGAACCGTCGAGGTTGTGTTTAGAATGTTGAGCATGTTGAGCAAAATGCTTATCATCTTCGTCATTTCCGGGGTGTGCATTCGGGTGGGACGATAGAATTGCTTGCTGATGAGAGCGATACCCCCGGAGAAATAATGCTTTGAGGGTTTCATCGATGTCGGCTCAGCATGTCTTGGACAAGCTGCGAAATGCACAGAGCGGTGAAGGTGATGGCCACAAGGAAAGAGAGAGCGACATGGGTGGTGACGATGTTCAATCCGTTGAAGATGTCGTGTGCTTCGATCGGAGAACCCCCTTGGTGAACACTGCGCTGGGGCTGATGGGGTTCCAAGTGCCAGAGGTAGCGTGGTATTTACCCTTGCTGCATTTTAGAGTTTAGGGTTTGAAGGTTTGGTAAGTGATCTGTGTTTGGGACGAAGTTGTTCTCTGTATGAAAAACTCATGCGAGATTACGTTTTCGTCTGTGTAGGTCTGCGATCTTATGATGAAGCATTGGATGGACACTGTGCATGCCCTTCTCCGCCACGACCGTTTGACAGCTCCACAGCTGCGACGCATTTTGGGTGACGTTGACTTGGTTTTGAGAGACCTGAAAGGTGTGTTTGTCTTTGTTACGTAAATGTTACAAGAAATTCTCCATGGCATTCAATTTTAGGTCTAAAAGTTTTGCGTCCCTTTGCGTTTGAAGTGAATTGGATCTTCTTTGTAGCGGCAGAGGAGATTGATTGCTCTGTAGCTCTGTTCTTGCGCAGGGCGACCACTTCTGGAACTGCTTGAGGCTCTCTTGAAGGCGGCGGTCCATATGAAGAACATGTCGCGGAAAAGCTCATCAGATTCTTGGACTTTCGCGAGAATCAAATGCAGTGGCGAGAGTAGCGATGCGGCGTGGGCTGTAGAGAAAATCCTTGAGTATGTGGTGAAGGAGAAAGACTTTCTTTACAATCACTTCAGCCCAGTGGCCAGGTTTGCCCTTACCCACTTCAGAACTTTCTCTTCATGTGATTTGCAAGCAGAACTGTGTGAAAAAAAATTTAGCTTTGAGTAAGCCAGTTTCTTATTCAAGTAATCTTTGGGCAGTAGTTACAGTATTGGTATTTTTGGGCAATTGCAGTAGCCGTGGCTCCTAAGATATTATCCTATGATGATTATCAAGTCACTATGAATCTGCCCACCGTAGGTTCTGACAGAATTAGGGTTTGAATAGATTGCAAGTATGGCGACTCAGACCTTCTCTTCTGAAGGTGGACCTGTCGGATCTCGCAAAGGAAGCCATGCGACGTGGTTTACTTTCTCTGAAAGCAGAATCTGGTAGCTGCAGAGCTTTTGATTTCATGGTTGCCAGTCTTGTACTTGCACCTGATCTGCTCAACGAAGCTCGACGCCTTCTCCTGATGTGGTCAGGCTCTGTGTAAGTACATTTTCAAATACTCACTAGCTGGTTGTTCAACTGTTCAGTGGAAAAATTGAAGCCTATGAAAGTTCGTTTTTTAAATGTTTTTGATACTTATGGAATGGGAGATAGTAATGACAATTATTGGTCTGCCAAACCCTAAGTAACGGTCACAGATTGCCTCCTTTGTCTCTACTTCATTATAAATTGCAGATTAGGGCAAGGGTTTAGATTTCTAAGGGTATGAATATGCCCATTATCTATGAAATGTGCATTTTGCCGAATCGAAACTGTTAATCACTTGTTTTCCGAGTCAAGAATAAGCTAGTTAGCAGTTTTATTTTATTTTTCTTGAAAGAAATGTCAATGCTCCTTAGCCTTTGTTGCTGAGAACCTAAATTTGTCATTGTGGCACAAAGGGGAGCTGATTGGATAAGCCACTCATAATGGATAAATGTAGGCGTGCAGTGCGATTGCTGGAGCTTCGTGCACAACTCACGATTGCAGTTCATGGCATTCTACAATACTCAAATGCTACAGGGTCCGCGCTACCTGATAAATGTGTGTGGTTGCATACCATGCACTCCGGCAGTATGCGGCCTTTTATTCAGATTTTGGTAGGTGTGCCTACAGCTTCTGCACTGAGTCACCTTGTCGAGTGGATGGAAAGACGAGAATCCACTGCAAGTACAGCAGCAAATAGGGAGACTGGGGTACATAAATGCGAACGGTCACCGAAGCGACAAAGGAGAAGCTATGTGACAGCTGATCAAAACGAGTCCCTGGATGACAGTTCCAGTAATATGCTTGACATTTCGGGAACTGATAAAAAAAACGCTGTCTTAAGAACGAAGACAAGTGCACCTCTTGGAACTGATTTCTGTAAAGGAAACCTGAATGCTACTACTGGCGGAAGTCTGGGAAGTGTCGCTTACTGCCCTTCATGGTATGGCATTATGCTCACCCATCTTCTATATGTGTATGCAAATGCTTTCACAACATGATGTGCTGAATTATTTCAATCTTCAATCTTTGGCTACATCCTAAACCCTGCGATTGTTCTGTACAGGACTCTGTTGGCAGACTTTCTACCTTGGTCAACGTTTGCATCACATCTTCTTTTTCAGGATGTTGATGTAAGCACAGTTAATCGTCAAACTGCCGCAGATTTTCTGGGCTGGTTAATGTGCCCTTCAAGTCCGGAGGGGAGAGCTTACGCCACTTCTGAATTCATACATGCTGCCGAAGATTGGCAGTCTCTATGTAACGAAGTGATTACTGAAGCAATGCCAACATTTAGGAGTCCTGGTGTTGCACGGGGATTATCGGACTTGAAGAATAATGGGAAGAAGAAATTTCAACTCCCGGTTTGCAACTTCTGTGGGTCGCCTGTAAATTGCACTGGTGATCTTGTGAATGGTGCACCTCACCGTGTCTCAAATTCTTCAGCATTTCAAAGTCTTGTAGCATGGCTGTTAAGATTCTGCAGTCTTCGCAGCCAGCTTCAACAGCTAAACCTGAAAGGTAGGAATCGTCAGCAATGTTTCTATTCTTTTGCTTCCGACTTTAGAGTGAGGCAGTATTTATTTGCAATGGTTTATGTCTTTCATTGTAGAGGTCTTCCCTTCTAGTAAATGTTTTCAACTGAAGCTCATCTTAACCCTCTTAATTTGACATCAACAATGCCTTATGCTGCTACTTTGAGATTTTTTGCAGGACGAAAGAGCGTCAGCAAACATCAGAGCTACGTTGATGGAATGTGGGAAGTGACTCGGGTGATTCCAATAGCTTCTCTTTCCTCTGACTTAAACTTCTTGACTCCTGAGGTTGGTGGCCTACTCTTATCTATGATACTACTTGGTCTTACCTCGGGATCCAAAGAAGTACCCGCCACGGAAAAATCAATATCACCACGTTCCTGTTGCACGGTATGTGAAGACTTTCATTGTGTGAGTTGCTGTTATAAAGACCGACACAAATCTTCTGAGCCCCCACATCGCACGGAACAAATCAAAAACGATGCAAGAATAGAAGAAGACTTCAGTTGGACTCCATTTGCTGCTGCCCTTTTTACTTACCTTGATACAAATATTTTTACTAGTTCATCGGAGCCACTAACTCCAACATCTGGTCCTAAAGTTATAGTCAGAAGAGTGGTTGCAGCTTGTGTTCATCATTGGGTTCGATTGACGAATCAGTCAACCGTGATGAACTCACAGAATCTAGAAACTGTGTATTATAGGCGCATTCAAATGCTAGAGGATTTATACACTCGGATTTTAGCCTGGACTGATGTAACCGGAGATGATACTGAGTTGGCCCAGGCTGTAGGAAATTTAACACAGCAGATAGAACAATTCAAACATTTTTGTAACATATGACAGAATTTCCCAGGGTATATGCTTACCGGTAACCAGGTTTCGTGTAACCTGTTTCTTTTTTGGCAAGACAAGGTTTGGAGCTGATAAATCTACTGAAGGGTTAATTTGGTTCATGGTGTGACCACTCGTTACAGTTGGTACTGTTGATGCTATCCCGATGAGCTTAGTCAATTAGAGCACAATCGTTGGTAACTCATTTTGAGCTGTAACATAAATTTGAGACCAATAAAGATGGTACGGAGTACAATATTTACAGTGTGAATGTCCCGAAGGGTCTTTCTGGTACAAGTATTTGCTTGTTAAGTGAATATTGTCTTCAGATTATCATTTTACTCTACATTTATAGCATTTTTGGACACCACCATATTATAATATACCGTTCCCTGATTGTAGTATCGATAACATTCCTAAATCAGAACTAGTTTCAACTCGTAGTAAAGCGAGCTCAATCAATTATGATCACGATGACTTCAAGTTCAATGCCTTCAAGTTCTGAAGATGTCAATCTAAATTCACTGCACCATTTTTTTGTGATGCAACTTCTGGGCAGTAAGCACTGTGACTTGTCATGGACTTGCAGTTTTATAGAATCTACCTCTATAAAATAGCAGAATAGATATCCCATAGCACTTGCTACCTAACCCTACAAAAATTCTACTGAATTTTTTTTAAGGGGTTTAGCTCCTCCCGAATGCAATCAACTCTTAATAAGGTCACTTTAAGAGCAGACTACCTTAAATAAGCTATTGTGAGATATCAAGTCAACATGGTGTACACCCTCCTAAACTTTAGAGTAAGAAACTTTACCAATGGCAAGATTCTAATGTGTAGATTTTGAAAAGAAGCATTTTCAATTCTTCCCAAATGTTTAGGTTTTATCTTTCAAACTTTTCATTCAAGAATGTGTGGATACTACATCTTGCAACCTTCCAAGATACATTGAAGTAATAAGTTGGAAATACATATAAAATATTAAAATAAAAAATATTTTGTATTCATGCTTAACCCCTAAAGGACCAAACAGTGTTTTTTGACAACATAGCAATTTAGGGTAGCTCACTACGAGTGGAATTTTTTTTTCTTTGAAATTTTCACACAACATGTGCCCAAGGAGTAGCTTTAAGGCCCAACAAGTTTCATAACTTTTGAATACATGGTTAAAAAGTTATTGTATGATATGTAGTTTTCATTGCTCATCGGGCAGCTCGGGCAGAAAAAAAAAACTTCTTTTAAAATCACTTTTTTTTTAAAATAAAAATTTGAAATTGGTTTTCTAGATTTATATGTAGATGGAAAGCTTTGAATCATTCCATTTTGATTTATGAGATGAAAGTTATGAAGGGTTTTAGTTGTCAGTAGTTTGTGGGTAGTAATGGAATCACTACTCTAAAATAAACTTTGAAGACCTTTATTTAACTCAATTTTCAATATTTTTGGAAAAACAATAAAAGCATAAGGTATTTAGTACTTGTACTAGAAATAATAGTTTTGGAGCGTTTTTGGTGAAAATGTAGTCAAATACATTTAGGGGGTAAGAAAATTAGTAAGGGAAAAAAGGTGGAATATGTGAAAAATTACTAAATTGTTCAGAATTTAGTTATAGAATTGAAAATTTTGATTCCAATAGTTGTAATGTTGTAAAATACAATCTATATCCTATATTTTTGTTTTTGTTTTTTAATATTGAAAACTAAGTTCAATCAAGGACTTATAAGTTTGTTATAGAGTAAAGATTTCATAACTTCCCACTATCTAAAACTCCTCATAATTTTCATCTTGTTCATAAAAATGGAATGATTCAAAGCTTGCCTGAATATATTAGTCTAGAAAACCAAGTTCAAATTTTTATTATTTCAAAAAGTGATTTTTCCTAAGCTACCTAGGTTATCCATTTTGCTTAAACAAAGTAGCTACTCAAACTTCCTCAAGATAGTTTTTGACACTGCAAAGCCTCATTCCCTTTTATACAAAACCAACAAATGGTTCTTCTACGGTTTAATATTTTCTTTTCTTACTAATGCAAAAGACAACTTCACAAGAATGATGCAATCTTTCTCACCCCATGATTGTAGATGAAAAATGGAAAAGATGGATGAAAATGCTTTCATTTATTAAAAGTGTACATTCATCCCAAAAGGATGATACCATCCCAACATTTTGTAGAGATTCAACAACTTCAACCAATTCATTAACCTATTCATCAATCAATTTATTATTTTTAAGATGTCCAATAGGGTTATTTTTTTAACTAGTGTTCCCTATGTTGGCTTCACTGCACAGGCCAAATTTGGGAGGGCCAGATTTGATGTGGTCAGATTTTGACAGATCTAGCGAAATTTTGCCCAAAAAAACACTGGTGCCCAACTAGTAAATTTATCTTCAAGAAATCCAATCATCTCAGGTGGCACCTTATATTGGAAAACTCATTACTAACCCCTTAACCCTTGATGACCCAAGCAACCATTTTCTGGTTGTGGACCCTCTTTTTTGAGCTGCCCATTTTTAAATTTTGATTTTTCTTCTAAATAAAAATTATCTCTAGAAAATAGATTGTGTTATGAATCCAATGGCAATAGTTTCATCAAATTCCAAGTTAAGCTTTGCCTATTGGAATTTTTTTAAAGTTGAGTGGTGTATTGTAGTTCACATGTCATTTTTTTGAGTTTGTTTTGGGCACACAAGAAATTCATATTGGGTTCTCGGTGTTAAAATTCCCGATGAATCTCACATTTCCCAATGTTCCTAGTGTATCACACACCAAGAAAAGTGAGATTCACTGGGAATTTTAACATTGGGAACCCAATATGAGTTTCTTGTAGCATGGATTGAAAATTCAGCCAACCACTGAGATTTTTGTCCACCTCAAAAAAGGGCAGATCCAAAGAGTTCAAGGAGAAGACAAGTGTCCCATTCTTGCTTTTTTTAGAAACACCTCTCTCATTTCAGTGACCACCATCCATTGCAAGCTCCACCATCAATTGAAAAAGGCTAAACATGTGAAATTTTAGGTGAGCATTCTCAACTCTCTTGTCTTTCACTAAGCACAAAAGGACATCATTTTGAAATATTCTCACTAAGATATGTTCCTTCAAAGAGCAATGCCTTATTTTTTTTCCATTGACCCAAATAAAACTTCAAACTTCAAATATCTACTTCAAATAATCTGAATTTTTTTTGAGGTGCACACTCTTAGTGTAAACTTCAAGATCCTACAATTACAATCCATCTGATCTCAAGAAAAAAATGAGAAAAGAAATTGCTCAAGTTCCTACAAGCTTGGGCTCATTTTGAAAGTACAAGGCCCCCTCCCCCTGCCCTTTGGTCATTAGGGGTTAAATGACAAACCTACTTGAGGGGCATAGTTTTAAAGTCAAAATTGAATTTTCCTATCGTTTCTTTTCCAAAATTGTTAAAATTGTGATTTTTCCAACACTTTGAATGTAGCATCTTGAAAACCTAGTATCCATTTTTTTATTTCTTTAATTTTCTTCTAATACACATTATTTCCTTTAAAGAAAGGGCGATATAAGGTATCCATGCCTATAACAAATAAATTTTTTCAAATCGACAGTTTTGAATACAATTCAAGTAAAATATTATATCATGATGTTAGCAAATGAAAACAAAAGTGAATGCAATTGGTCTAAGAATTTATAATACAATTTAGAATGCAATTTTTATAGAATATGCATGAACAAAATAACTCCAAAAATTGAATCTATGTTGTTGTACATCATTTAAGACCCAACTTCATTAGTATTGTAAAAAATTGACATATGCAAAATATAGATATCATTAATTTCAGTGGAATTTAAGACTCTTAACCCCTAAAGTTCCACGACTATGTTTTCACCGAAAATGCTCCAAAACTGCCATTTTTAGTACAAGTACCAAATTTTTTGAAAAAAAACTTTTTTGACACATGTAACCATAGAATATAGTATTATTCTGACTTGAGAACATGTGATAAAAATTTGGGAAATTTCCACCACATGGATTGCAAGATATAAGCATTCAAATTCATAGAAATCATATCATTTATTGGCCCTATAAAAAAACAAGGTAGTTACACTTCACAAGCTCACAATTGTATGAAAAAATGTCCAAAATGGTAGTGCTTCTCTAGATTCATTCTTCAAGGCAAGTTGGCTATGTGCATGAAAAATTTCAAATCACTTGGAATTGTACAACATATAGGATAAAAATAGTAAGTAGACAATTGTAGAGAAGATTCAAAATACTAAATTGTTAACAATTTAATTATGGAATTGAAAAGTGCCAATTCCAATGGTTGTAATGTTGTAATAAACAATCTACATCCTATGATTTTTTTTTTTTCCAAAAATATTGAAAATTGAATAAGATAAAGGACTTTAAAGTTTATTTTAGAGTAGAGAATCCATAATTGTCCGCAAACACAAAATCCTCATAACTTTTGACTCATTGATCAAAATGGAATGATTTAAAGCTTTCCACTCATATGTAACTCCAAAATACCAATTTAAAATTTTTGTTTCTTAAAAAAGTGATTTTTTCTAATTTGCTTGAACTACCCATTTATAAAAAAAATAACTTATTAGGCCATAACATTTGACTCATATTTCCAAATGGCATGAAGTTTAGTGTATATGAAAGATATTCCTTGTCCCTACCTTCTCTTAAAATTTGGGCCAAAAATATGGAAATCTCCAATCACATGTACTTGCCCAAAATTGCTATGTAGCTAGAAAACACATGTTGGTCCTTTGGAGGTTAATTAATCAATGACTTGAAACCTCATTATTATCATAGATAATCTACAAGTTGCAATTTGAATTTTCATTGCATCTACTTTGAATAAATTATAATAAATTTGTCCAATTGAATAATTAATAAAAATCATTCTAATTTATATTTAGCAATCAAAAGTATTTTTTTGCTCCAATCTTTTTGTACCTAAGATGGTTATTTGTAAAGGCACGCACTTACATAATACATTTCTTTGGATCACAGATGTGATTTAATATGATTTGGCAACAACCATATGATTTTGACAATTTTTTGAGTGATTTTGAAAACCAGACAATCACAATGAGTCAATATAGGTGGTTAGCTTTGACATTCATTTACTTCCAAACCGTAAGTGCTTTTTCCTTCAAGTTTTTTTAGGATTGTAGTATGCACAATATACTACAACAATCATATTCACTCATGGGGATTTTGTCTACTCATTTCCAAATTATGGCACATAGAGTGAAATTGAACAAAAAAACATACTCTTGTTCTTGGAGTAAAACAAACTCTCATTCTTGGAGTAGTTACTACATAGTATAAATTTCAAAGTTGAGGTCATAGAAACATCTATTATTGACCTTGGACTAGTGGACTCCCCTTCATTGGACATTTTTAAAGTACAAAATGCTTCAACTCTCATTGATTGCTTCAAATAACTTTTTCAACTTGTATAGTTCTACTAGTTCCTATTGAAAACTAGTATTGAGTTCGAACAAACACTTTACCATACTTATTGAATCAATGAGCATCATATTTGAAGAACTCTATCTATTCTATTATATTCTAGCTAGTGGCAAATGGCTGGTGTTACACAAGGGTGAGATGCCTTACATCAAATCATAGCAGGTGAGAATTTCACGCTTTTCCATAGTGCATATTCTTCCCATATTTGAATATATTTTCCATTAGCACACGTGTATTCTGAAGAGCGTTTTTCAGGCTCCAAGTTTCTCGGAATATTCTCTTTTCAAAAAGTTCATATCATTGCCATTTTTTTGCCCTCCAAAGGAAACGACAAACTCAGTTTTAATCATAGCCAGGCAAATAATAATAGATGGTAACTTCTGTATCCAATGTTTTGACTCTTGGAATTCTACCAAAAAAATTGCAACTGACTTCTGAGTTCATGAGTTTGGCTTGAATGTGTGGTAATTTATATTAAGGTAGATTTTGATAGAGCAAGAGTTCAAGTTCTATCCCTGGAGGGCTCCAACGTCCAAAAAGTGGACGATGAAGAGATCGAAACTGTTGTATCTTCTCATTTTTGCTTGGATGTAAGTCATCCTAATTTGTGGAGATACTTTATCAAGTTGTTGTCCTATCTAATGGTGGGATTTGGTGTTACTAGAGTACAATTTTTTTCTAAAATTACAAGTGTGCAAGTATGTCAAGTGGTTGACAAAGCCAAAATTGCATTGACTCTACTGTAGTTCAACATGGGATTTGCCAAAATGAGGTCATAGATCTGAAGAGCACAAAAATTTCAAAAAATCACCATGTGAAGAGAACCTCATTTCAAATCCATTCCAACAAATTTTACTCAAAGAAAGATAATATTTTTCTTGTAATTGAATTTAAAAGGAATTTCGAAATTCCCCTTTCAAAATTTATATAAAAATACATTGGTGATAGCCATACGGATGGAATCTACAACTCACAGTGGCTATAACTTTTGTTTGTATGTCAATTCTAAAATATGCTTCTGAATAGCACTTTATATTGATTGTTCTCAAATTGTCAATTTTGGAGATGAGTCTAGACATTCTAGGGTTATACAACATGGAACTAACCTATTAGTGAGAGCACGTAATTAGTCAAGTGCCACTTGCTAAATTGGTGCCATTGTAAATAAAAATTTGATAAAAATTATGGAGTCGGACTTTGAGTCCCTCCATTCCAAATTGATCTTCCCATTGGACAGAATGTTTGGGATTAAGGTTGAAAATAACTTTATTTCAATACGTTTCTCTAAATATTTCAAGGAAATTGTTATCCATTACTTCTATCTTAATAAACAAAAATGATCATTTTTTAGCAAGTCGAAGATCAATTAGGGGTAGGGGGAGTACAGAATGATAATATTTTAGCTTTCCTTGATTTGACTTTAATTGATTAGTGTCACACATATTATTAAGATCAATCCAAGTAGCTTGCAAATAAAACCAAATGCATTATTTTGGGGTACCCAATTTTAATATTTTGTTGGTCCACATGAAATTGGTTCTTGAAAACCCTTTAAATACCCTTGTGTCTAATGAATTTTGGGGGTAAATGTTTTATGTAATCTTATCTTGAATTGCAATAACTACCTTAACCCCTAAATGCCCAAGGCCTGTTTGGAGCTTCTTGAAATTTGTTCTAAATTGAACAAAAAGTCAACATTTTCATAAGTTATACCAATTCCTTTTGAATTGTAACTATACAAATTCAAACTAGATATGTTAGAGATCACATAGGAAAAGAAAACATAACAAGATCACTTGTGGATTGAAAGATTATAATGTTTGATCATGAGGGTGTTAAAAGTATGAAAAAATTTTAATTCTCTTTTTGCATGTCAACTCTAAAAAGTTGGTCACTAAAAAAATATGAGGTTATTGGGCTTAGCATGCACAAACCCAATCAATTTACGGTTATTCAAAATCTATTCTACAATTTTTTTAAATGAATTTCTAATGTGATTTTTCCTCCAAGATCTAGTGTATTGGAGGCTCATTTCCAAAAGTCCTCAATACTACAAGAGGTCAAGATTGCAATGGGCATCCTTGCACAAAATCTTGAATAGAAAAATCATAATTCTTCATTTTTAAGATCGGCTTTTTGATCCTAAAATTAGATTTCAAAAAGAGTTCTCCAAAAATACAAACTACTGATAATAGCAATTTGGTTGGGTTCTACTTAACTTCAAAGTTTTTGAAACACTAGAATCTAGTGCCTTGGGCATTTAGGGGTTAATATTAAAATAATGGATAAAGATATGGATGAAATTATCCAAATCCTTTCAAGAAAGTATGATAGATGCTACAATGTACATTGAATTGATGATTTAATGAATGAATGTTCTCACATGAATTCTTCTATGCTTCTTTCTATTTTTTATGTAAACATACACTCACAAAATTGAGTCAATGTTTAGGAGAATCATATGAGTACAATCATTCATAAAACTATTAATAATTGAGCTCAGGTTTGGGACTAATATATATTTTCAATAGAAATGTCACTATTAGACACCACCAATAATTATTCAAACATATGTTTTCACTTTTCACCATTGACATCCAACAATGATGCTATTGTACGTGAAGATTAGGTTTGGTTGAGAGGTGCCAAAATAGAACTTTTAGGTCAGATTTTGACAATTCCAAATCACCTTGCACCAATCACTAGATGCCATGTGGCACTTTTTTTACAAAATGACTTAATTTATGTTGAATTTGGCCTTCATGTGGGTACTATCAAAATGTCAACTCCCTTGCATGTTGGATCATATGTAATAATCCTCGATTTTCTTGTACATACATCAAAAATTTCATCAAATATAATGGAATAAATTTTTTATTTGAATAAATGATCTTATGGTATGGATTTTGAATCAACATATTACTATAAAATATCTTCATAAATAACTATGTTACCAAAGAAATCCAAAATAAAATTGTGTAAGAATTCAAAATTTTTAGTTCCCATGTAATAAATAATCGTAGATTACTAAGTCAATATCTTTACAGCAAATACAAAAGGAAGGCCAATGGTATCCCAATAAACAATACTACTTTACAAATCCATACCTTAAATAAGGTTGTTTGTTTGTTTTGCTTGTTATGGCGAGATCTCCAGAACCGTGAGTCTTTTGGTTGCGTTCTTAATACCTTTAAAAAACTCTTTCAGAGGAGGGGTGCACAGGCTTTGTTTCATGGCATTATAACTTCCCCACCCACCCCCCACCCCACCCCCACAAAAGATATTGAAGTTTTAAGCTTTTATGGAGTAAAAATTTAAAAAAATACTTTTAATTTAATTTAATTATTATTGTGGCAACGGCACAGGGCACACTAGTTTGAAGTGAAGTTGGTGTTCCAGTGAATTTTATGTAACTTAACTTACATCAACTTTTTGAAGTTTTAGAGAACTGGGAAAGTTTTATAAGATTGAAGTACGGCAACTTATTACATAGCTTTTGAGAATGATCAAGTTCAGTTTTGTTGCCTTTTCTTACCTCTTACAATCAAACTACCTCTAAAGGACTGGGTGTATTGAAACTTTTCAAGAGCAATTGTTAAAAACTGCCATTTATTACTGCATTCATTTCACCAATAATGAAAAGAGTTTGTTTTTTTAACTTCAACTGTACAGACTAAATTATGTGAAGTAGACTATGTGCAAACAAAATTTCAAGGCATTTGACCATGTGGATGGAAAGATTATAATGCTTGAAGTGAGGAGAAAAACATCTTTGCATTCCTGTAAAATAGGTTCAACAAACTTTGAGCCTTCTTGGAGTAGAATTTCTATTGTGCACAAAATTGAACTTCTACACCATCAAATATTATAGCTTGTTTGGTACACTCGTGCAAAATTTTGGAAGCACATAAGTGGACTGACTTATTCTAAAATGCCTTGCATTATGAGGAATTTAAAGAAATTGATAGTACTTTACTCATTTATTGATGATTTGGCTTGTGCAACAAGGGATTTTTCTATTTGAAATCCAATTGTTGAAACCTTAGAGACAAACATTTGAAATTTGTAGAAAAAAACTCCCCAAGAGTTTTGAGAGTATAGGTTTCAAAATAATAGCATTTGTAGTAATACAACAATGTTCTGATTTGGAAGGATCTTCTGAAGTCAATTATGGTAGTAAAGTTTTGTAAATGACTCCATGGCAAATACCCTAATTGCATAGCTACAGATTTGGAAGGACCAAGACATATAGGTCAAAACATGTTAGAGGGGACAATATATTGCCCACCCCTTCCTCTGAAATATATTGACTTTTGTAACATAAATTGGGTGCTATTCTCAATTATTAACAACCAACCTTGCATTTGTAAGAAAACTCTATGATCTAATCAATTGAAGGAAGGTCATTTTTCTTTTGACTTCATTTTGGCATTCACTACATAATTATTCATATTTTAGAAAAATGGTGTACAAAAATAAAGAAAAAACATGCAAAATTTGATGTGATGTTTAAGGGTTTAGAGTACCTCTAAAGAAGTGATGTTATTATGTGCCAACTGTCTACTTGAAAAATTAAAATGGTTGGATCAATAGCAAGATTCTTTAGAAGTAATAAATCTAATTTTGCTATGCACTAATTGTGGTTTGCAATCAAAATCAACCCGCTAGTATCACCTAATTATCATACTAATATCACCCATGTATCACCCATATATAATACAAGTATTGAAGAAAACAAAGTATAAGATTAGCCTTTCATGCTCCCGATGATTGATTGCCTTAGCACTTTGGCTAATTTCCAAAATTTATCATAACATTACTTCTCTAAAGGACTGTGGGATCCACTTTAGGTTTTCTTGTAGATTTGGATATATAGGTTACAGTGACATCATTTTTTTTATTTTTTATTTTCTAAATTTTCTAGGTGGATCCTAATTGTCATGCTTTACATGTGAAGCATTAAAAAATTTGTTTTCTATTTCCTAAAAAAATAAATTTGTCTTTCCAAAGAAAAAGTATTTGTTTGGATAGATTTATACCTAAGCAAAAAAATTGAATAATTCTATTCCAACTATTGTAATCATTTGAAAGTCATGAGGAGTCTAGTTTTGCTTGCAATGACCGCTTAACCTCAAAAAGATTAGATCCATTGGCATGAAGTCAAATAGGATCTATCATAGCATCAACTTAGTCATCAAATTATATTCAAGTTTCAATCTTATATTATTATATGACATGCATTTATGCATTGTCTACCAAAGTAAAATAGTCTATTAGTTTTGTGAATTCTTTTGAAAAATCATCATCATTTTTGTAGCCAAAAATAAAAATTATTGGTAAAAATAATAATAATTTTTAGTTAATTTGGAAATTCTTCACAAAATATAATTAGCCCTTGAACTAGCCATGAAGACTATATTAAACTTTTTTCAAGTAATGACTTCATTTTTGCAACCTAAGCAATGATTTTAAAGTGAAATTACTTGACTATCAAGCCTAATTTAGCTTTTCTATAATTGATAAATAAAATTCGGATGTTTTCTATATGTGATTTTTTTTCTTCGTACAATCTTTTTAGAATATTTGGTCGAAATTTAAAATCAAAATATAAGAATTATTCAGAAGAAATATGAATGAAAAACACATAATATTATGTATTTTGATTCTAACAATTGGAGCTTGCAATTGCAATAATCAATGAATTTTTGGTTAATGTCAAAATTTTAAAATAGAATGAAAATCCAAATCCTCAAGCTTCATTTTCTTGGTTAAACCCTAAAGTTTCCAAAAATCACATTGTAGTTTAGGACATTTGGTCAACTATTATGAACTAACTTTTTTTGCCTTTTCTGCAAGCAATATTTCTTATGAATGACATTTTTCATTAAAAATCTAGAAATAGAACTTCCTTACAATTCTGAGCTTGGATGCATCTTCTATGAATTATTTCATTTAAAAAAAATTGTAATTTCTTGTAATTTCCATATGGCATGTCTAAGGTTTCCATATGGCAAGGCAACCTAGATAAGCTTTTCGTTGTAAAGGCCAAACTACTTCAATTTTAATTTTAATATTTTTCATTCACCACTTCACACTATCATGCTCTTACAATCCACTGTTTGGATTGAATTTTTATTGATGAAGTTGCTATGTACCCTCATACATGTAGTTGAAAATAATAAAAATAAATGTATACTATGAGCATTTAGATTTCACAAATGGTAAAGAATTTAAATTATAAAAATTTTGTACTTTTTTGAAAAGAAGGTGAAATTCAGATCTTAAAGTTACCTTTCTTAATTTCTTACAATTGTTTTCAATTAAATTTTTGGATCCAAAGTGATCATTTTTCGTATTTTTGGGGCTCAATAGGCAAAGGAACTATAGGGGTTAATATCACACCAAAAATGAATATTTTGAAATAAATGATTTAGTTTGACAAAGGTGTATCAAGGTTTAGATAAGGGGATCTTTAAGGGTTAAATGACATATATGACCAACCAAGTCCTATGTCAAAATGGTAACAATTTAGTTGTTTATGGTTTTTTGTGCCTATATTTTATATTTTATATACAAGAGTCTCAAAGAATAAACCTAAACTAACTTCCTTTCATTTGAAATTGCTCAAATAAGCATTTGAGCATTGTTTCCATTATTATATTCTAAGTTTTTGTTAGATCTTGTTGGGAGTCAAAAGGGAATTCAAGATTCCCTTCACATATATTTTGGTTAATTATTAATAAACTATAATTTTTCAAAGTGATGAAAATAGGTGTATCTAAAAGTACCCTAAGTTCTCAAGTTGAGAGGGCTTATACTTTAGGCAAGAATCTAGATGAGACAATTTTGCAAATACATCACAATTAGGTGCTCTTACCTTATAGACAAATGTGTCTTTTTCTTTTTCTTAATGAATTTCTTTCAAGACTATCTTCTACATATGCACTAGGGGTTGTAGGAGTTGTGATTGACTATGGGAATGATTAAGCCTCCACAACTCAAATAGAAGGGACAATCTATTATATATCAAAGAATTTGATAGGGTGGAGGTAGAGGGGAGTCCAAGACGGTTCCACATAAATTCCCTCATCAAAGTATTCCAAAGACTTTAAGAAAAATTATATTTTATTCCCAAAATGATTAAGAAGAACAAAAAGTAAAGCCCCAAAGGTTAGGATTGGTTGTTGTGGGTATATCTACTTGATGTTAATTAGTTGTAGCTAGTGAATAAGACGCTAGATATATTTTATTAGTTTCTTCCAAAAAAATTGAAACTCCACAAATCTACAAGTTTCTATTATTTGGCATTTTTCGTAATAGAATAAATTAGTGTGTCTTGTTCCCCAACTCATGTGCATCAAATATTAAAAAAATAAAAAGGAATTGCAAACTTTAATCCTTGAAAAGATATAAAAGTACAAATAAATATTTTTCTTTATATTATTTCCAATGCTTAGATCAAGGTGTGTATATTATTTATTTATTTATTTTAACTTTTGCTTTTATATCCGTCACATGCCACTAGTGTCATTGCCATTAACTAATTGGCCCTCTACTAGGCTTATGTACAAGATGCTATCTATAAAATTTGAGTTGCTAGTATATTCTTCTTGTGTGAACCAAAAAACTTATTAGTCTTTCTATTATTTTTTGTGTATAGATCAAACCATCAAATTTCATATACTTATTTTTTATAAATTAAATTTTTTACTTTTATGTCTTGTGCACAAGAACAATTACTTAATTTCTACGTGCATGCATCTGGAATAAGTTCAAAATGGTATAATATATGCAACTGAAACCTTGTTTCTTTCCAATACACATTAAAAAACTACCCATAGAATCAATGTCCACTAAGACAATGATGCTAGCTTGTGAACATAGAGATATGAGCTTGTGAGACTTGTATAATATAAACTCCTAGGTTTATGGATTCATAAATTCTATTGTATGCTTACATGCCAACACTCCCTTCCACTCATAAAGATGCTTGCCTTGCATAATAGAAACATACCAATAACATTGTGTAACCAAGCAATGGTCTTCTCAATGATGGGAAGGTATTATGCTTTGCTAGATGTTTGGGAAGTGGGACTTATTAGTTAATTCAATGATTGGAGGCGGCTAAGGAGTCATATGAAACCATTTTGTTCACTATAGGGGACCCCTTTTTAAGAATGCAAAAGGGAGCCTTGCCTCATTGGTAAACAATGTTGTGGAAAAGCAGATGAAATATAATCCCCGAGAGTTGAATCCGTATTTTGTGCACTGTACCAATGTTCGAGGAGAATCGCCGGTTAGTTCATGAGTACCGCAACCAAGTATTTTCACAATTCCACCGGTTCTATATGGGAAATTGGGAATTAAAGGAATATAGCTTGGTCAAACTCAGAAAAAATATCCCCACCGCTGCACTGTACTTCCACTCCTGCAGCAGTTCCCCCATTATTCAAAAAGAGCCTGATACTCCTTTATTATATTTCTTTTTAAAACAAGAGGTCCGTCATCGGTCCCAGCAGAGTCAGGTCCTCTTTTCTTTTCTTTTTCCCCCTTAAGTTATTAAAGTTTGTCTTGTCCTCTGCTAAGGTAGGACCTTACAATCAGACCTGGCTAGCTCAATATTGTGCTCACAAAAAGAGGAGAATAATAAGGAACTGATCCAACTGAAAGCAGTTGGCTCCTTGGCCATGTTCAGGAACTGAAGTGGCCAGGAGTCAGTCCATTCAGTTGCCTGCAGGAAGCCTTGGAAGTTAACGTAACTGTTAAGGTATTCTGCTCTTCGGTGAAGCGACCTTTGTAGAGCTGATTGCATTTGGGGGAAGCTAAACTCCTTGAATCGATTTTCAGTAAATTTTTGTAGGAAGAGAAATGAAATTGGCATTGAAAACAAGTCGTTTCATGTTTTTTGGACCTTTATGGAATTAGTTACGAATTTTTGAAGTTGAAATGCAGTGATCACTGCGAAAGACCACCTCCTGAAATGTACACTGTTGGTACATTGAAGAAAGAAAAATATAACTCGGTGTTAGAGGTCACTTTTAGAGTAGAAATGCTCTTAGAGCACCCTACCTTACTGCCATTGCCATCCTATGGGAGGTCGGTTGATCTCCCTGTGGAAATTCTTAAAAATTATTCAAATGACTTGAAATTTTTTACCACATGTACAATTATTCAAATGACCATGCATCTCATTTTGAAAAAGAATTCTCAGAAACGGTTTCTATGTTGAAGTGGGGTTTTAATTAATTGATTTTTGTTTAAAAATTCACAGTTTGTAACTTCAAAATTTCACAGAAAAATTCGAATATGGAATTTTTTGACGCAGAGAAGACCCACGTTTTCATTTCAAAGAGATAGTTCTAAAAAAAATACGAATAGTCGATAAACATGGCACATCATACAGTAGAGAGAAACAATTTTGAAGTTGAAGTTTGACTACATGGGGATAGGCTCCGTCTTCACACGGTTAATTCCCAGGTTTAATTTAGACCCGACTGATCAGCGCACCATCTTCGCCCACTGCATCCACAAGTCACGCAAGAAAACTTGCTTTCTAATTTTACTTCTGGCAAGATCACCCGGTCCATAACAAATTTCCATGAACTCCGCATACAGTATTAATAAGTTAACTTTAGTTCTCACTTCTCAGTCAGCACAGAATCCCAAACTCACCACTCACTCACTGCATGCAGCAGCAGCAGCAGCTATCTCTCTAAAACAAACTTTCTCTACAGTAAGTTAAGTTCTCTGTAGACAGAGTAGCCCATTGAATTTCCACAGCCAGAAATACCTTTTGTGCACAAAGATCAATGCAATAAGCACGGGTACAAAACTGGCTGACCAGTGACCACGCTCTCAGCACTCATCAGTCCCCGACTTCTACCTTACAAGGTCACCTGTAACTTAGCCACCACCGGCCACTAACTTATCTCACCAAAATAATCCAAAAATTAAGAAAAAAAACACGACTGAACGACTAAACGACTTAACCCCAAGCACCAAGATATAACTTATTTAAAAACACAAAACCGAAGTACTGTAATGACACTAAAAATCCTTTAAGAAATCTGTGAGAGTCCGCCTCCACCAAATTAAGCCAAACGAAGTCAAGCAGAATCTGTCTCTTAACAAGATAGAGCTCCGCCCGCAGTCTCCTACTGTAGACTCCTGCACAAGGAGAAGGCCGTTTCTCAAGTGCATGAAATCCCCTCGTGAAGCGTTAAGTAGGATGTGGTTGTGCACCTGCCAGTTTTTTTTGGGGGTTGGGTAGCAACCCAAACAGTAACGTACTTGAGTTTTGCAAGGGCTGCGTACGTACTTGTGTGTGCGTGTGTTGTGTGTGACGGGGTGAATTGGCGATGAGAGAGAGATGAGCTATGTCGTTGCAATTTTAAGCTTCCCGTCAGTCTCCCTGGCAGAGACGACGATGACCCCGCCAACGCTTGTCAGAGCCTGAGCATGGTGTTGATCATGCTTGTATGTGACATAAGTTGTCGCTGACACCATAATTAGGAGCCTCTGACCGGTCCAGAGTAATCTCGCTTGTGGCTGCTAGGTTTCCTCCTGCACAGCTTACGGTTTGGGAGTGTTGTTTGGCCTGTGTTGTTTGGCTCGTGCTTCCCGTCACTTCACCCAGTTGTCCGTCCTCCTCCGATTTCTTTCTCGCCATGTGTGGGAGAATTTCTGTACGGAATGCACTCCGTAGAAATGCCAGACGTAGATTTGAGGTTGATTTAGTCATCACCCGTCCATAGCTGTGATAAATTGATGTTTAGATTGCAAGGACTCATTTGCAAGCCGAGAGGCACGTAAGGCAACTGTACTTCTGGGATGGAGAGTGAGCCGTCGTGTCCCGTGTTGAAGCGCGAATTTGTTTAGCTGTTGTTGTCGTTTTTTCATGAAGATGTGAGCTGGGGAGGTACTCTTGAGACTCGAGTTCTGAGCACCTGACCCCAGATTGGGGTCCTCCTCTTTCGCTAGAGAAAGGGGCTGATGTATGTCCCCGCGCGGGGGCTGCGAAATTGGAGTATCTCTCTGTGGATTAGGCTTTCAAGAATTTCAAGATGTGATTCAAGTCTTCCTGAAGAGTTAAAGGGGAAGGACTGAAGCCGGGCTGTCATGGCAGCATTAGCGCACTAGCGGTACTCATGGTTTGTGGGGATTTTATCCAGCTTCATCTACGAGATGGATCAACAGGTGAGTGCAAGCGTTTTAGATTCATCTTTGAATCCATGGCTTTCGACATGGACTTGAACATGCAGTAAACGGTCTAATGTAGCGCAGAATTGTCTGGAATTGCGCGGCCATATTTGAATTGCCACCGAAGTTCTAGGTTTGGGCCCCCGCCGTCTCTTATTGCCCACGCATTCCACAGCCTGAAGCTCTTTCTGAAAGCAATGGATAGTTCGGGAGACGCTTGTGTGAAACTTATGTCGTTTCCGCGGGTGATGGTTTAGTTTTGCATAATTTCTTCGACCTGGGGATCCCTTGAATCTCTGCAGTTTTGAAAGAATTCGAATGCTGTCGTTGAAGAACTAACTCTTGACAGAGTTTCGTGTGAAATTGCTTGCATCATCTTGCAGGTGCCAGGCTCGGTGGTGGCCGGAATTGAGCCGAAACCACAACCTCAACGGGTATCAGACTTCGCAGGGTTCTGGACGGAACAAAACCCTCTAGGAAACAAACCCGTGGAGCTTCCTAGATTTCCCAGAAACGAAACGAATTTAACGTCCTTGGGGTTAGCAGGTAGCGGAGACAGTGTTACCACCGTGGATGCCCCCCACCCCCCGGAGAAAACCCCTTTCATGGCTGCAGATGCTCGCCCTGTGGTTGAATGTCAAATGGAAGCAACCAATGTGAATCTCCCCGCTGCAGCTCTCAAGCATGAATCCCAAGCCACTGTAAGTGAAGAACATTTTCTAGGTCAGGGAAATCCTGCGAGAGTGCTATCCGTGGAGAGCTTTCACAGCCAACGATACCTCAAGAGTGCTGCAATCCTGCGAGTTGACGAAGCGAGCATTCTTTCTTCCAGACGAAGTGCCAATCAGTCCTCTCGTTCTTTGTGTCAAGGTTGTGTACTCGAGGAGACGATCATGAGCAATCCTCCTCATATTCTGCCACTACCCCCCGGAAGGGACGGAGTCATCCACACTTTGAGAAGCGAGATTTTATTCCCCGGAAACACCAACCGCTTAGCCCAGCTGAAAACTGGAAACTCGAGAACGGACCCCTTCAGTCGGTTAAGCAAGGAGCCCGTGCTGGGTGGATCATGTCGAGAAGCTCGATCTTGTGCCGCTCTTGGGGTGAATGTGAGCCGAGCACCGCATTCGTTGCCAACGTCGCCTTGCTCTAGCCGAATAGAGTTTCTTCGTGCATGGAAGAGCTCCAAAGAGTCTCGCGCTTCGAAGCTGCTGCGGAAATTGAAGCTCTCTGGAATTAAGTCGCGCGTTGGGGCCAACGTCGACACAAAAGCAGGTATGCTTGGATGTCTAAGAATGAATTCGATTGCATTCTACGAAGTTCTGTGCTTTCTGAACCTCCTGTCTTGCCCAAATTGCAGGAACAATGCAAATGGTTATAGTGACTTTTGTAGTAGGCAATGTCGTTGGGTGGTGTATTAGTTTGCAAAAGCACTGACAGAGTCTGATGCGATTGCAGGCAAGCGGAATAGTAGCTCCAGAGGATTTGCCAAGCTCCCAAAGGATAAAAGTTCCAAAGCAGTGAACAAGCCCATTGCTTCACAATACCAAAAGTTGTTTCAGAGGTGGGAGTCACAGATTCCAGAATTGCGGAATCATGGGGTGCGGTCTGACCAAGATTTCGACAATAAGACGAAACACATGCCAACCATTCACTTAGAGTGTACGCAGATGGATAGCAACAACTGCTTTGCAACACCTGACAGCAGCACGCAACCAAGTGCTCGAAGTCAAGAACGTAATGCTGCAGCATTGCAGGGGCATTCAGTTCGGACGAGAGGCTCTCGATGGCTTTTCAAATGGAGGTGGGGTTCAAAGTCCGCCAAGAAGATGGCAGGCAAATGTGTGGCCAGTACTCGAGGTTTGGGAGCTCTAAACCCTACGCCTGCTGTTTCTGGTGGAGCTCGTGGCGTCTCGCCAACCGCTAATATCATGAGTGAAGTTCGCGGTCCTCTCTACACCAAGTCAGAGCGATTCATGACGAGTGGGAAGAGTAGTGAGAAGCGTGGTTCAGGCACCAAATCCAGGCATGGGAGAGGCTCATCTTGGGGCTGCGCTTCCCGTGCTTCTACAGCAGTTCTTGTACCCGATACCATAAATATCCCAAGGTCACGCTTGCATGATGATCATGGTGCAACAGAAAGCTCCCAAGCTCGTGGCCACTTGGCTGGTTCCAGAGTAAGCAGAATTTATCCTGGTGGCTCGCAGAGTTCCAGATTTGAAGACGCTCACCGAAATCATCAGGAGAGTTTTCGAGGCACTGGCGTTCACAGCTTTAGAAGCGTCGGATGCCACAACGGAGGCCACAGCTTCAGAAGCATTGGAGGCCACAGCTTTCGAAGTATTGGAGGGCAAAGCTTTCGAAGCGCTGGAGGGCACAGCTTTCGAAGCATTGGAAGTGGTGGAGGGCAGAGCTTCAGGAAGGACCCAGTTTTTGAGGATTGCCATGGAAGCTTTCGAAGTACTGGCAGCCCGGGAAGCTATGGTAGTTTCAGAAGCATTGACAGCCCGAGCATGAGAAGCATCGGTGGGAGTAATCGCTTCCCATCTGTGGAAGAGATGGAATGGGATAGTCGCTTGCCGCCACCCTTGCATGGGGATCAAAATCTCTCTATCGATGTTGCGTCACTCTGCAATTCGTCTCTGAAGTTCGTCTTCAAATGCAGGGAAGTTCAGCACTTTAATAGGTTTCTGAAAACTCAAAGGAAGTGCATCCTACGGGGATCGGAGAAAGGAAACACCGATCGATTCCATGTCATACGCTCGGGAGCAGACATTGGTACATTGTCTTCCCTTCTGTGACCTTGAATGTTTGCTTTTCAGAATTTGCCAATTTGAGATTCCAATGGTAGATGATGTTCAGAAAGACTCACTGATTTCAGTGTGGGCTGGACGTTGGCAGAAGTGAGCTCCATGGTGACAGCGATGTGCTATGCTTGGTTTCTGGAGAATACTGTTCCCAAGGTGACAGGCGAGACGTGGCATGCAATTCCGGTGATTGATATACCCAGACATCAGATGCACAAGCACAAGGATGCTGCTTGGCTATTTGATGCTTGTGGCATCGATGCTGGGGCGTTATTATTTGCTGATGAGGTATTTGCAGCCTAATGATGCCTTGCAATCTCACGTACTACTTCGCCATTCCTCATATGCAGATTTTTCACCACAGTAACTCTTAATCCAATTGACCTTGATTGCGCAGATAGAGACGGGGAGCTTGATTGAGACTGGGCGCATCAAGACCTCAGCAATTGGACACGATGTTCTTGTGACGAGGAATGAGGTGAGACTACTTCTTTTGGTCTCTTAAACCGTCGCACTTCTTTTTTAGGGTTGTGAACTGAGGCTCAAGTGCCAGTTTGCTTGAATTGTCTCTTGCCAAGAGTCTCTATTTTGATACTGTCTTGTTATTCCTGTTTTCGAGACTATACTAATGTTTGCTCAGCACTTCACTAAAAAAATTTACTTTTGCCTTTGTAGGTGGGTTCAGTGTGCACCCTTTTAGGGGAGAAGCTGCTGGCTGAAGCTCAATGCTTGTTGGAAGCACGCTACATGAAGACGCTCTTGGTAAGAATCCATTACGACCTAGCGTTGATGGCACTTAGTTCTGAGTCATAACAATTCATTTCCTTATAGGCTTTCACGCGTTGATTTTACAAGATTTTAGAGTAGAATCTGCAAGGTGGCTCTCGTGCGCAACACTGCCTCAATCAGGGTTTTCTTAGCTCTCAGGTGAACAATTTTTCGGTGGAGATGGTCGTCCTGGTGCACGACTTGTATTCTATTCACTTCTTTCATGAATTTTTTTGCAGCTGGCTGGTATTCTCTTGGAAACTGAGAATCTTGATTTTGCTTCCAAGCGGGACACTGAAATGACAACCCTGCTGTTGGTTGGGTCTGGTTCACTCGGGAGGAATGGATTCTTCAATCAATGTGAGTGAAACATGCATTTGAGCAGTGTTGACACACTCTACCCAGATTAATGTGCATGCCATCAAATTCATTCTGATGATTTGAAGTGCGTATAATGTGAAGAGATTCTGACTCTTGATTTTCGACTTGCTCATGTTGCAGTAAAAGCAGTTGAGGAGGATGAGAGAGTCTCGAAGTTCATACCTCGTAACTATGGAGATGACAAACAACCCTCCGGTGGAAAGGGATTCTCTGCAGCTCAATCGAAGATACAAGAAGAAGCAGACCAAGAGCAGTTCGACAAGGACTCCCTTTTCACCCCGAGCCAAGACCAGACTTCAACATCCGAGGCTGGCACAACCAGCAGCTTGGATGAAGACTCCCCTCGGCTGAAGCAAGGTTCCTCCTTCAAGTATACGAAATTGCACCTCCATTCTGCTCCGGCCAGGTCGCATCAGCTGCTTCCACCTTCCAGTAAGACACCGTGATTCTCCTTACAACCATTTATACGTTTGTCTATGCTCCGAATGCATTATACTCACTTGTCTAGAAAGATCAAGATTTCGTGACATAAAAGCACCCGGGTCTTGACACGATAAGGACGCTAAATCTGAAATAAATGCCGATGGATGACACTCAAGGTTACCATAGAATGACGTCATCAGTAACCAAAAATCCAATCATTTTTTAGTGGCTATCTTGGTGATAGGTCTCATCCTTGCAGGATTAACCCCTAAGTACTCTTGAGTCCATATTATGGATGATGAACAAAGTGCTCTAGGGCTATGTTTTGTCCAAACAAATTCTCATTCATCCAAATCAAGGTTTGAATCTCTTTTCAAAAAAGATCTCTAATGATTAATTTGATGAAATTGAGGTAAATAATGTAATTGTTCAAAGATATTAGCAAAAATATTAGCAAAAATGTGCAAAATTTTAAAATTGGATTTGGTTTGAAGGGTTCAATCATCTTTGTCCTTACACCCAAGATGTTTAGTTCAGGATTCTTGAAGACCTGGTAGCAGATGTAGATATCGTTGCTGAAAATATATGATCTGCCATAGCCTAGTACTGGTCCTAGAACATTCGAACTTCAAGTCATCCTGGAAAACTGCAGGCTCTAGAAGTTGTTGCTACACTGAATTGTATTGTTGCTGGTTATTCAGGTACAGGATGTAATGAAGATGAAATTTCTGCTGCACTCCGACGGAAAGCAGCAACCCGGTCTGCGAGTTCAGGGCCAGTTTGCGGAGCAAGGTCCCCGAGCTCCAAAAGGATACAGAAAAGACTCTTTCTTTACCAAGCTTAGTAGTCTGGCATCACCAATTGGTTCAAGTAAACCAATGTTCTGGGATGCTCCTCTCGTCATGTTTTGCCGAAGGGATTGATTGTTTACACATGACTGTTTACACAACAATTCAATTATCGATCAGCTGCGGCTCATACTCCAACGAGGACCAAGAACTTCCTTGCGGATGTTGGAGCAGATAGTTAAGTGAGCGTCCAAGTGGTAGTATGGGGAGAGTACGAAGATAGGCTAGAAGAAATATTAATAGCTGTGAAATACGGAGTGCATCGCACCCTCCCTGGCACCCTTCCTATGAATCTTGTGAAGAAGACAACTCTTAGTGCAGAAGGGCCATTTACCTGTAAAAAAACCCCACTTAGTTGAAATCAATTTGACTCTCAGGGAGTCGGTGTTAATAGTCTTAATTACGAGAGTTTTTCACGATTTCAGTTTAATATTGTTCAAGCGAAGGTGGCTTAGTTTTTTCTGTCTGGAAAGGAGGACAGGCCATGCTGGAAGCTCTTCATGACACACTCTTCTACACGAATATGATAAGTAATTGAGTAAGTGTAAAATAGGGGGAAAGTATGAAATGACTGGTGTTCACGGAAACCCTGCAGAGAAAAATAAAGCCTACCGTAATGTAATGATTCCTGGGTCCTTTTAATACTTTACGAGGGTTTGACAGTCGACTGTGGCCAACAGCTCTTTATTTTACTTGAGGTCAGATATCGATCGTAGTTGGGCCCAAATGATATGTGACCGTTCTACTGCACCGTATATTAAAACGTTCCTGATTGACTCTGTCTTGCCCTGCAGCAATGAGTAACGTATCTTATCGTAGTCCCTGAAGCCTGCTTGCTGTAAGTTATACGATATGAATCTAAGTGACAGTACCTTACCGTAGTGCCTGAAGCCTGCTTGCTGTAAGTTATACGATATGAATCTAAGTGACAGTTCTAAGTTCTAGCAAGCATTAATAGAACCTTTTACGCATCTTTCTGTGCCTGCGGTTCATGTTGCAGGGAGCGCGCACTGAGCAGTTCAAACTCCGAACTGTGTCGTCCGTATCGTGTCAAGGTGCTTGTGGGCTCACTCCAGTGTAATTTTTTTGACGCTGAACTTTGGAAGGCGCACTTTCTTTTGACATCGGAAACCACTTTGTGCATGGGCACGTCTGTTTTGAAAGCTCAACAGTTCCGACATCGACTAAGTTACCCGGCATATGCCTTGAACCTGCCAAGCTGAATGGGTCTGCTATCATATGGGTCCGCCAGTTATGGATATCTCGACAAAAATTATTAGGGCAGGGAGAACCAATCCATACACTCAGACCCTGGGCAAGACGTGGGAATTTATTGGGTCTGTCTTTCGGACAGAGACTATGGTACCAGCGACTCTCGCATTCTGAACCCTATCTACAACCACATTCACATTGCACGATGCAGTTAGAGTGGATAGAGCCTCATAGTCACACCGTTCTTGTTATCTACACGACAATGTAAAATTTTGACTTAGTATTTGGAATTGGAGACTGCCGATTAGCTAGGGAAGGTTAACTCCCTAAAGGATCAAGTAGCATTTTTTGGCAACATAGCATTTGGGGAAATTTATTCATGAATGTTTTTGTTTTTTCTTTGAAATTTTCAACAACATGTGGTTGGGGAGTAGCTTTAACCCCTAAGCACCCAACTCATATTTACCAAAATCCAAACCCTTCTAAACTCATTCCAATCAAACTATCACCCAAAGCAAGATCCATAGAAATTGACCTGATTGGTAGTGGAGACAAGTCTAGAGTGTGCAGAGGAAAAGACAAATGATTTCATCATATGATTGAAAAGATTATAATAGTCAAATAAGGCAACCTTTCATTGTAAAGGGTCCGGATTTGAGGTAGTGGGGCGCTTAGGGGTTAAGGTGCAACAATCTTCAAAAAAATTAAATTACATGGTTAAAATGTTATTGTATGATATGTAGTTTCTTTTTGAGTTTGGGAGATCAGGCAACATAAGAAAATTACTTTAAAAAAAATTAAAATCTTGAAATCGGTTTTCTAGATTTATACATATGTAAAAAGCTTTGATTTGTTCCATTTGATTAATGAAATGAAAGTTATGAGGAGTTTTAGTTGGCAAGTAGTTGTAGAATCTCTACTCCAAAACAAACTTGTAAATTCTTTATGTAACTCAATTTTCAATATTTCTAGAAGAAGATAAAAAAAATAGGAAGTAGATTGTTTATTACAACACTACAACCATTGGGATTGGCAATTTTTCAATTTCATAACTAAATTCTTAACAATTTTATTAGTATATTAAATCATTCTCTATTCCTTTTTATTTACTATTCCTTTCAAGCATGAATGTGAAATTTTTTTGTTGAAATGTTTTACATATGTTTCCAAGTTTTTATAGAGAGTTGCAACTATACAAGTTGTCGGATCGACACATTTTTGGGTGAAAAGTTTGAAAGATGAAATCTAACCATTTTGGAAAAGTTGAAAATACTTCTTTTTGAAATCCAAGCATCATGATCTTGTAATTGATGCAATTTTGGACTCTAAAATTTTAAGAGGGAAAACTCTAACAAGTTCACTAAATGGTCCAATGGTTGAATTTGTTAAAAAATAAATGTAGATGAAGATTTTAGCCTTGATTTAGAGAGTAGTATTTTTAAGCAATTTTGGGCCTCTAAGCATGACGAAATTTTAAGGATTAATAAAAATGAAGAGAAAAAATAGGAAAGAAAAAAGAACACGTAGCTTAAAAAATTAAAACTCAAATTTGGTCCCAATGGAGGGGGACTATTGGGGATGAAAAACTCTTGGAGCAAAAACATAATCTTGAAGACTCCAAGTGAATTTGACAATGTTTGAATAAATTTTGTCTATCCATAACCAGATTTTGAAATGCAAAATTCTAATTCTAATAAAAATATATAGGTTTTATTTTCACTTGTACTTTAATTTTTTGATCTAATAATACTATTATAGCCAAAAAAATCTAAGGATATTTCCATTCTAAAATTTATAGAATATTTGTATGAAAGAATTTTCAAAACTTATCTAACAAATAGAAACTTCTTCATGCAAAAATTTTATTGGATGAACTAACAACTTCAAGAGGTCCAGATTGGGTTTTTTTGTCCATTAGCCTTTCTTTGAACACCTTGACTTCTAGAAGTCAAGCTCTTAAAGTCATCAAGCATTCAAATTTTTATCAGTAAATGTATGCAAACAAATCCCAAGCACAAAAAAATGCATTTTCTAATCCATCAATTTGTTTTGAAGATTCTCATGTTAATTCTTTACATTTTTTTGGTATATATTTTGAAGACCTTCTTTTGCAAGTATTCCATAATTTGAAGTGTACTATGAATTCAAACTTCCAAAAAAATAACTTCTTTGATTGAAAAATTCACCCTTAAATAACAACTTGAATAAAAAAATCTTCTATGATTAGAACTAAAAATTCTCAACTCAAAGAAAAAAGATTCTTATGAAAATCACAAATATTCAATCTACAATCTATTTGAGAAGGATTTTTCAATTTTTTGGCTTCAAATTTTATTGAAAAACATTTGTTTGTACTATGTACTAGCTGACCTAATTGTAAGGATGTAATCTATAAATCTTATTTTACAGCTATGATTTGATAGACATCTTTAAATTATTATTTTGATGTGTATTTTACAATACATCTTCACAATTTTGGGAATTTGGACTACCCTTAGTCCTTAAAGGGTTAAACCTAAATTTTTTTAATTTAATATTAAAAAAATATTATACAATTAGGGCAATAATAATTTTTGTAGGGAGATTTCAGATTTAGGTTTTTAAACTAATTAGAGCAAATTGTACAAACACAACTTATGATTAGTAATTTTTTTAATCATTATGTATGCATTACAAAATTATTACTTGAAATTTTGTTGTAAAATGCAATTTTATACTTTGGAGCATATCACATGTCATGTTTCACAGACACGATACTAGTAAATTCTAGTATTTCCACACTTTCATTAAGAGGTGTGCAATTGGGAAGATGAAGAAAAAGACGATTATTTCACCTAAAATGCTTTTCCACTAACACCTCTTCATAAAATAAAATAGAATTCCTTTGAAATCTTTAATAGAGTTGACAAAAAAAAATTTGTACTATTTAGAACACGTACAACCACTTAACTATTATTTTTGATGCTTGGAACAACACAATTATTTTGATATACAATTTTGTAGAAATGAATTTGAAGAAAAACAATTCTCTTAGTAACATTATGTTTGCAATTGAAATTTGCCACCCACTTTTCCACTGAACGACTTGACCAACCCCTTTTCTTGGCACCATGGGGCCAAACTGCACTATTTCAAACTGAGTGTCTACTTTTCGCCAAATAAAAGTAATCTTTCTTCACCTGCAATTATCCATTTCAATTAAAAATGTGAAGCAAGCCGCCACATTTAGATGGAAAAGTGTATGAATATGATTGAAGAATGTTTTTTTTCCTGAAAGATGGATGATTGTAGAAATACAGTGCTTCATCAAATTTTAAGCGGCACTTCCTCAGAAAGTAAAAAAAGAGGGCTGGACTGGATTACTTCCCCCTAAAGCCCCAAATTCAAAACTCGTCAATCCCAGTAACTTGCAAGTTAGACCGTCGAATGTGCCCAAACTGTCAAACCCCAAACCCAAGGAAGGAGGGAGGAAAAGAAGGCAGGGCGCTACACTAAGTTACTGGACTGTATTGTACTGTACAGTGGGGGCACCAAAGAGGGGCAGCACTCCCACAGTGCCCCAAGGCTAGAGCCCCAGGTTTGACTGCTTTTTGACTGGCCTTTGGAGGTGGAAGTCTACATAATACGAAGAGTGACTGGGGTGGAAGAAAGGTCAGTAAAGGTCTCGAGGGGAGAAACCATCCATTGACTGCCAGAATCCTTGGCACAGCCGCCACGCCGGGGGCCGGTCTACCCCAAGTCGCCGAGGGAAGAAGCAACACACGTTTGAATTGAACCTTTCAACACTTACAGAGGGATGGGGGGCCATATATAAACCCGCCCGGCGCGCTGTCTTCAGTAGCAGCAGGAATATCGATTCTTCCCACCTTGCATCGGCACTTAACTTGATTGCCCATCTTCGGATCGATTGATCAGTTCTTTCCTTGCCGAGTATTCAACTTTGTCGCAGCAGGGGATCGATCAGGTTTATTGTACCAAAATCGTAGCTTGTTGTCGGTGAACTACTGCAGACGTGCGAAGTGATCCCATCAACAGGGTAAGCTAGCTAGCTAGTTACAAGTTTTTAGTACTTTTCATTGATTCATATTAGGTTATGCAGAGGAATGGGGTGACATGTACAGGCTTGAAGTTCTATAACCGACTAGCTAACCGTTGTTAGCGTCCCGTTTCATTCGAGGAAATTCTGTCTAACTTGTTAATTAATGATTCCGACGCCAAACGCATGGGTGAGTGACTATCATTGAATTAGAGGCAAGAAATGTATGGGGGACGATCAGGAGGTGGAACCACTATATTGACAGTGAAATCGGCGTTGGTATGCATGAACGCAGAGAGAGAGAGCTTGAGATTCGTGCTTGAGTCTACAAGAGTACCCGCAACAATGGCCCTTGTGAGCCGCTCTCTGGTTGTTGCACCACGGACGGAAAGCACACCGTTGGGGAGTAGTGGTGGGGCTTTCTCGGGGGAGACCGCCTCCATCAAATTGCAGGAATTGAGACAGCCGCGAACTCTACGTCGCAAAAATGGCGTTGCTAGAGCGGTTCACGCTGCGGAGCCTCTGAATGCCGCCATCAAGAGCGCCGTGAAAACAGTACTCAAGAGCGCAGAACTAGGTAATAAACTGGGATCGAACGGGTCGATTGATTTGAATTGATGTAATTCTACTTGTGATTGACTGAATTTGGTGTTATGAAGCATGAAATCTTTTACAACAACTGGATCCTGGATTGACGTGGATATGGTGATGAATGGCAGAAGGTGTGAAGGCCAGAGACTGGTCTCCTGAAAGCTGGAAGACGAAGGTGGCGCTCCAGCAGCCAAATTACCCTGATCTCGAGAAGCTGGCTGAGGTGGAACAGACGCTCGCAAACTTGCCGCCCCTGGTGTTCGCCGGAGAAGCCAGGAGCTTGGAGGAGAAGCTTGCTGATGCAGCAATGGGAAAGGCCTTCTTGCTGCAAGGGGGGGATTGTGCCGAGAGCTTCAAGGAATTCAACGCCGTGAACATCAGGGACACGTTCCGCGTGTTGTTGCAGATGGGCGCGGTGCTCATGTTCGGGGGCCAAATGCCAGTAGTCAAGGTAATAAATTGCACCATCCTCGATCACCAATTGTCGAGTTTGACTGTTCGAATATATTGCTTTCATTCTCTGGATCTGGACTCATGGGTGTTCTCGCGATTTCAATTTAATTTCTAAAACATGGATCCCAAATCACCAGAATTCGAGTTTGACTTTTGAAATATTTCGCTATCATTCAACGGATTTGGAAACATGGGTGTTGTCGCGATTTCACTTCTCTAAAACATGGATCCTAATATTTTACTTTTATTTCTGAGCAGGTTGGAAGAATGGCCGGGCAATTCGCCAAGCCGCGTTCCGCAGATACCGAGACCGTGAACGGCATGGAGCTTCCCAGCTACCGCGGCGACATCATCAACCAAGATCTCCCCACTCTGGCGGCTCGCATCCCCGACCCAACTCTAATGGTGCGCGCGTACAGCCAGGCCGCCGCCACTCTCAATCTCCTTCGCGCTTTCGCCACGGGCGGCTTCGCAGCCATGCAGCGTGTCACGCACTGGAACCTCGACTTCGCCGCGAACAGCGAGCAAGGCGAGAATTACCGTGAGCTCGCGAACCGCGTGGACGAAGCTTTAGGCTTTATGGCCGCGTGCGGCTTGACCCTGGAGCATCCCTTGATGACCACCACCGAGTTTTACACTTCCCACGAATGCCTTTTACTCCCTTACGAGCAAGCCTTCACGCGCATTGACTCCACCACGGGACAGTGGTACGACTGCTCCGCACACATGGTGTGGATCGGGGAGCGCACCCGTCAACTCGACGGCGCCCACATCGAGTTTCTTCGTGGAGTGGCGAACCCACTCGGCGTGAAAGTGAGCGACAAGATGAAACCCGAAGATTTAGTGACGCTCTGCGAGACGATTAACCCAGCCAACAAGCCGGGACGCGTCACCGTAATTGTGCGAATGGGCGCAGCGAAGCTAAGGGAGAAGCTGCCGGCGCTAGTACGCGCGGTGCGGCAGTCGGGGTGCGTGGTGACGTGGGTGAGTGATCCCATGCACGGGAACACCATCAAGGCGCCGGGGTCGGGGACGAAGACGCGACCTTTTGACGCTATTTTGGACGAGGTGAAGGCGTTCTTCGACGTGCATGAGCAGGAGGGCTCCCATGCTGGAGGGGTACATTTGGAAATGACGGGACAGGATGTGACGGAATGTGTTGGTGGAGGGAACAATGTGAGCTTCGAGGATTTGAGCTCGCGGTACCACACGCACTGCGACCCGAGGCTGAACGCGTCGCAGGCGCTCGAGCTTTCGTTCATCATCGCAGAACGGCTGCGAAAGAGACGACTGGCGGATGGGAAAAACTCGTTGCTGCATTCCCTTGTTGCACAGATTGCCAATGTGTGCTAGCTAGCTACCCAATCTGGGATTCTCAGTTCCATGGATTCATTGATTAATATCCTCGTTCGTTCTAGTTAGTGCTTAATAATCATACCCATTCAACCTCTTAGAGCTAGACAGTTGTCAAGATCGCTTCTAGTCTAGTCTAGGCCAGGCCAGGTACTCCGCCACGATTCGTGTATATACCAATTAATTGTTTGCGGTTCCCCTGCACATACATGGGGATCCGCAGCGTAAAAGAAACCTCCATTCGGCACCTGATTGTCATCAGAACTGCTTGCTTCGATTACCAACAATCAGAGTCTGTTTACCGGCCTAGCTTTGCTTTGTCGCTAATAGTTGCAGCAAGAGAGGAATCAACCCGCATTCCCACGATCAGAGTATTGAACATTTGCTCATCCATCTGGCTAGGGCTCCCTCCATTGGCTTCCAGAAGCTGTGGCAAATGAAATATTTGCACAAATAAAGGTGAGGTGATTGACTTCTCCAATGATTAAAGTTCTCATCATTCACGACCGTAGTACTACAAATTGGAGTGTACTTTGGACTGATTTGCATCATCGATCATGCATAGATTCAGAGCAGTGCCCAGGCCTGTTCTTGACTGGATTTTCCGCAAGTGAACCCCACTTTTCTGATCACCGGGATTTCTGTCCTAATGAAGACATGTTTGCTGTGACGTAAGCATTCTTTCGTTGACCAACGGAGTGCTTCATCACGTCATCAACTAGAATGATGTCAATAGCCAATTGACCGGCATGTCTGTTTCACATAACGACAGAATGACCTCTTTTGGTTGGAAGGGAGCTTTAACTGACTTCAGAGAGGATTCAGTTGAACTCAATTGTTCCAAGGCAACGGACAATTCCATTCTCAAGTCTTTACCGAAGTCAGACAATTGGCAACCTTTTTCTATTATTTTGGTGATTTTTTATTTTTTATTTTCCAAATTATTTCGAGGCCAAGCATGAGATTATCCCATGTAAGGACAATTGGAATCATGTTTAGGTTACCACAAAGTGAATTCTGAATTTATCTTTCGAATGGATTCTTTGAGGATTAAATTAAATTAAATTATTTTTTATGATCAGGTGTGATTGCAAGAAATACTTGTACTATTTGTTGCAGGTTTTTTTCTAACATTTTAGTACTTTTTGTACAATGAGTCACCTTCAAAGGCATAGAACATGAAATATGGACAGTTTGATTAGATTTCAGATCTACTATCCCAACATGTGATGCTCATCATGGGATGGCAATGCTTGATTTGCCATAAAAACAATTCACATTGTCGGATTAGAAGTACTATAGGCCCCTACCAGTACTATTGAGTCTTTTTGTGTACCTTGAAATACCATTTTGAGCCACAAGCTGCAATTTATGCTAGAAAATTAGACTTCCACATTTGTATTTTTTAAATTAGAAAAGTCTCTTGAAAAATCATTTTAAAAGTGGCCATTGTTGCCAACTAAGAGAAAAGAAGGAAGATCAAAGCTAGAACTAAAAAACCATTTTTCATTCAATATAAATTCAAAGTGAATATAACACACTTTAGGCCAATGCAAAACACACTTGGAATATGTTTTTGGAAAAGAATCCCTCTCCCAAGCAAGTGCATTTCTATTAGAAGAGCTACCCTACCAAATTTGGTAACAACAGATATTTCATTAAAACAGCAGTATTGCAAACTTGGCACTTCCGCACTTTGAGGTTCAAACCACACAGTCTGAAATGTATACCGTTCCTAGATTATAGACCATGTGATCTGAAATCTAAACCAGTCCTAGAAAATAAATGGAAAATGGTGTATGAATTCCACCATTTTAATGAAATATATGTTCAACGTAACTCTTCAAAAAAGGTACTTGATAGTACTAAAATCCACCAAAATTATATAATTATGTGACATATATTCAAAATTCAATCTCACCAATTGAATCAATAATTTCGGAAAAATTGAAATAATTTGAGTATATTTTCTATTGTTTTAGAAAGTTTACTTCTGAATTTCATGTTCATGAATTCAATCATTTTTGCAATACTTATGGTGCAAAACAACTTCCACATTAAATGTGTGATGGAAAATAGGACAAGTGTTTCTAGCAATCACCTAGATATGCAAATTAAAAGTTATGATGCCCATTGTTTTTTGAATAAGGCAATCTACTTTAGGCAATATGTGCAAAATCCCTAAAGTTTCTACTGTATAGTAAGTTTGTAATTTAATACACACATTTGGACTATAATTTTGCACTTATCACACATTTGGAAATTTGACTCATTATCTCGTTGTAGTCAAGTTTTGTCATTGTGGCAAGTTATGATTAGCAAAGAAAAACCAATGTAAAATAAAAATATGTTAGAAAGTTTTGCCAACAGAATAGTGTATACATCCAAATTCACTATTGAGGAAAAAAAAATTCAAAAATGATGTATGAAATGTACTTTAAACATGTAAAATTCTATTTATATGTGTATCTTAGTGAAGGCAATCAGAGTCTGGGTGATTGCAAGAAACACCTACCAGTTTCGTTGCGTTTTATTTTTGGAGCGCTATAACTTTTGAATTATGAATCCGATTCCAAAACCAAAAAATCTATTTCTAGATATCTTTCTTGTTATTGTAATCCTTATTTTTCAGAAATTTTTAAAAAACATTTTATATTTAAAGTCAATTTTGATAATTTGTCACACTTTGACGTTTAGGGGTTTCTTATACTATTGAGTGGTTTAAATTAGTGATTTTCAGCTGAAATTTCTACGGTATATTAGTTTAGTAGGCATACATGTGCCTACCAAAGGAAATCTAAAAATTCATTATTTTATATCCTCCACGTTCATGCAAATAGGCCTCTCTTGCGAGCACAATTCTAAACAATAGAGATAGTTTTGAACTCGTTTTTTTGCTCAAATCTCATCATCAAAAAGTCCTCCCAAATGGACAATTTTTAGTTTTCTTGAAAATTGTTTTTCCTATTTTCTACAAATTAAAACGTCAAAGTATGTATTTTCCATGATATATTTAGGGACATAGAATTCTAACAAAGAAAATACATACTTTGACGTTTTAATTTGTAGAAAATAGGAAAAACAATTTTCAAGAAAACTAAAAATTGTCCATTTGGGAGGACTTTTTGATGATGAGATTTGAGCAAAAAAACGAGTTCAAAACTATCTCTATTGTTTAGAATTGTGCTCGCAAGAGAGGCCTATTTGCATGAACGTGGAGGATATAAAATAATGAATTTTTAGATTTCCTTTGGTAGGCACATGTATGCCTACTAAACTAATATACCGTAGAAATTTCAGCTGAAAATCACTAATTTAAACCACTCAATAGTATAAGAAACCCCTAAACGTCAAAGTGTGACAAATTATCAAAATTGACTTTAAATATAAAATGTTTTTTAAAAATTTCTGAAAAATAAGGATTACAATAACAAGAAAGATATCTAGAAATAGATTTTTTGGTTTTGGAATCAGATTCATAATTCAAAAGTTATAGTGCTCCAAAAATAAAACGCAACGAAACTGGCAGGTGTTTCTTGCAATCACCCGTCTAAACTTTACAAGATAGTGTGTTTCAATACTTGGGCTCAATTACAAAAATGATCAATTTTGTGGCTTAAATTTTGATCAATAGTGAGGACTTAGAACTTGACAAAACGTATTAGAAGGTGATTCATAGTGTTTACAAGAAGAGGGTTGCTATTATGTGAGCATAGGAGTGTGAGCCCGTGAGCCTAGAATACTACACACCTATGTTATAGGTGTATATATTATAGAAACCATCTATGATTATACAATATATATCATGTTACAAATACTCATATTATTGGTGTTTATTATACCTTCTATAGTATGTGGTATCTATATTATAAGTACCTATAATGTAGGCTCAATGCTTACAAGCTCGCATTCTTGAGCTCACATACTAGCACCATTGTTTGCAAGAAACACCAGTCCTTAATCCCTAAAGTTCCTTGACTATGTGTTCACCAAAAATGCTCTAAAACTGCCACTTCTAGTACAAGTAAAAAATTTTAGGAAAATCAAAATTTTGGACACATGTAGAATACCATAGGATCTTGTTATATGATGGTTTGAGAAGATGTGGAAAAAATTCAGAAACTTCCACTACATGGATTGCAAGATATTAGCATTTGAAGTGACAAAAAAAAATTTTGGCCTTGTGAAAAAACATGCAACTACACTTCACAAGGTCACATTTTTATGTAAAAATTTCCAAAATAGTGGTGCTTCTTTGGATTCCTCTTCAAGGCGAGTTGGCTACATGCTTGAAAAATTTCAGATCATTCGGAATTGTACAATATAAGGTAATTATGTCCAAAAGCGTTTGAATAAGCAATCCATCATAGTCCTATTATTACATTAGAAAACTTATTGTGGGGTCTTGTTGGTAGTTAAAAGGGGATTCTAGATTCTCATAGAATGCTTTTTTTGGGCACTATATGAATAAACTATGAAATTTCAAAGTGCTAAAAATAGGTGTTTCTAGAACCGACCCTAGACTCCCATGAATAGTGGAAGTACATTAGTAGGCAAGAATATGTAGGGGTTAGTTTTAGAAAGAGGTCACTTTTGCATGTAGTTGCCTTATAGGTTATAGGAAAAGAATAGTAAGTAGAAAGAAGTAGAGAATGAATCAAAATACTAAATTGTTAAGAATTTTCTTATAAAATTAGAAAAAGTCAATCCCAATGGTTGTAATGTTGTAATAAAAAATCTACATCCTATGATTTTTTTTTTTTCAAAAAATATTGAAAATTGAGTTAAAATAAAGGACTTCGAAGTTTATTTTAGAGTAGAGATTCCAAAAATAAAAACTCCCTACAAACAAAAACTCCTTGTAACTTTCATCTCATTGATCAAAATGGAATGATTCAAAGCTTTCTTCATGAATACAAAATATAGAAACCAATTTCAAATTTTTATTTTTGAAAAAAGTGATTTTCCTTGATCTGCTTGAGCTACCTAAGTTGAGAAACAAACAAAATTTTGCATCATAAATTTTCACTTATATACTTAAATGAAATGAAATTTAGCACTCATAAAAGATATTCCTCATGCAAACCTTGTTAAAACATTTTAGCCTAAATAAGTCAAATCTCTGCTCACATGTACATGCCCCAAAAAATCATGTTGCTAAAAACACAAGGCCAATTCTTTGGGGGGTAATCCTATCAACATTGAAGATGATTTCAAGTTCATTCTATTGGTCAAATCTCTTCACCATAAATTCCTCACAAAATTTCAATTTTTAGCTTCTTAGTAAATTGATTTTTCTATTTTTTACAAATTAAAATGTGAATATACCTATTTTTTTTTTTTGAGATTTGCACTTTTCTAGTTTCCCTACCTAGAGAATTTTTCTATGCTTTTCCTTCTTGCAGTGCCTTATTGCCCATTTTTTTATATTTAAAAAAATCTTTTTATAATCTTGTAGTATTCCTGAAAAACAAGTAAATTATAGCAAAGTTGAACAAAATCAACCACTCATACTTGCAAAAACCTTCTCTAGCACAAGCATCCTCTAATCAATAGTAAAATCAAGAATATCTCAATGAAAGAATTTTTGCCCCCAATTTGATGCAGATGCAATTAAGAAACTTTCAAATAATATTCAATCAATGATCCTAGTCCTTCATCCAATATTGTTCTAGCTTGCAAATGTCACCTTGTAGTGTGTGTAAAGAAGGTATATTGTTTGGAAAAAATGGTTTGCCTTGAGCTCCTAGAGGAATTTTTGCCCAAATGTAGGGTCTTCCTTTGTGTTCTTTATTTGTTTTTCTTTTTTAAAATGTTCTTTTTAATTATAGTTTTTATTAGAAACAATTTCATTTTAAAAAAATTTAGAGGTACTTTTA
This sequence comes from Straminergon stramineum, assembly GCA_963920665.1. Classification (NCBI taxonomy): domain Eukaryota; kingdom Viridiplantae; phylum Streptophyta; class Bryopsida; order Hypnales; family Calliergonaceae; genus Straminergon; species Straminergon stramineum. The sequence goes on from OY987264.1 coordinate 23,678,173, forward strand.
AACTTCTTTTTGTAAATTCAAAAGAAAAAATCCAACAAAGCATCTCAAATAATGAAGAGAGAGAGATGATTGCAAGAAACACTTGGCCTTTTTATTTGTCCCCTTGGCCTTGGGCCAATGGATTTTGCTCATGACTTTGGTGTCATATGGCATTTTTTTATGGCATTTGAATGAATGTATATGTGATAGTTTTAGACATTCAGTAATTTTTTCCATTTAAAAAATTATTTTATTATTTTTAAATAGTCCTCAATTGGATGTCTACCTTTGTCATTTGAGGGGTGGATGGGTAGTACTATTTTTGAGCCAAAGGTGTGAATTTGAAGGTCAAAATTAGAAGACAAGGACTTCTACTAATGTTACACAAGACCTCAAAGAATTCTTTTAAAAATATTAAAGTGTCCACATTCCACATGTGCTCAAAGTGCACTATCTTTGTGCAAGTGTAGAGAACATAATTTTTTTTCCAAATACGCAAATGATTGAGAAGGATCATCTTTAAGTTAGGAAAATCAGAATTTTTAGTTTATTTTTTTGAAATGTTTTACTATTTTCTAAAAATCAAACATCAAAGTATCTATTTTCTTGGCATTTTCCATAGTTCTTTTTTTGCACATGAATTTTAGAGATAATTTTTTATAGGCTTGAATTTTTATACATACTATTTAGAATGATTTACATCTTATCTGTATTTTATTATATTTAAAAAAAATAATTCCAAAAGTCACAAAATTCACTGAAATAGGCCTTTTGAAACAAAGATGACAAGTATTTCTCACAATGATCTATACAAGATATTCAAAAAATAAAAATTATTCCCTAAAGATACGTGTGTTACATATTATGCGCTTATAGTTCTGAAAAAAATGTGTTGTTTTCTTTATAAATTTTATATTTGAATGGCATCACCTTCAAGTGCTTCAAGTCAATTTTTGAAGGACTATTACATCTCCAAAGTGGATGGGGAAGATAAGCATTGGAGATGAAATTAGTATGCTCATGATGTTGTAAAAGATAATTAGTACTTTTCAATAATTCACAAAGGCATCCTTCTTCAATAAACATCTCATGTTGGCCAAGCTCACAAGATGTGATTGAAAAATGAATATTGCAACTCTATAAAACTATTTATTCTAAGAATTTTAGAATTCATGGCAAATAAATCATCTAACAACACCACAAGAATTGAGTGCTTTGTGGTTTTTAGAAGTACTTCAAAATGTGGTATGAAACCAAGCACTTTATCCTGCTTCTACCTTTGCAAGGGGGAATCTCAAGATTTAATCCCTAAGAGTCATGGAATCTACTGGGTGGATTATATATAAGGCAATGCCTCTCTTTGTCAGGAACTCCTAGAAAAAATGGGATGATGAGGAAGGCAAAGACCAACAAGGAGGCCCATTTTCCCCACAATTCTTGACAAAAGAGAGGCATTATTGGGCAAAACACCTAGCAAAAAAATTGTATAGAGAAAAGTTTATTTCCATACCTTGGAATTCCTATACTTTAGCGCACTACTCTTTCTACTATGAATATGAACTCTCAAAGACCAAACATGGTACTCAAAGGCTAACTATTTACCATGTTTGCTAAATGAGCATTAGTCATTAGCCATCTATATTCAAACCCAAATTGTTATGCCAAACTATATAAAATTTGATTTCTTTGCAAAACTATATGAATTTGTCTTTGATTTCCAAATGTTGTGCTAGGATTTGCAACACCCATGGCTAAGTGTAAGAGAACAACATTGGGAAACCAAGCTACATGGTATAATGTGGTCATGAACAACCAAACTGCATGGTTTGGGCACTAGCTTGGTACCAAAATGGGTCTTTAGAACCATGCTCTTGTATTGTAGCTTGGTTCCCTAAGAATTACCTTCCTACTACTATTTCTAAGTAATGACAAGATATTGAATTCATCTAAATGGTTGGATTTTTGAATTGGAAGCTTTAGATTCCAAAAATTGAACTTAAAACCATTAGTCTTTAAAATGTGACAATTATCTTAAAATAACATTTGAACGTTAAAGGGGTAAAGTTGTAATTTATTTTTAAAATTCTCATTTAAAATCTTAGTTATATTTCCTCATTGCTATTTCCTAGTATGACGTAAATTGCTTTCACCATCTGCCTCTAGAGTATTCAACAAGCCTTGCAAACCCCTAATTGCAAAAAATAGTTTGCCCAACAATTGAATGGTTAATAATCTAGTGCATGTTCACAAATGTTTTCAATATCTTTTCAATAGGAGCTACAAGTAATTGATGGAGTACATCTATACACATTGAAATTGAAAAAAACAAATTTTGTTTATTCTTCTATAATGTAATTAGTATAGTCACTTGTTGATGTATGATATTTGTACAAAGGTTTTCAATCAGCTCATATAGGGATAGGAGGAAGAATAAAACTTTCAAAAATGAAAATTTGATGTCCAAATTCTTCTTTGCCTATAGTCTATTTTGTCGATATTTTGTCTCAAAAACTCCAAACCTACCTTTGCCTCTTTAGCAAGACCTTTTTGAGATTCTAGATAAACCCCTAAGTTAGTGCTCTAAAGTCCATATTCTCAATGAAGAATTGAGAGCTCTAGTACAATGTTTCATTCAAATGACTTCTGATTCATTCAAATGTAACCCTTTGAATCCTTCAAAACTAATCTTCCCTTACAACCAATCAGAAGAAATTATGGTAATTAAGCCCATGGTCTTTTGGAGCTTAAAATATCATTGCTTTTGAAGTGTTATAGGTCTAAATGTCACTAAGGTATAAAAATTTCAACCTTACAATCAATTGTAGTATATGTGTTGTACATGACATGAATCAAATTTAGAGTCATATGGCCACATAGATTGAAAAATTATAATGTTTTAATCTTGAAAAAGGATGCTCAAATTTTTCTAGCAACACATTTTGAGGTGAAATTTGATTTCTAACCCATTGAAATGAAAACACTTTCAACTAGAAAGTGCTTCAAAACTGGGATACAAACACATTGGTGAAAGAAAATATCATTTACATGACACATTGTGTCTTCAAACTGGCTTTGAAATGTCAAAAAATATTGGAAAACAAACTCTATTGTATGAAGAAGAAACAAGACCTTGAAGTTTCATTCATGTAATTCTAAAATGTATAGGATTTGAAATTTGAATTGCTCCCAAACATTTGAAACAACTTGGATTGACATGAAAAATTTACCCAACAAACCTCAAGTATCCTAATAACTAGAGTTCAAGGGAACATAATCCAACAAATTTGATTGAAAACAAACATGATGATAGACAATGAATGGATTGAGAATAAAGTGGCAGAGCATTAAAGTCTATGAGATATTACTTTAAGGTTTAAGTATGGATGGATAAAACATGTGGTTTGGTCCAATTTTAAATGTAGTAATAGGTAGACATTCATGTATTTGCATTGGAAATTCGCAAGCCAACTACTTTGTTATATATGCAAAATTTGCAAAATTGATTTGTACAAGGATGCTCACATTTAAGGGACCTTTGCTTGTTATTTATTGCAAGTTCCGATGCTTCTTCATAGTTTTTACCTCTCTCTTTAGAGGTTACATGTTAGAAATAGGTGTCTAGGATAGAAATCTTTGTAAATTCATAAGAAATTCAATAATGCTTGAAAAAAAATACAAAACCACTTGTGTTACATGCTGCATCTATTTCTGTTTGTTTGAAAAATGAGCTAAAACTATTCCAATCCATAGAAGCCTACGAAAAAAATCCCAATTTAACTAATTTTAGACAATCCATAGTCTAAAATTAACATTGCATCTATAGATGAATAATGAAAATATAATCAATACAAAGTCCGAATGTAAAATTTTGAGTTTAAATAAATGAAAATCATCATTTCGGATCAAATGAACTAAAAAAATATATATCGATGAATATCATCTACCAACTAACACATTTTCAATTACAAAGAATGTCCATAATTTGTGGATAAGTCGAGAATTAGTTAAATCGGGTTTAAAAGGTGGAGTAGCCCTTAAATGGTTGCTATTAGAGCAGACTACCTTACATCTTGTATTGATCTAAAATTTTTACCACACAAACTAGAAGAAAGAGTGTAGATTCTCCAATAAGTTTTATTGAATTTAGACACCGGATGTAAAAGTTACAGCACTTAAAATTGGACTTCCAAACTATGTGAGGACAGTTTTGAGCTAACTCCTATAGGACCGAGGCACATTTGGGGCAGAAATTGTCAAAAACTGCCACTTTTTAGGGCAACAAGAAAAAATGGAAAAAATAAGTTTTTTTTCAAAATTCAATTGTACAAATCTGTACTAGACTTCTTTGGGAACATGTGGAAAATTTTTTAGAAACTTTGATCACATGGATTGAAAGATTATAACGTTTGAAGTTCCGTGAAATTTTTTTTTTCCAACCTTGATTGACATGGCCTGCAAACTTTAATTCCTTTTAGAATGAGATTCTTAAACTAAACATGCTTTTCTTTGACATTTGCATCTTGGATCATGTGAGCTACACACCTACCAAATTTCAAAATCATAGGAAGAGTTTTGCACATGCTGCCTGAGCTGCCCTCAAAGTTCACGGCAACATAACTTTTCATCCAGACACCCGTAAAAAAAAAAATAGATTTTCAGAAAGGGATTACATAGTTACACATTATATCCAAATTTCATGAACATCTGACTAAAAATGACTTTGTAGGAGCCTACCCGAGATTTCTTGCGTACACTGAACAGACACTTGGTCCTTTAGTGGTTAATATACAGTACTTGTGCAAAGACATAACCCAGATTTCCAAAAAATCCCAAAAGGACAAGCGTTAAAGGATTAAGGCGATTGCACAACAAGGTACATGAATTGGTCACCCCTTTGCTCCTCCATCGCCAGTGAAGCTCTCTTGCAGTGGAACCCGGAAACGCCTTTGCGTGATCACGCCATAGCTCAGTTTCGCCGCTGCCATTCCTGACGGTTTTTGCAATTTGGCTCATGAGCAAACGATGTAGCTCATGGCTTAAGTTATGTAAACCATACCGCCTCGTAATTTCCACTTTCACCGTTCCGATTTCCATCGCCATGACGAGGCATCTCATATTCTGGACATGCCTGTCTGTGTTATTCCTCACCCAATTCGCTTCGGGGGCGCCATTGCTGAGGAGACCCAGGTTTCCACACCGAGCTCCTGAATTAAATGGGGAGTTTCATAGCTCGGTGACGTACACGGTGGAGTACTTCACACAGGTCATCGATCATTTCAGTTTCCGACGAGAGAGCCGGTTTCAGCAGCGGTACTTGATCGAGAAGCAGCACTGGAAGGGGCCGGGAGAGAATGGACCCATTTTCATGTATTGTGGAAACGAGGGCGACGTGGAATGGTTTGCCAAGAACAGTGGATTCTTGTGGGAGATCGCGCCGGCGTTTGGTGCACTCATTCTCTTCCCCGAGGTCAGCCCACCCTTTTCCTTTTCATGTGCGCGCGCGCGTGTGTTTACAGTTAGAAGAGTTTTCTGATTTTTAGGGCCAGAAGAATCTCTTGATTTGGCGGTGAATGTATGTGGGAAGAATCGATTTCTAGTGCCAGGGTTTCTGTGTAAGTGGGTAACCCTGTTCCTGAGGGTCTTGTGAATTAGCAGATCGTGAGTTATTGTATAGATTGTATGACCCCAAGGTCAGCCCACCCATTTATGTGGGTGAATTTTCAATTCAAAGAGTTTTTTATTGAATTTTTAGGGCTAGAAAAATCTCTTGATTTGGCAGGGAGTGTATTTGGGAAGAATCAATTTCTAGTGTGTGTAAGTGGGGAATTCTGTATTCTGAGGTGCTTGGGAATTAGCGGATCGTGAATAATTGTATGGATTGTATGAGCCCGAGGTCTGCCCACCCGTTTGTGTGTGTGTGTTTTTCGTTTTGAAGTGTTTCTGATTTTGAGGACTAGGAGAATCTCTTGATTTGGCAGTAAATGTATGTGGGAAGCATCAATTCCTATTGGCAGGGTTTCTGTGTAAGTGAGTAACCTTGTCCTCAGGGGCTTGTGAATTAGCAGATCGTGAATTATTGTATGGATTGTATGACCCCGAGGTCAGCCCTCCCGTATGTGTGTGTTTTTACAATTCAAATTGTTTTCTGATTTCTAGGGCTTGAAGAATCTCTGATTTGACAGTGAATGTATGTTGGAAGCATCGAATTTTAGTGCCAGGGTTTCTGTGCAAGTGAGTAACTCTGTCTTCAGGGGCTTGTGAATTAGCAGATCGTGAGAAATTGTATGGATTGTATGGCCCCGAGGTCAGCCCACCGATTTCTTTGTGAGTTTTTACAAAGAGTTTTCTGATTTTTAGGGCTAGAAGAATCCCGGATTTGACTCTGGGAAGAATCAGTTTCCTACTGTCAGGGTTTCTGCGTAAGTGAGAAATTCTGTTTCAGATTGTGAATTAGCAGGTCGTGAGTAATATTATGAATTTTCCTGGTTTTGCAGCACCGTTATTATGGGAAGTCTATGCCATATGGGACCACGGAAGCCTCGTTCAAAGATGCCGACACTTTGAGCACCTTGACCTCCGAGCAGGCCCTGGCTGATTTTGCCACTCTCGTCACCGACCTGAAGCGAAACTTGTCGGCGGAGGCCTCACCAGTGGTTCTGTTTGGTGGCTCGTACGGTGGAAGTAGGTCACCGACTCACCGCGATTTTTTTCCTTCTTTGTCAATGTGGTTTGCACCTTGTGTGTATCTTTTGTGTGATACTTATGGCTGATGTCTTGTTTAGGATTTTCTTATATCCGTTTTGTATGTTTAACAGTGTTGGCAGCTTGGATGCGGCTCAAGTATCCTCACATTGCGATCGGGGCAGTAGCTGCTTCAGCGCCGATCTTACAATTTGAGGACATCGTCCCCAGTGACACCTTCTACAGGATAGTGAGCGCAGATTTCAAGGTCATTTGCTTTCTTCTTTGATTTTTTTATTCATTCTATTATTTCACTGCAATTTGAATGTCTTTTCAATGCTTAGTTTTTAAGAGTTTGGATGTGCAGCGAGAAAGTACGAGCTGTTTCGATTACATCCGACAATCGTGGGATGTCATCGACAAGATTGCCTCTCAAAATGGTGGCCTACATGACCTCAGCACCCAATTTCACATGTGCCGGTACTTGTTAATTTATTTTTCCATTCCCAACTTCTAACAAAAAAAAGCAGAGATATTCAGTTCTTTGTTTCGATGAGATTCCAATTCCTGCTGCAGTAATGTGATTGTCTCCGTTTTCTTTACATTTTGGTCCATTTTCAGAGACTTAAACGCTTCATGGGAGCTACAAGAGTGGTTGGAATCAGCCTACTCGTATGTTGCAATGGTCGATTACCCAATTCCCACGAATTTTATCACCCCTCTCCCAGCCTATCCCATAAGAGAGGTAATATTGGAACGAACAACAGTATTCACAAACTAGGCCCCTGCCATTCCATTGCTGCTTTCATTACTATAGAACAATCGTTTATTCATTTCACATGTCCTTTATTGGATTTTCCGTGCCAATGACGTGCATATGTGAGCCTGATGTTCTGTATGTGCTCGCTGATTGTGCTTAGCTTGTTGCAAGTAGCTATGGATCTTCTAGCCGGAAATGAGTGCTATATTTCATCTATTAGAGTCAGTGTTATTTGCTCATATCATTGTGTAGTGAATACACACTATACTGCGATGTGTTCTAGACTGCTGCTTAAAATGTGCAGATATGTCGGGCTGTGGATGGTTTACCAAACGACTCGGATCTTCTGTCTCGCATTTTTGCGGGCGCCAGTATTTACTACAATTACACTGGCCAGATGGACTGCTTCCAACCCAATGATCCTGGCAATGATGACCTCGGAGTGACTGGGTGGAATTGGCAGGTTATCCTCAACCCTTTTTTTTACTTATCCCACTAGTTGGCATTCAGAAGGTTTAGCCCTCTTGAACACAAAACAACGAGCATGTTGCGAGATGTTAGTTCACATGAATTTCATTGATTAATCCTAATGCATCTGTATGAATTACTGGTAGATACTTATATTGTTGTACCTCCAATAGTGGGTAACTTTATAAACTAGTTGATTGAGAACTTGTCGGCTTCTTGGCAGGCATGTACAGAAATGGTTATGCCAATGAGCAGCAACCCCAATAACAGCATGTTCCCGCCCTGGGATTGGGATTTGGATGGTTTTGTTGAATCCTGTTTGGAGACTTACGGTGTGAGATCGAGACCAAGTTGGATTACAACAAATTATGGTGGCAAGGTAATATGAAAGACACGCATTTGGAGAGCTATGTCATACTATTATTCCACCACGTGCTTTTCGTTATGACACTCATGTTCTACCATTTTATAAATCTCTGTGAGATGAACACAAGTCATCTTGATGCAATGCTTTCTGACACTTTGTGAATATGCTTAAGCAGGATACAACGTAACAACGAAGTGATTGCTAGAATCTCTCCCATCTTGTGTCATAAGAACTGAACGCTATTCCTCCAGATTCACTAGCTTACACGATGTACGATAAACTCGTTTGTGCAGAGTATAAAGAATGTGTTGAAGAACTTCGGAAGCAACATGGTGTTCTCAAACGGACTGTTGGATCCCTGGAGCGGAGGAGGGTGAGCTGAAATTTCCTGTTTTCTTTTTTTCAAACCTTGTTAAGGTAGAAACATCCAATTCTGACAGCGCACCTACTTGCGACATAAGCTAGGAGTAGCATTGGTTTTTTGACTTTGAAATTTTATGTGAGTGTCGCAAACCAAGGACACCGACACAATTAGGTGCTCCACCTTAACTGCTTTGGGTGATTGGAAAGTCGCCTCTGGGACTGCAATTCATCAGCAACCGATATGAACTGATCTTGCGTTATACCGATGTCTGGTTACAGAGTTCTTGAAAACATCTCAAGCAGCATTGTTGCATTGGTGGCTCCTGAAGGTACCAACAACCTCTTACAAGTACCTTTCAGAAAATGTTTCTCCACGTCTCGGACTTCCATCGTGCCTTAACTTTTGTAAAATTGAGTCATCCTTCAAGTAAAGCACTACTTCAAGTGAGATTCGGGATTTAACCATCCAAAGAAGCTTACTAACACCTATGCATGGCAATATTCATCAGATTTATTCCTGCTTTTTCTTTCAAACAGTCGCACCCACTCTTTGAATGAGTTCAAGGATAACTTAATAAACTTTTTGGATACTTATTTCTTGCGCAGGTGCTCACCACCTGGATCTGAGGGCTGCCACCGAAATCGATCCAGATTGGTTAGTTGAGCAACGCAAGATTGAGGTCGCACACATTGCCAAGTGGATTGCAGAATACCAGAGTGACAGGAAGCTGCCGCACGAGGTCCCGGGTTTATCTAACAACTCTGTATATACTGCTTAATGCAATTATGTATTTCTCTATTCCATATACCTGATAGCAACTGGTTGCAACTCTGGAGTTTTGTAATACTCTGGCAAGCGTTTCAATTTGTATAATATCTTCAAGGATGCTTCAAACACGATGGTAGTATGCCTTATAACCGTCCGATTGAAGCTTGTGGAAACTGGGCTATTCTAAGAAATTTTGTATGAAAATTTTGTATGGGTAGGCAAAATGTAATGCAGAACGACGCTCTTTGATTCAAAGTTTTGGGACACTCGTGTAATTATTTTTGCAAATAGAAGATTCCTATTATGATCCATTTGAGGGGTTAAAAGCAAGTTTCCAATTCTTAAAACTATATCCACCTCTCGGGGTTTCCTCTTTAACCCATACGTGCTCCAACATCCATTTTTGGGACGATGAATAGAATGAAATGCAAGTTTCATCCTTCTTTTTGTTTGGATGAAAGTTATCCTAATTTGTGGAGATTCTTTATCAAGTTGTCCTATCTAAGGGTTGGATTTGGTGTTACTAGAATACATATTTTTCTAAAATTACAAGTGTGTGAGTATGTTAAGTGGTTGACCAAGCCAAAATTGCATTGACTCTAGTTCAAAACTAGATTTGTCAAAATGAGGCCATAGATTTTAAGAACAAAAAATTTCAAGAAGTCACCATATGAAGAGAATCTCATTTCAAATCCATTCCAACAAAATTTACTCAAAAAATGATAATATTTTGCTTGTAATTGAATTTTGAAGAAATTTTGAAATTTTCCATTCAAAATTTATAAAAAAATATTGGTGAAAGCATTGGTGAATGTAACTGTAAGGATGGAATCTACAACTCACAATCTACAACCTTTGTTTGTATATCAATTCCAAAATATGCTTCCACAAAGTACTTTATAATGATTTTTTTCAAATCACCAATTGTGGAGATGAAACTGGATGTTTAGTGGGGTAATCACAATTCAACTTTGAATGAATTTAGATCAGCCAATGAGAAATCACTTCTATACTATGTTATGTCAAACAAGGCAATGTAAAATTTGCGAAAATAGACTATATAATTAACCCTTAGACGACATTTAGGATGTTTTTGTCTAATGGATTTCAAAGAATCTTCCTATATAGGACAAAAGTGCAATTGTTCATCTCTGGGAATTATGTGCAAAAAGGAGAGATCTTGCACAGTAGTTTGACCTCCAATGAGTATTTTAGTTTTTCTTAAAGTAGATGATGTGACATGGTTCCCAAAGGAATGATGTCCACGGTCGCTAGTCTGTCCAAACCCGAAACCTTGAAACCTGAACCTTGACATTCCAAGGACTTGTAATATGTTTCATGGAATATCAATTCTAAATTCGATTCTTTTTTACACATCTCCTCTTCGATTTTAGTTCTTTGAGGACATTATGGTGCCTCCAATTGAAATTACGAATTTAATTTTCCAATAAGTTAATTTTCCAATTGATTCAAAGTAGGTCTTTAGAATTGATGTTGTAGTTCATTTCAGATATTTTTCTGTTTTTTATGACAAGATGAATTAAAAATTTTAGAATTTAAATTTTGTTTGTTACTTTGTTTGTCACATATGGCATTTGGCCATAGTAAGAGAAGTAACAAACTAACTAAGCTTTGAAATTTTGGCTATCCCTTGGGAGTAGTTTAGCCCCTCAAGGACTAGGAGGAAACAATGCCCTTGAGGGGTTAAGGACATTTCGTTCTAAAAATGAGAAGGTTTAGGTTCATGTGTACAAAAATATGCATTTGAAGCACTTATGAGGAATATTTATTATAACTGAAGAAAAATTATGAATTTTTTATGGTCAAAGTCATGTTGACTTTTGATACATTTTAAATATGAAACTTATGTTTCATTGATATTGCTATATGTTTTTACACATATAGTAGCAAAAGAGAGTATTAAAAAAAAAGGATATTTAGTTTGACTATATGGTCATTTATTCAATTAGATGAGTATCTTTTGAGCATAAAAGTTCCTTTTGAAGTATGGTTTTAGCATCAAAATATCAAAATAGAGTGTATTTAGCCAAAGAAGGTTAGTTTGAAAATTCCTATAAGTTTACTTAGAAATCTTGCATGGGATGCCAAATAAATTTGGATTGACAAAATAGGGAAGTTCCAATCCAAAAGCTTTATATTGTATCCCTAGTAGGTTCATGCCACCCAACATGGAACAATAGAACTTCAAAGTTCAGCTCGGGAAAAGGTACAAAGCTTCTCTTGATCACATGTGAAGTGTATTCCAAAGAATTTGCTCACAAATAGAACTAGAATTCTACATGTAGTTTTCTTAGTTGGGAGTACCGCAACAGCTAGGTACCCCCAAAAAATTTGTCGAAAGTTTGGGGGTTCCTCTGAAGAAAGTAGTGTAATATTTCAATCCATCCAGGGGCCGCAGTTGAGAACTTTTCTACATTTGAAATGAGTCTCCCTACTTGTGCATCCCTAGACTAGACTGAACCTGTACGGACGCTGGAGACCTAAAAGGTCTGTTGGATGAATTCACTTCATTTCAACCTAGAAGCACCTATATTTTTAAACCCAACCCCTCAAGACGCTCCTCGCAATGGGCAGAAATCATAGAGGGCAACAAAAATCAGGCCCATGACACAGATTAGAATATGAGCGAATGGATAAGCACAAGTGAAGGTTCGAAAGCATATGGGCTTCACAAATGGGCTTCACAAATGCATAAGAATTGGACACCCGGAAAATCAAAATGAAATGATAGCAGCATAAGGATGAAACGCAAGGGATACAGTGGTCCTAACGAGGATCATGCAGAACAATATTTACTACACGGACGAATGCTGTAACCCAACAGTTCGCTTTTTTCTCACAATGACAAAATATAAAAGTTCACACTAAAAAAACTGCCTGATACCTTTCAAAATGAACAGGGCGGAAAAGCTCAAAATCGTAGGGTGTGCCCTAAGGCCCTCCCCTGGCGCTGTAAATTGTCATCCATTACTGAAGTCCTCGTCTTTAACGCTGTAGAAGGGTTGGATATCTCCTATGAATCAAACACTTTTGTCCCTATAAATGAAGTCATAGCAATGCAGTAGCTACAGTAGAAGATTCCAAGCGATTGGGGTTTTAGTAAAAGTTACTACTCTCAGATCCCACAACTAATCCAGATTCTACTCAACAAAATCTACTGTTCACCATCGTCCTCCTTGTATAATTTGATCATGTCATCAATTCGCAGAATTGTGATTGCAGCTTCCGTCGCGAACTGCAAAACCAAGGTATCAGTACAGAGAAATGGGACGAAACAATTAGCAAAGTTCCACGTAAAATGGAATGTCCATCACATACTACCAAAACCAGAAGAGCAATCAAGGACTTCAGAAAAACAAACAGAACTCCAGGCACGAAAACAAGAACCTACTACGAACCTGAATGATTTTAACTTTGCTCATAGCTGGCTCAACGACCCCAGCTTCAATATTGTTTCGAACAACTCCCTTGATCAAGTCCAACCCAGTTCTGTACAATCGACGAAGTTGTATACATCAGAAGCAACTCTCAATGACATGCAAATTCCCCAGGATACAATCACAATGGACTTAAAAACGCATAAGCATCTGCAACCTCAGGCATCAAGTACATACCCAGCAAGATGCTGCTTGTCAGCCTTCGTTTGGGCATTATAGTGGTAAGCACGAAGTTTAGCAACCAATTCTGTTGAGTCCTTCGCTGCATTCACAGCCAAAACCTATTTGTTCCCACCCACGGTCAAGAATGTACTTAAGAGTATTCATTTAGGCTTGAGTAAAATATCACAATAAGTAAACTTTCGAAGTGAAGTCGTTGATAGCTTAAAACACTCCATGAATATGAATCGGTTTCTTTATCATATGAAACTACAACAGGAAGCTTAAACACGAAGTTAGCAGCACTCTCGAAAGTAATGCCATTACTGTAGAAAACAGAGAGACTAGGGATTGAAAATCTCCTCCCAACAAAAAATGCCATCACAGTTGCAAGGGCAGAAAAAACGAAGGGCTTACCTTGGGAATAACAAGCAGAGCCTCAGCAAATTCAGCTATAGCAAGTTGCTCACGTGACCCTAAGGTAGTTGCCAAATTTTCTAGGTAAACCGACAGAGCTGCCTCAACTGCACCCCCTCCTGCTACCACCTGCCACAGAAGATAAGTAACGAACTCTCCCATCTCAGATGATCGCCTTAATACATAAGACCTCAGAAACGTTCCCAAGATAGTGGGGGCAAGTGTTCAGAAATGTTATGTTATAGTGACAATGCGCTGAAACTAGGACCTGTAGAAGTAATGTCAAATAATTAGGCGTCTGGGTATCCACTCACAGTATTTGACTCCAAGGTACGCTTCACGATACTCAATGAATCATGGATGGAGCGTTCCATCTCGTCCAGCATATAATCATTGGCTCCTCTCAACACAATTGAAACCTGCCAAACAGAAGTATCATGAACTACTACTTCTAGTACTATAGTTTCACAAAAATCTCCGGAAAGAAATAAAAAAATAACTCACAAAAACTCAGGAACGGAACATAGGCATAACAATACAGCACAATAAAGGTTTCAAATAATGTCAGTACAGCAAGGAATAGGCAGCGACAATAAACCCATTCACTCACCGCCTTTGAACTCTTAGCACCCTTAATAAGAATGACATCATCATCGGACACTCGTTCTTCTACAACTTCATCTGCATTCCCTAGCAGAGAAGCATCAAATGTCTCACCCCCTTCCATATCAGCAAAAGTAAGGACCTGCATCAAAACCAAATACACTGAACTCGGAATACTTTCGAGTGCGCCTTGGATCCTCAAAAAAGTCAAGTACACGAAAATTTTGGCATTTATATCCTAGCTTCTGATTTTGTTAAAATGATTGGTTAACATAAACAAATACATCGCAGAGAGAAAATTAGATGTAAGAATATAGTACAGACTAAACTAGTATTTACCTGAGTGGCCCCAGTGGCCTTAGCAATGTGACGCATGTCTTCCTTACTGACACGCCGCAATGCAATAGCATTGGCCTCCACAAAATACTGCATCCTCCCAGATATAATCAACAATAGAAAGATAACATCAAAGATAACATCCTAAACTTCAGATTCTCTGATCCAGATTCAGTTAGCAGAAACATACCACAACCTTGCCCTTACACGCATGTGTGATCAAAGTACACACCTTTAGAGCCATATCGTCAATACCCTTCGTAGTAAGGATCACATTAGCACCTGCCTTCAGCATTTTCTCAATTCGCTCTTTGGTAATGTCCGCTTCCCTGCAGAAACAATGACGTTTGAGAGTATTAAGATCAAAACACAAGAACTTCCAAATAGTAATTCCACCTAGAACCAATCGAGCGATATATTCAACTGGGAAAAACATAGTGGTGCTTCGTCAGACTTAGAACAGCCTCGGACGATCAAAAACTACTCGTAGAGAGATATGAAAAGTGGACGCCGACTGTGTATAAAAACTATATATTAGAGAAGCTAAGGAAGAGGCGAACTCACCGCTGACGAATTTTTTCCAGTTCCCTAGGATCCGTAACAAGGACCTGTACACCCATTTGCATTTTTGTCTTTTGCAAGTTGACATCTAAGCATGCTATGCGAGCTGGTGCCACTCGCTTGGGCATACCCTGGGCGGCCCTCCCTAATGGTAAAGCATAACCATTGAGAAGATAGCTTTCTTTAGCACTCTGTCCGTGAGCCTTCAGAATGTTGATAGACTGTCAAATTTACCAGCACAGGAATGCGATTCAAAATTTACACAATGATGCTACAACGAACGTCATCTCTCCTAGAAAGACTGTAGCCACATTCAGCAAGCAAGTCGTAGGCTCCAGTATTATGTCGGCATCGAGCAATGCATAGGATACAGCAATTCTATCAAGATTAGTCGGGAGACCTTAATGGGATATCTAACGTCGCCCCTTTCAGAAGTAACCTTGACAGCTTGCACGGCATCAACCACCTGACAATTCACAACAACAAGAAGCATTGTGAAAACAACATGAATGTATAGCAAACATGGATATACATCAAACTTTCTGATCACATACGAAGCACGTAAGAGAGTGCAGAGAATGTATGCAGATTCGGCAGGACATAGACAGCACTTCCTAATTCTCAATCCCAATCAACAAAATTCATAACATAAGCATTCACAACCATTCAAGTTTTGTTTAAACATTAGTTCATTATCATGTCGAAGGAGCACACGTTGGTACATACCATCTTCGCAAAAAAATCGGATTCAGGCCCAATGATCTTAGAGGACATGCTTGTCTTTGCAACGTTGATCAAAGTATCCTTTCCCAACTTTTCAACCTGAGCTTTGGAAAGATTGTTAGGATAGAAAAGAAGCATTGAAGTCGAGAAGTCAGAACACTGCTATATAACTCTAGATAATTGCCTTCTGTCGACGTATTGCTTTAAAAAAGAACAATACAACTGCCGGTATCAATTCAAGTCTCGACCCCAAAGGCCCGTGATAGACACAAATACTATACCTTGGTGGCAAGCTTCTCATCAATATACTTGCACGCCTCACGCATGGCAAGCTGGCAACACAAGTAAACTCAAGTCGTGAAAATTTGATAAATTTCGGAAAATTCAAGTCTTAACATCTTGCTAACAACCGTGTCTAACCATTTCATTACAGTAGCTTAAAATTGATTGAACCGTAATTAACAAGAAAACCGAATTGCACTGGAACAGGATAAAAATGAACAGAGTGAAAAATACTTACTCGATAACCACTGATAATAGATGTTGGATGTATCCTGATCCTAACCAAATCATTTGCTCTCTGGTAACCAAAAATTGAAGTCATAAGTCCCCTGATAGATAAGCAAAGCTTTGATGCAACATATGGTGGAGTGAAAGTCATCTAAATATCTATCGTGATAAAAGACCCCCATATGTATGAACCAAATCACAACACAGAATCACAAGTTTGTAAGTACTCCAACAAATAGCTTAGTGAACTTCAAAATAAGCTTATCAGGAAAATCAGATACGTCACATACCTTGAGAAGCTCAGCAGCAATTATAACAACAGAGGTAGTGCCATCGCCAACTTCCCGATCTTGCAGCTCGGCTAGTTCCACAAGAACCTGACGGCAACTCACCAGTCGGTTGATGTATATTTGCACTCAATATCAAATGTAATAAATTCCACTGCGAGCCTATTGTATCTTGTATAGCCATGTTACCTCAGACTGAGAATAGGGCACGACATACACTTCAATTATTGAGCCACAATCTACTTGAAAGAACACAAGGCCAGACACATTGAATATGACCAGTTACCACCAAGACAGCACTGACATACCTTGGCAGCAGGGTGCTCCACCTCGAGCATTTTTAAAATTGTGGCTCCATCATTAGTGATAGTCACATCGCCAATGTCATCCACAAGCATCTGCTCTCGAACCATTGAAACAATTCAGGGACTACTAACTGCTTGATAGGGAACGAGTTCTCTACCATTGTCAAAATGTCGGACTACGACAAACAAAATAAGTAGCCACGCTGCTGTTCATTTTAGGCAAACATTGTCCCTATTTCCATGTACGCGTCAAAGACCCGCATGCCCGACACAATGCCATAAAAATCCGAACTCACCTTATCAAGCCCAACTGGCCCCAACGAAGATTTAACAATATTGGCGATGGCCTGGCAGGCCATAACTGCAATTCATCCACAACCCAAACCACCATTTCATCAGTTCAGATTTTCAAACCTAACCCTAATCTACCCCCTCTCACAACCGATCGCACCGCCGCCTTCACACCACCACAGGTGCATGTAAAAACTCTAAAACTCTAAAAGCTCCACCGCAAAATTTTCGTGTTACCCCGCAAAAACGAAAGAACTCCCTAAACCCTAAACCCACGATGCAAGTCCGGAGAAGGTCCAAACCATTCTGCGAGCGGACATCTTGGCCTGTCTGCCGATCTCCAAGAATGCTCAAGTTCTGCGACATGATGAATCAGCACTCGTGCACGCGATCGATGGAAGGCGTGAAGGTCCACTGAGGTCGGGGATGCGCGGTGGAAGCTCCGATTGTCACTTGCACACACTATGACCAACTACTCTCCCGCAGGCCCTGAATCGAGTTTCTTGGACAAGACGACGGACCCAACCGAAATCCAGTATCTGTGTCATTCATCCACCTGTTTCTCGTTCAGCTCTTGCCCTCAGTGAAGAATTGGACGAAGAATTGGACGAAGAATTGGACGAAGTGCCCTACGTTTGGGTCAGCTTCGTAAATATTTAACGAACTTCCAAGAGATGCATCTATCATGCTAAGTTTTGGGTTCTAAATTACAATTTGAATGTGTGATTCTTGCATTGGAAAGTTTGTCAGAATTTTTGAATAGTAGCTTTGAGGTTAAGCATTGCCTTAAGAAGGTAAAAGCTCACCATTGATTTGCCTTTGTAGCAAGCTTAATGATGCCTATGTCATAAAAATTTTGAAATCCAATTTCAAGAAACCTCTTCAAGACCCAATATATACTTTAAGGGTTAAGAAAAAAACTTCTAATGTAAGTCTACAATTTGTCAATTTGTAGACCAATGTCCAAAATACAAAGGAAATTTTATTTCAAGGGTTTTGGTTCTTTGAGAAATCTAAAATGTTTCAAATTAGGAATTTTTGCAATAACTTGAAAAATAAAAAAAATAACACTTTTTAAATTCCAAATTGGATTAATTTTGACACACGTGTTGAAACTCACCTATGGATATGGTGGAATAGAAGAAATAAGAGTAGCAATTTAGGAGGATAGAGAACCAACCTATATACTTGGCCATTGGTAAAAACACTAAAATTTGTTTCTTATTGTTGATGTAAATTTGGGCTCACATTTGAAATTAGTTAGGACATACTAGGAAATACAATTTTAATTGTTTATAAAGTAGGGAGTAGGTTTTTATTTGGAGCCTTGGATTGGTCTCTATAATTGAGTGTCTAATCTGCTTTATTCTAGCAATATTAATGTATAACATTGATTTATCAAAGTCATAATATTATTAAAGCATATTATGTTAAAATATTTGTATATTTATTTTTTTGTCCCACTTTAATAACATTGATTTTGCAAGGGGCGATGATTTTTTGCCTTTATTAATAGAATAAATCTTTTTATTTTTGAAACTAGTATAAGTGGTTAATTAACTTTGTGAGCCTACATCTTCCGACACCACCAAAGCAACATTTTCAATGATTCCCGCATACCACATTATGAGCGGATATTTACCCACCCTTGATAAATATACGAGCATAACCAAGTTCTTGTATTTGGCAATAAATTCTATTCTAGTGGGTGCCTAACGTCGGTCCATTGTGCCTTCCAAGCAATGGATATTTTTTAAGCTCTCAAGCCCTATAATTCATCAATGAACCCCCAAATTAGCCTAAGTGTAGACGTCACTCCGACTACTTCAATTTGTTGACTATTGTGGTCTCCTAGTAGAACTAAATGTAATCTAAATCTATCACTCCCAGCTTGTAGATCATGTCATGCCCTTTCTAAGAAACTAAGATGCATGGGATTTGGATATTCCTACAAGGAACTATAGTCAGATGAAGTTTAGTTCTTGATGAGGTTATCTAAACTTCATCCATAACCTTGAACCCCTTCCCTAATTCAAATGACCCTAAGTTTTGGACCCTAAGCTTATCCTATCATCTAATGTGTAAGTTCTAAGTTTGGTCTTTGGTGGACGAATTTCATCCAACTTCATCCATTTTGAACCCCAAACTTCATCCGCTCATATCTCAATCGTTATCAACTACCGATTTGGGGCATATTTTATACTTTCGCAACCCCCTTGACTTCTATTCTATGATTCTAAAGCTAAATCTAACATGAACCTCTGACCTAAAGGTGCTACTGACCTCTAGGCCTCAACTCTAATCTATTCTTCTTAAGTAAATGAAATAGAATGGAGGGGAAAGGGTTAGTATCTTATCTTGGCTCAAGGCTCCTCCATTAGGTGGGTGAGACTTTCTTTCAACATGTCCCTCACCGCCATATCACCTTTATGGAGTTAGGTAATTACTTGGATGAATTCCTCACGTCAACTTTTAATACAATCTTTGGTCCTGCTAAGTTTTACCCTAGGATGACTCCCATCTTTCTCCCCTACTTCCTTTTTCTTCCTTTCTTTTCCTTTTGTTTCTACTCTAATTTACACTCCACGTGGAGAGTGGTGGTTGGGGTGGTCACCTACTATTTTTAAGGCCTTATGCCATGAGTTAATGACCACTTGCACCTACTTGTTACTTCACCCCCACTACCCTACAACCCCCGAGACAAGGATTAATGATCCTTTCTACTTGATCTACCCCTACACCCCTAATTAAGACCCATGGCACCTAATGTACTTCCTAATGCTTGAAGGACCTCCCCTAACTCCTATTAAGTCATTTTTTCCTTTTTCTACTCCCACTTGTTGTGTGAAGTCTCATTGGAGAGGTTGAGGTTGTAGGATAGAGAGTGAATGTATATGACTTATTGCTTCTTGTCACTTCTTCTATGGTTTTGCCCCTTTTGGTTTTCTCCTATGGCCTTCTACTTCTCTTTTTCTAACCCCTCTACCTTCTACTTTCCTTCTATCCTACCCTACTTTTATCTTTTTTCTCCCCTATTTCCCTGAGATCCTTGGCCAAACTCCTTCTTGGGCCCTGATTAAACTCTTCTTGGCTCCATTGTCTGTTGTTGGTTATGAGCCCCCAGTTTGTCACTAGGGACTCACTAGGATTTTTTTTTTGTATTTTGTAGTTTTAAGTGTAGTTTTATATACAAAAAAACCCCAAAGAGTGTAAAACCAAAATAGGTATGTTACATAGTAATATAACATTTGGTCTAAAAATAGAGTATTATAGCTAGAATATCTCAAACCACCAATATAAATTAGAACCCGATGAATTGTGGTAAATTAGAGAATTATGTATTAATGATAGAATAGGCTCAAACTCCGCATGCGAGAGACATGTCTAGGCTAAAATTGGTCAAGGGAATCCTAGTGAGGTATTTAGGTTGATTCCCGGCAATAAGTTTTAGTTTTTCCATTGTATTGATGAAATAGCAAAGCCCCAATTGTTGGCCTACATGAATTAATTATAGTAAGACAAGACCATAGAGGAATCTACAACTGAGGGAAGGTGTCTATAGGTAAAAATTATGCTAGGGACTCAACAGCAAAGACGGTTAGCCAAGATTCCCTTCGATGCGAAAGATTCTTTGAGTATCGATATTTAAACAAGGGGGTGGACTTTATACCCTTTAGGCCAATGTGTAGAGTAAAAACATGAGCCTACACATGTGTTGTGGGATTCTATGAGAGGTTCCAAAAAGATTTCAGAATTTTCTAATAGTTAGAAGATGCTCTTCCGAACAATCAACTACCAAAACCTATGATGGAAAATTCCTAGAAATTACTCAAGTGGCAGTAAAATCTCACTAAAAATTAGAGTAGTTTCTATTATGTTAATAAGATACTCCAACAAGTTCTAGGACATTGTGATAGTCAAAAGGGCCCGAACCTGAGAGATTCTCCAACAATCGGTAGAATTTAAAGATTATGGTGGAGGTGACTAGCAAATCAAGAGCATACAGAAGTGGAATGAGGTTGAAGATAGGTCTTTACTTACTCCTTCATATCTACTTAAAAGCCTAAGCTAGGGACTTTTGTTAGAAAAGTCAAACTCCAAAAATTGGATTTTTATCTAATTTGGGCGTTCAATTGGTGCTAGGTTTCATCGAGATTTTGGAGTTAAGGAAAAGAGGTGGGGGATCCATGAGGTTTAAAAATGTCCTTCTAAAGTCAATGGCACAATTCGTTTGTGATTTGAAGTTGATTTCTAAAAGTTCGGTTTTTGGACCGATGTAGAAGGGTGATTGCAAGAAATACTTGTCCTATTTCTTGTCTTGTTGTCTTTGGAAAAGTGATTTTGTGCTCATAACTTCAACATCTTTAGTCCGTTTGGCATGAAATTTGGAAGGAAGGTAGATACAGAAGTTTCAGACATTCCCTAATTTTTTTTTAAATTTAAAAATTATTTTATTATATTAAATCTACCCCCGATTGGATGTCTATTTTGGCCATTTGGGGGGGTTTTAGCACTGTTTTTGACCCAAAAATGTGAATTAGAAGCCACAAATTGGATATGTTGGAGGTGTACTACCTTTTCAAAGATTGATAGAGGGTTTTTGTGAAAATAGCAACATGTTGGTTGTGCACATGGGGTCAAAGTGACCTTCCTTTGCATAAAGGCTACACAGAGGTAAATATTTTCCTACATGAATTTTTTGGTAGAATGGTAGTGCAATCTTCTCTAGCAAAGTGGCTTTTTTTTAAAATTTTTTTTGAATTACTAAAAATGAAAAAATCAACAGACCTTTTTTTTGCTATTTTTTGTTGTCAACAACTTTTATAGTACTCTGTAGTAGTCTATTGTACTATATAGCACTACATAGTACTAAATCAATGGTTCAGATTTACAGGCTCACTATTGATGTACAAAATTGATGGGTCTTCGTAGTATTGCCAGTGCTATGGCCCAAAATTGCAATTTTGATCAAAAAACGTGAATTATTTGTTGCAATCCCTAGAATGTGAAAACTTTGAAAGATGAGGATGAAAATTCAAAGTGATAGGATTGCCTTAGGATAGATGAGAGGAAGTAGGTACCTAGGAAAGAGTATAAAAGGGCATCCCTTCTCCTCTCAAACACCCTCCATTTTGTATTTGGGTTTGTTGGGTCTACTTTTGTTGGAAGTTTTAGGGTTTAGACAAAAAAAACTTGGCGATATTTGTCTTCTTATTGTTTTTTTAGTTTCTTACAAGTTGTAGAGGTCTTAGGGTCCCTTTGCACTTTGTGTCTTCTTGTTATGCAATTGCTAAACTTTGTGTCTCCTTTGTAGTCGTTGTCTTATGTTTGCTTAAGTTTTGAGTACCTAGTTCTACAAACCTTAGAGAAGTTGTTGTTGCCTTCTCCCCTTAGAGTATTGTTACATCTTTTAGAAGTTTGTGGGTGTCCATTAGTCCCTAGTACTAAATCTAGAGCCAACCCCCACCATACCTTAGCGATGCCATTCTAGGGGGGCCTCTAGTTTGTTTTGAGTCTTGTACTAACCATTGCTATATTAACACACCTTACTGTTCTTTGAGGGTGTCCTAAATCCCCATTTTCTACTAACCTTATTTTAGTTTTGCATGTGTCATTGTAGATCTCACTAGAATGGCGAAGTTTTGGACCCCCTAAGTCCCAAAAGTCTTAGATTGTAAGTTAAAGTCCTATCAATGGTGGAGCTATGAACCCCGAGGTATCTACTAGTCTTAGATTTGGTGTTAAATCCAAATCAAAGGCGGAGCTTTGAACCTACCTGATATTCATCTTCAAAGTTAAGTTTCCAAAACATTTTGAAAACAATCCAAAATTTAGTCCCCAAAAGTAGACAATTGGTCCTAATAGTCAAGTCCTAAGTATTCCCCCTAGGTTCATGTTAGTCAACTCTTATGTCCTTTTTTTGTTCATTCAATCCCAAATTGTTTTCAAATCATATAAAATCAAGACTTAGCTCCTAATGTGTAAAAGTGCTAAAATTAGATGAGCACCAGTAGCCCCTACAGAACCAAAAAATACCTGCAATCAGATACTTGTAGTCAAATACTTGCCAGCAGATATCTATAGTCAATTATCTATCAACAAATACCATAGTAGAAGGCCAAGAGGAAGGGGTGGACAAAGAAAAAGGTTGGTCCAGAGTTTGAGGGCTTTGGGGGTCCAAGGTTGGTTTGTAGTTTAGAAGGCCAAGGGGGTTCAAAAATTGGGAGTAAAGAGCAAAAACAAAGAAAGGAAGAAAAAAAGGAGTTAAGTATGTAGGAACTTCACTCAAATAGAAGGAGGAATTGAAGGGAGAATTAGTAGGAAGAATAGAGAGAATGACAAGTAGAGGAAGACTACTTGATGTTAGATAGAAATGAGCCAAGGAAGCTGAGATAGGGGGGAAATCCTACTACCTTTTTTTAGCCATCAGATTAAAGATACAAGGATTATTGAAATAATAGATGTAAGGGGTAGTTCAAGGTGTAAGAAGGGGATGATACATCCCTAAATTGTTTTGAAACATGAAATGAAGGTAGTTGGGCCATCTAAAAGACATAAGAGGAATAATATAGAAGAAAAAGAAAGAGGAAGAGAAGGAAATAAAAGTCAGTGGTAGGAGTAGGATGATTAGACCTTGTACTTTTCTGCCCCAAAATAATTCCATGGCAAGCTTGGCAATGGCCTAGTCTCAAGTTAGACCTATAGGGTTAAGAGTCAGGCCATTTTTGAATATAGAATCTAGAAAAAGAAGCCTATAGCTCTTCAAAAACATAAAACATGTTGAAATTGGAGTCAAAATGAGAAAGTTATCGATGGATGAAGTTTAGGACTTAGTGTGGATGAAATGTTTATAAAAGTGTCCAATTAAAGCCAAACTCCAGATTTAGGTAGCACCAAACCACTTAAGAACCTCCATGATGTTTCAAGTTAGTTTGAACTAGGGAACTAGATCTAAATTGTGAATGAAGTTTGCTGAACGAATTAGTGATCAAACTTCATCCGCCCATAACTTTGGCTAGGAAGGTTAGATGGGGACAAATTCTATATTTATGGAAAGGGCAAAGATTCATCTAAGAGATGGTATTGTTAGTTCCTTGCAGACTAGTCCTTCACCCAAAACCATAGTGACCTACTTCATTTGGCTAGTTACCTTAGTTTTGCATTAGACATTATATTTTGTGGTATTTCTACACATTTGGGTACACTTAGGTACTTAGAAAAGATCCATTGCTTGGAAAGTACAATGGATCGCGCTTAGACACCTAAAAGTATAAATGTTTAGTTAAAACCTAAGAACTTGGTTGTGCTCGAGATTTACCAAGGGTGGATAAATTGATGCTCACATTGGTCGAGCTTCGTTGCTTATTGCCGGCTTGCTCTCCTAGTACCTAGCCACCAGGCCACTCTCCCAATATCCAACCATTGACTCTGTCTCTCGATACTTGGCTCTTTGCTCAATGGAATGCGGGGATCTACAAGGTCCGATTGGAAGGTGGATGTTGGAGCTGTTGGAGTTTGAGCTTGGTGTTGTCACTACAAGAGAAAGGGGTGTTTTAAGTATAGTCCTAGACATATAGACCAATAAGTAATGACCTTAAAGGGTTGTTTTTAATAAAAATTTACTAAACATACAAGTATTTTGTCACAACGTGCAATTTTCGATTTTTTTGGTTTACCTAGTCAAGCTAACTGGAAAATACATATAGGTATCCGGAATTAGCTAAGGAACCATTTAGATCTGAATATGAAGCAGAAAATGAGATAGTGGAAAGATCTACTCAATCCAGTTTCTAGGGAGTGAATGGATAGGAGCGAATGTCTGACCGAATACCTTAGACGAATTGGATCCGAAACGAGTCAGGATGAGGTGGCAAGGAGTCCAACGGCTATAAAAGAGCTAGAGCTACCTAGATCAAACTCTTTCTCATTTTCATTTGCCCAGTACTATTTGTGCTCTATGTTTGCCTCTGCGCCTGTCGATTAGTTTCCCGTGATAGACTTTTGTGCTAGTGTCCGTTGCGAGACTTGTGGTTTTTGAGCATTCGAGCTTTAATTACCGGTTGAGATCGGGGAGTGAAAGCGAGAATGAGGTATGCGGCTAGGAGAGACAGTGATGGAGTATCGAAAAGGGTCCCGAGCACACTCATCCGTGTCCATGCCGCAGCTTAGGAGGAGTAGAGGCGGACAAGCTAGTATACCACCAACGGAGGTGAAGCTCCGGAAGGTAGTTCCGGTTGTTTCCTCCACTGAACCAGCCAAGTCCCAACTCATGGAAGATTTAAACTCCATGGGTTGCCTGGGATTTGTGGAGAAACCTTGGGGCTTCAAAGAAGAGTCCATAGTCAGAGAACTCTTGGGCAAGCTGTCCAATGAGTTTGACAACACTCTGAGAGCCGTTCCACATCTGTGGACGGAAAACGTGTGGAGAGCAGTCTATAGTTTCCGGGCAGGAGGGCTAGGAATGGCAAGTCGGAAGGATGAGTTCTGCCGCGGAAAGTTCGCGGGAGCAGTCAACCCGAAAGACAGATACGCTGTGGATGACTGCATCGATGAGCGGCAGCGCTGGCTGCTGAAGTTCTTAGTTCCAGTCCTTCATCCAGAAAAACCGACAAGGGTGACTATCTCCCTTGCCAACACTATTTTCGGCGCTTTGAGAGGAGACCGGAAAGTTGACTAGGCTTGGATCATTTCCGAGCTGGTCACCCAACTCATAGGAAGAGTGGGGAAGAGTAGGGCCACTCCGGTGTGCCCCTATCTCATGCACCTCTATCATTCTCACCAGCTCCTGAGCGCACCAGAGGAGAAGAGGTGGAAGGCTCAGGAAACTCTCCTAAAATACGGAGAATCGGAAACAGATGAGGAGATGGAATCCGATTCTGATCCCAAGGAGAACAGTGAGTCAAAGGAAGAGGAGGCGCCAAGGCCGCCCATCAAATGGTAGAAGACGACCTCTCCCAACAAGCGGGGGACGTCGCCCGCTCGTGACACCTCGGCCCCAGAGGAGAAGCCGGAGGTCGAGAAGACAGTGTGAGAAGAATCAGATCCCGAGGATCTGTTCAGATCACTCGTAAAAACCTTATACGACATACGAGCGGATTGGGAGTTGAAGAGGAAGATCTTGGTAGCAATCGGGAGGATGGTGGGAGCAGCACCCGACAAAGAGCTACTGGAAAAGGTGGTGGGTTGTATCTCTGATCCAATAGAGGCCCGGAAGTAGGAAGCAGAGATCCGCTAGTTACAAGAGGAGGTGGATCGGATGAAGACGGAGATCCTGGTGCACAAGAAGAACTTCACAACCACCAAGTCTATTGCAGAGGATGCTCGGCAGATGATGGAGCAAGTGAAGGCCACGTTCGGGGAGACCGAAATGGCCCTCACCAAAGCAAAGTTGTTTGACGAGTGGGTGCATGAGGAGAAGAAGCTATCCGGTTCCCGGATGGTGAGGATTCTCAACGACTTTGCCGAGCAGGTAGAAACGGCAATGAAGGAGGCACGGAAGGCAGCGGACCAGATGGAGGAGAGTACCCGGATACTGTCGGGAGCAACTTGCTCTCGCGGTATTCGACTCTCGGATATCTCTCTCCCGGATTCGTTCCCGGAGGTGACAGTAGGAGAGGGGAAGGATACGACCCCCAAGTCCAAGAGAACAACCCAGGCCGACATGCCTGGAACCGCCATCAACTTGGACTCACCACCCGCATCCACAGAAGGCAATCCGGTTCCTCGACCTCAGGAGATAGAGAGGAGTCGGAACCTAAACAATGTTTTCGAGCAGATGGACCCGGGAGCGGATAGCGCGACCATCGGATCACGAATAGAGGCTTAGGATGTACAGAGTAGGTAGAGTAGGAACGGATACGGAAATTGTTCCGATCCAGTTGGGAGTAGGTAGGACCGGAAAGTTCGACCGAGATGGCGGAGGAACTTTTGCAGGTTTTCCCGCCCATTTGTAACTTTTTGAAATGTATATAGTTAGCACCCGCGAGGGACGCTGGGAGTCTTCTTTTTGCAATTTCTGTTGTACCTTTGTATGCACTCTGTTGCTGTGTTTGTCTCCCAAGCTTGGCAGGTTCGCATGATGTGGAGTTAGGAAGGTGTAAGGCAGAGTTGTGATTAGATTTCTCCCCTTAGTGCGATAGTTTCCGATCCTTAGTGTGTGTGCAGGTTGTGTAAGTGTTGGGAGTGTATTTCAGTGCCTCAGCAAGATCTAGGGTTTTGAAGTTCCGGGTGAGATAGCCGCTGTTAGGCTAGGTGGATAGGGAGGGTATCCTTAGTCGCACTAGAACTCCTGGACAGGTAGTCCGGTTGAGTGTCTGATCTTCTGAGAGGTCACACCACCTTAGTTGGTAAATGGAATGATCCTAGTTATTGTTGGAATAGACAAGTACACTTGTAACCACCTAGATTTGCACGAGTAGGAGCCGGCATTGAGGTCATTGTAGTAAGAACAGATCGTACGGGGGATCTCTATGTGACCTGCATTCCGGATTGATGTCAGGAGTGTTGTGAGGGATCAAACCGGATTCGAATTAGTTAGGAGAGGAAGGGAGAAAACAGTGGGTCTTCAACCACTATAATCTGCAGAAGGAGTGGTGGACCTACCACTCAAAAACCCAAGCGGCGAACCCTCTGATGGTCCAATAGAGGCAAAACTAAACCGGAAGAGTGTTGAAGAGGTACAAGAACCAGCTGGAGCGGATTGGTTCAGAGCAGTACCAGGACCGGAATTGTTTAGGTCCTGGAGATTTGGAGAATTGGGTTAACCGGAGGATTAAAGAATCGGATGGGAAGAAATCCGGTCCTAATCCTCTTGGTGGTTGGTTGTTTCCGGTTTTAGAGCTAGGACCGGAAAGGAAGTGTTAGAGGGTGAGAGAGCTTACTCGCCCAAATCAAGTAAATACTTCACAAAATCTTGTGGGTTCGATCTTTAGAGTCACTTCGTTATGCTCTAGAGTGATTTTTGTGAGCATAATAGGGAATTTACTTATCCTGTGCTGCGACATATTTCTAATAATTTTTTACTGAAAACACCTCTTTAACGTCTTTACTTACAAGACTATATGTCTAGGACTATACTTAAAACACCCCTTTCTCTTGTAGTGTTTACTATTGGTTTTTTGTTCTCGGTGTTGTTGGAGCCTCACCATACTAACTACTAAGATATGGGGACCATGACCTTGCTAAGTGTGACTTGAGAAGCCACTTAGCCCTACTAACCTAGATTTGGAGGGGGGGTAGGGACTTAGCCCGCATGGACTTGTGGGACACTCAAAACTCAAAGAACTAGGGCCTATTATCTAAATTTTGGGTACTAAACTTTGGTTTGTTTTCAAGATGTTTTAGAAACCAAATTTTGGACGTGAGCACCGGATAGGTTCAAAGTTCTATCATTGATTTGGATTTAACACCAAATCTAAGATTAGTAGGTATCTTGGGGTTCAAATCTCTGCCATTGGTAGGATTTTAACACACAATCTAAGATTCTTGGGACCTAGGGGGTCTAAAGCTTCATTGTCTTGGTAGGACCCATAATGACACGTGTAAAGCTAGGACAACATTAGTAGAACATAGGGACTTAGGATAGCTTGAGAGAATCATGACAAGTGTTAGTATAGCAACTGTTGGTACAAAATTCAAAGCAAATTAGAAGCCCCCAAGGTATAGTGGGGGATTGGCTCTAGATTTAGTACAAGGGACTAATAGACATGTACAAAACCTCCAAAAGACGTGACAAGATCCAAAGGGAGAAGGCAACAACACGCTCTCCAAGGTTAATAGAATTGTATGCTTAAACTTAAGAAAACTTAAGAAAACTTGAGAAAACTTGAGACAACAACCAAAAAGAGGACACAAGACTTAGAAATAACAAAACAAAAAGACACAAGGGACAAAAGGACCCAAGACCTCTACAAGCTTGCAAAACACTAACAAAAGAGACAAAAAAGATAAGAGAACAAGCTTTGCCAAGGTTTTTGGCTAAATACCGAAAGTTTTAATACAACTTAGACCCAACAGACTCAAATACAAAATGGGGGTGTTTTGAGAGGAGAAGGGCATATTTTTTATAGGTGGTTGGGTACCCCACCTCTCTTTAAGTTACAAGCCAAAAACTCTGTCCCCAACATGGGACCCCTAAAACCCTAGATCTTCATAAGATTTTTGCCTACAATTAGGACGTTGACTTCCTATCTCCTACAATGGTTCAACTTCTAATTTTTGGAATTTAACTCCAATTTACAAATGGATTGCATCATTGTTTCCAAAAGGCCCATTTCTAATCTAGAGAATTTCCTACATTCCTTTTTCCTTCACAAAAATCCATCGAAATCGAGTGTCAACTTCAATCAAAAAAGGGTTGAATATTTAACTTTTGGAGGTCGCCTTTTCTAAGGAAGGTGATTGGATGGGGTGGTTTGGAAAGTCCAAGGGGGTAAGAAAAGACCCTTTGTTGACTTCGTGAGCTCTTGGGATGCCAGTCAACTCCCTGCAAATATTGACATATCGTTTAAATTGGAGAGAACCTCTTGGTTCGGATACCTCCTGCTATCAAAATGCTTCGAAACTTGTCGGGGCCTATTATTAATATAAAAGAAACTATCCTAATTTTTTAATTGAGATTTTTATCGCCCTTTGGAGAATTTTTGGGAATTTCTAGGAATTTCCCGTCGTTGGTTTCAGCACTTAATGAGTTAACGTGTGGAAAGGATATTTCTATTAGTCAGAAAATTTTGAAACTTTTTGTGGTACCTCTCATGGTATCCTAAAATGTTCATGCAAGCTCATATTCTAATTTTGCACATGTAGATATGTGGAGGATAAATCCTACCCTCCACTAAATACTTGTAAACTAGGGAGTCTTTCACATACAAGGAAATCTTCACAAATGGACTTCACTTTCAATCCTCTGGCATGCTCTTGACCCTAGATCACCCTGTATGGGTTGTAGATTCTTCTACAAGTCCATGTTGAAAGATTTTCCCCTACAATGTTAACAATTCGAGCTTCTACAATTTCGTTGGTGGAATGGAAAAACTGAGATCTATCCTTGGAAAGGGACTTAGGGATTTTACATGACTTCTCTCGGCTCGATCTTAGCTAGACTAGGCTACTAATTTAGTAGGTTTGCTATTTTAGGCAACTTCACTCAAACCTTTTAACTTCCACCATTTTGGATTCTAACCTATGTACATGTAGGCATCTGAGGTGTTTCTAGACCTAAAACCTTATTGGAGACGAAATATTATTTTTGGTATGTCACAACTTATTTGGGCCTTATACTCTTTTCTAGGTTTTTTACATCTAATTACCTCCTGAATTGCGAAATTTGAAAAAAAAAGAAAAACTATAAGTTCCAAGTGAGGAATTGGGAGCTTATACATGCCACTAAACATTCCTTTACAAAAGTCCATCCATGTAATGCTCGACAACAAAACTCAAACACTAAGAGCATCTCCATCCTCACTTATCATTAACAACCAAGGCAATTTTTGCAAGGGCTAAGAGTTGGGGCACCTGCCATCTCTATTCACTAGACTTTTTTATAATTGTGAATGCATTTTATTTTTTCCTTGTAGCTCAACATCACATAGACAGGGAAATTTTCTCAAAGCTCGAAGTTGACTATTTTGTCAACATGTTTTAACATTTTGTAGTTGAGTGGCAAGGATTTGATGGTGGATCATGGTTGGAAGGTGGTAGAAGGGTGTAGGGGTAGCCAAAATAATTGTAGAGGGGTGCTAAAATCCATCACAACTCATATATAGGATTTGGGATTCTTGCAAATGTAGGCAAGATCGCTTTTGGAGCTCTATGCCTTCAATAGTATTCCTGGATGTCAAAGAGCAAATAGAACAGAGGTCAACTTTAGAGCTCTAGCTATTGGACCAAGTAGAGTGGGAGCATGTTCAAAGAAAAGAGTTGGTGATGCAATCCAATTCTCACAATTAGAGGTGACAAATTTCCACGTTAGAATCATAGTACGATCCTCACAAAGAGTCACAACATTTTTAGAGCTTACAATCATGAAACAATTAAATGATGGAAAGAGAGGTGACACAATAAAAACAAGAAACTATCACAATTTAGCTTCCAATGGCAGTCTTGATGCATCATAGGGATGCAATTTAAATTAGGAGAAACAATTCACAAGTTCTATGATGGCCATTTCCCAAGTCCATATGACAAGCAACCAATAAAATCACTTCTCATTTTGGAAATGAATTCATAAAAACCCTAAAACCTATACATTATGATAGTTTGAGGCCTAAGGTATTTAGGCCTTTTTATTCTTGAGAGTTTGAATGAGTACAAATTTAGGCATGATGTCAACAAATTTATTGTTACATCAACAAACTCTAGATTTGCAATTAATTCAGATTGATCTAGAAGTCATTATGCACATGGCTAGAAAATTGTACTATATGAAGAATGTGAAGTAATCCAACTTCACATTTGATTATTGTTAAATGTTGGTTAAAGATTCAAAATCTAGGCCTTGTGAGGCTTCACAAGATTGAATTCAAGTAGTATTATATTCTTCTTTTTAATTCAAAAATTTGGAATTTGGACTCTTTATTTGTTTTGGGCACCTACAATGGGTGCTTTGTTGTGGATGAGTGGATGACTAATTTCAAAGTTCAATGCATGTGTTGTAGTACCTAATACAACAGGAGGCAATATGGACATAATACAAGGCTCTTATCTCAACTTTCCTTGGAGCTTGAGGTTCAATTTCTAGGGTATGTTATCTCAAGTGAGGGTAAATTTGGTGTATAATAGTTGTGTTTGTTTGGACAATGTATACGAGAATATGAACATTTAGGAAGTCCATGGCTACAATTCACAAAGTCAATGGGATGGACTTCCTTATATGAACTTGAGAATGCAAACAACATAACAAATTTTTAATAATATAGGAGAAAGAGATAGATTTGTAGAAGAAGAGAATGAAAATGGAGACTATAAAAATAATGTTAGTATAGAGCTCACTTTGAATAATGAAAGTTATTATGAATGTTAGTATTGTAAATTTGTAATGCATATATGTAAATTTATGTCATATTAGCTCTTTTAAGTGCATACAAATGTTCAATGAGGTTCCCTCTCAAATCCTAGTGAGTATTTGCATCATCTATCTCCCTAATGTTTGTGATCATCTTATCAAATATTAACCTTCTACCATACAATAATGGAGTATCTTCTTGGAATTCTATCACTATGTCATTGAGACTTGATACATCTTATTTGTCCTCTTTTATTATAGTGTAGAAGATGCAATAAACAAATTTAATATCCACTATTTGTCACGACTCTCATCAAGAGGCGTGCCCGGCCACCTTGGTGAGCAAGGGAGACATTGGGGGTGACTCCCCAAGCCTTGCAAGAGATGAGGTGAGGGGGACTAGGGGTCCCGAGCGATCAGAGCGATGTAGCGTTTTGATCCCGAAGAATTTGGGGGCGTGTCGCACATGCTTGGAAAGCTTGTGAGAAGACCCGTCCATAGGTCCAAAGACTGCGAGAATCTGAGTAATGAGTCAAAAGATATGGCTCCTCAAAGTTGGCAGCATCCCGGCCGCGTCCCGAGGCATAGGGACGTGGGAAACAAGGTTTGGGAGGGTTTATTGGAGCCAAATAGGGCATGCCGCATATCATTGGAAAGCTAAGGAGACAATCTTTCCAGAATGATAAGGCTCATGAAGAGATGAGCTGTGAGATAAAAGTTATGGGCATTCAAAGAGGGTGGAGTCCCGGAGAACTACACCTCCCGGGGGACTCGTACCTTTGGAGGGCCATAACTTCCTCAATACTCGTCGTATTGGGGAAAGTGAATAGTGCACAGTGATCTACGGAAATTTAGATCACGAAAATGGGCTCGCACTTGGGATTTGGAGCCTGGAGCTAAAAGTTATCCCGATGGGAAGATCGGGAGTCTTTTCGGGGTCCGGTTTGGGGATACCACTTGAAAATGGGTGGTCTTCCAAGATGGGGTGCATCTTGGGGGTTCCCAGTGACCTCTAGTATGGGGGGGGGGTTGCCGAATCCTGCAGAGAGTACTATGAGGAGGGGTGGTCTCCCTCCTCACTCCCGGATGGTGCCATGGTGAGCCTAAATGGCCCCGAGTGGTGAGGCTAGTGTTGGAGCCTCACCACCACTTGTGTGTTACCATGGAGTGCTTGTGCACTCCTTGATACCAGTTGGGTGGTGTCCCACTCTACACTAGGCCATGGTGTGAGTCCCGTTTGGTGAGTCCCGATTAGTGAGTCCCGAAATGAATTGGGTTGGGCCTAGTGGGGAGTTGGGTCCCATTCAAAGGCGGTTAGCACCGGTGGGAGTAGTGCCTCATCGAGTGCTTGGACATCAATGGAAGTTCCGCCCCATGTCATCAAATGACATGCCCGGTGTCTTGTGGGAGTTAAGTGTTGGAAGGAAAGGATTGGGAGTCACGGAGGAATGGGGAACCCTGTGACTTGAGTTGGAACCTTACATTGTAGGTGCGTGGCATGTGCAGTGTTAGGAGACCGTAAACCTTATTGGCACTAAAGTGAAGTGCTTGGAAAGTGAGCTTAAGATGGTAAGTGTCACTAAGGGGCGCGACTCTATTACTTCCATACTCCATTGTCAACATAAATTTTAGATAATAGTAAATCGGGCTTAAAGGATATGGAAACAACCCTCCACGTTTTTATGAATGGCCTATTTTTTCTATGCAAAGTAACTCTTTTTTTCATAGCTAGACTAGTGGATATTTTGAACAAAGCAAGTCCAAAAGGGGTGTAAGCCCCTAATTTGTCACCAAGGGCTCATTCTTTTTTTTCTCGTATTTTGTCATTTTAAATGCACTTTTATATTCAAAAAGTCCAAAAAAGAGTGTAGAACCAAAATAAGAGTGTCACATTCCAATATAGTATTTGGTCTATTTTTAGAATATTATAGCTAGAATGGCCCAAGCACGAATTGTAAATAGGTTAGAACCAAACTAATTGTAGCAAATTGGTCAATTATGAGTGATGGGTGTAGCAGGCTCAAAAACCCATATAGAGAGGACATCTCTAGGCTAGAATTGGTTGAGGGAACCCTAGTGAGACATAGAAGTTAGTTCCTAGAGATAGGTTTTAGTTTCTCCATTCCACCGACAAAATAACAAAACTCTAATTTGTTGACTAACAGATGTCGAAAATATCAAGATGGGACCATGGAGGAATCTCAAGTCCAAGGAGGGTGGTTTGGGGTTAAAACCATGCCCAGGAACCAACGACGAAGTCGGTTTGCCAAGATTCCTCCTAGTGTAGAAGATTTCTTGGCCATTAATAATTAAACAAGGGGGTGGATTTTGTCCCCCCTAGGCCAATGTGTAGAGTGAAAATATGAGCCTACACATGTGTCATAGTATCCCATGGGAGGTTTCACGAAAAGTTTCAGAATTTTTTTATAATCAGAAAATGTCTTTCCGGATGGTCAACTACCCAAACCTGCGATGGGAAATTCCTAGAAATTCCCCAAGTGGCGTTAAATTCCCAATAAAAATTGTTGTAGCTTCTTTTATGTTAATAAGATGCCCTGACAAGTTTCACAACATTCTAATAGTTAGAAGTACCTGAAATTGCAACATTCCCCAACAATTAATCAGGATTGTTTTGTCAAACGCATTTTGGGGTTTGGGTGTCGAGTTGTTCGTTTGATGTCGCGTGTCGTATTAGATGAGTGTCACATATACTAGACAATTTTGTCACATAAGGCCTTATCTTAGTAGTAGAGACAATTTGAAATCTCCCTTTATTTATGATCCATAATTTAGAATGTAATAAGTGATTATTAAATTGAGACACTTCAATAAAATGAAACTCAAATATGTCAAGATTGAAAATAGGAAGTGCTTTATTTGAAAGTCAACCTTAAAGTTGACTTTATTAGATGGACAAGGGGGTCTACTAGACGTGTTGGACGTCGTGTTTATCGTATTGTTGAGTTGTTCAGCCAAACATCCATACAATTAATAGATTTTGAAGTCCACGGCGGGTTTGACTGGCAGAGCAGGAGTACAGGAAGCTGAATGGGGCCCAAGATAGGTCTTTTCTCACTCCTTTGTATCTACTTAGGAGCCTAGGCGAGTTACTTTTGCTAGAAAATTCAACCCCCCAAAGTTGGAATTTTTCCCGATTTTGGCATTAAGTTGGCGCTAGGTTTCGTTGCAATTTTGAAGATAACAAAGGAGGAGGGGATTCATCCAACCTAAAAATGGCCTTCTGTAACCAATGGTGCAATCCGTTTGCAATTTGGAGTTAATCTCCAAAATTTAGCTTAGCGGACCAGCATAGGATGAAAACCTTGAGTTTTGGATGAAATTCCAAGAAGATAAGGTTAATGTGAGGTGGATGCTCGGAAAAGAGTATAAAAGGGCACCCCTTCTCCTCTCTCATCACCCCCTTTTGTGTAATTGGGTCCAATTTGTGTTGGAAATCGTGGCATTTTAGCCACAAGCTTTGCAACGGTGTTTTTGGTGCACTTTTTGTCATTGTTATTGTTTTTGAAGCTTATAAGGTCTTTGTGGGTCCCTTGCGTTTTCTTTTAACTAAGTGTCGTACTAACTTTTCCAAGCTTGAACTGAAAAGCTTTTGCTAACTTCCTAGGTTGCTAGAGGTTGTGGGTGCTTACCTTTGAGAAACCCCTTTTTTGTCACTCTTCTTGTCTTGTTGTGTATTAACCCTAGAGCAACCCCCCATGTAACTGGCGATGCCACTTTGGAGGGCCTTTAGTTCACGTCATTGAAATAACTAACCCATGTCTCTAGCCTTTGAGTGTCCAAGGCCCTTTCCTTGTTTTTTGTCCTTATCTCTAACAGTGATGTGTTATTCCTTGTTGAGAGACACGAGGATGTAAGAGTAGTAGGTCCTTCCCATACGGCGAAGCTTTGAACCCAATAGGGTAAAAGAGTGCTTGTGGTGTGTGAGATAGTGGAAAGACGGCGAAACTTTGAACCCCCTTGGGGTGAAAAGTCTTAGTGGTGCGTTAAAAAAGGGAATGACGGTGAAGCTTTGACCTCCCTTGGGGTGAAAAGTCTTATTTGTGCGTTAAAAAGGGGAACGACAGCGAAGCTTTGACCCCCCTTGGAGTGAAAAGTATTAGCAATGCATTCAAATCATCTCACGAGAGAACCGTGAGACCATGTGCCTCCTCCCTACACAAGGTTTAGTTCCCAAAACGGATTGGAAACAAACCAAGGTTTAAGACCTCACAACAGAAACTAGAAGTCGAGGTTAGCATAGGGGATAATTAATAAAGCCTTTGCCTACGCAAGCCTAGCCTCCTACCCACTAGCAATATCGCAACCCTTTCACACCTCCCATTTTTGGAGGTTTAGCATAAGAGAGGAAGAAAAAAATACCCCAGTTCAATACCCCGGCCCAACACTCCAACCCCTATCTCCAGCACTCCAATACCTGGGGAGGGGGGAGGCCCTAACCACGTACCACGGATGGGCAACACCTGCCAACAAGGCTTGGGATTGGGTTCAGCACAGGAAAAGGGAAGGGAAGTCTAGCAATAGAGAATTGATATGGCCAAGTCCAAGGAGGAGGGATGAGAGAGGGGAAGGAGAAGGGGGGTGATCCTTGTACTAAAACACTAACGGGAGCGGGGAGTCCAATGTCCCAACTTCTAAAACTAGCGTAAAAATAAAGAAAAACAACCCAAGCGGAGATGGCGGAAGTCCGAAGGAATGAGGATGAATGACAAGAGGGAGGACAATTTGAAGGAAGAAGGTGAAGGTCAATATGATAGGGCAAAATCCCCAACACTTATTTAAGTCCTTAGATTAGAATAAGGTGAACTCCACGAGATTAAGTGTGATATGTAAATAGAGGGCGTAAGAAGTAGTACATAAGAAGTAGCTCAACTTTGGAGGAAGGTATGACATGTATTTATGATTAGCTTAGTAGGTAAGACCGGGGGGTAGTTGGGCCGCCATAGAGTGTGAGAGGAAAAAAAAAAGGGAGGAAGAAAGAAATAGGAGAAAAAATCAACAATTAAATCCTTGTATCAATTTATTTTATGATTAGAACAGTGGTTCGTTGTCTCACGACACGGGAGTTCATGGCAAAGGAGGTAGAGCTTCTGTCGGACACGAACTGCAATGCAAGTTCCGAGGTATGAGTTAATCCTTTCCAACCCCTCTCTAGGTCCCTGATTAGAAGCTTGTCACGACCCTCATCATAAGGTGTGCCCGTGCCACCTTGGTGAGCAAGGGGGACATTGGGGGTGACTCCCCAAGCCTTGCAAGAGATGAAGTGAGGGGGACTAGGAGTCCTGAGCGATCAGAGCGATGTAGCGCTCTGATCCGGACGAATTTGGGGGCGTGTGATACGTGCTTGGAAAGGTCTTGAGAAGACGCTTGTAGCCGTCCAAAGAACGCGTGATTTGGACTTGCGAGTCAAAAGTTATGGGCGTTCAAAGTTGGGGGTGTCCCGGTCGCGCTGGGAGTGCCCTGGCCGCGCCAGGAGTGTCCCGAATCTTTGGAGGGCGATATCTTTGCGAGTACTTGTCCGAATGGAGCAAGTGAGTAATCCATCGGCATCTACGCGTCGCGTAGATGTCGAAAATAGGGTCGCATGTGCGATTTGGATCCCGGGACGCAAAGTTATGCCGGGTGGAAGTTCGGAAGTCCCAAACTAATGCGAATCGGGAGAAACGGGGTGGTCTTCCAAAACCAAAGGGTGTTTGGGAGTCCCCCTTGACATACAAGGGGGGGGGGGTGCCGAATCCCGCAGAGAGTACTATGAGGAGGGGTGGTCTCTCTCCTCACTCCCGGATGGTGCCATGGTGAGTCTAAATGGCCCCGAGTGGTGAGGCTAGTGTTGGAGCCTCACCACCACTTGTGTGTTACCATGGAGTGCTTGTGCACTCCTTGATACCAGTTGGGTGGTGTCCCACTCTACACTAGGCCATGGTGTGAGTCCCGTTTGGTGAGTCCCGATTAGTGAGTCCCGAAATGAATTGGGTTGGGCCTAGTGGGGAGTTGGGTCCCATTCAAAGGCGGTTAGCACCGGTGGGAGTAGTGCCTCATCGAGTGCTTGGACATCAATGGAAGTTCCGCCCCATGTCATCAAATGACATGCCCGGTGTCTTGTGGGAGTTAAGTATTGCAAAGAAAGGATTGGGAGTCACGGAGGAATGGGGAACCTTGTGACTTGAGTTGGAACCTTACATTGTAGGTACGTGGCATATGCAATGTTAGGAGAGCGTGAACCTTGGTGGCATTGAGGTGTTAAGTGTTTGGAAAGTGATCTTAAGGTGGTAAGTGTCACTAAGGGGCGCGACAAAGCTAGTGTTTTGGGCGGAGGCCTACCCCTAGATTAGACTCTAAGGACTGTAGGTCAGGTCATTTCCAGGTACATAAGCTTAAAGAAGGAGGCCATGGCTCTTCAAAACCCTAAGGCACGCCCTAATCGGGTGAAAATTGAGAAAGTTATTGCCGGATGAAGTTTAGGGTCAAATTGGATGAAGAATAGCTAAACTCCGAATTTGACAGAGAGTTAAATGCATTAGGAGGAGGCTCCCAATTAGGGTATAGGTCCTAAAAGAAAAGTCAATTCCGAATTATAGGTTAGGAAAAATTAGCAGATGAAGTTTGGGCAAGGCTTGGATGAAAATTTGGTAGAAATCCCCGATCAGGGTCCAACTCCAAATCTAGGTAGGGGAAATCTTTAAAAACCATCCCCCAAAATTTCGGATCTTTTTGAAATGGGGAGCTAGGTGTAATAGATGGATGAAGTTTGAAGAACTGAGTAACGATCAAACTTCATCCACCCATAACTTTGGCTTGGAAGGTCGGATAGGGTCGAGTCTTATGTTTTTAGAAATGGAACGAGATGAACTAGATGGTTCCTAGGATAGTTCTGCCTTGGTACAGGTTCCATTCAAATCCTCCAGCAGGCACTCCATTTGGTTGGCCCAAAACATTGGAAGTAGTTTAAGCAAATCTTACAATTTGGGGTCACTTAGTAAAAAGATCCATTGCTTGGAAGGCATAGTGGACCACACTTAGACACCCAAAGGTAGGAGTCACTTAGCCGAAACCCAGAACCTAGTTGTGTTCGTGAATTACCAAGGGTGGGTAATTTGGGGCTCACACATACCATATCTTACTAGTAGCTTTAGCACCGAATTGCCTAATAACTAATTAAAGTGAAAAATAAGGTGAGATGGCTTAAAATTTAATATTCAAAATTGTGGCATTTGTTTAAAAATATATTATATAATTTAGACATTCATTTAAGCTAGGTTACCGAAATTGTTGATAAACTATTGGAATATAATTAATTTCATCAAGTCACAAGCATCGCCTTCCCATTCTCTATGAAAGTCATATTATTTAAGAAAATGGAGGTCACTACCAAGTTATTATTGTCATAATGCGTCGCAAATTTTTTAATTGGCTTCATTTTGTTTCTCATATGATATAGTAGTTATTCTTGTTTTTGTGAATTTGTATCTCAATAGAGTGGAAAATGGTGAGGCAAAAGACTTTGCAATGTATATTTGCACCAATTGACAAGGCAGAGCAAGAAATATGTGTGGAGTGTTTGTTTGCAACTTTGGATGCAAAGATGGAGTTGGAGAAAGAAATGGAAAAGGAGGTTGTAAAGAAGACAGTTGGAAGACCAAAAAAACAACTTGAAGTTGTTTAGGTTATACCAAAGCAAGAGATGGATGAAAGAGCACCATCATAAAAGCGAAGGTTAAAGGAAGCTATACAAACTAGTTTTTGCTTCCTTTATAGGGACCTATGTATGTTGCTATGAAGCAACATAAGAATTATACAATTACTTTGCATTACATGCATACAAAGTACCAAGAGAGATTAGAAGTATCTATACCAACCTTTCTAGAGGCTCTTTATAGCATTGGTTTACCGTTTACTCCTATAGGAAAGATAAGAGGAGTTGAAAGAAAAAATTTCAATGAGACTTGTTCTTTCAATGGGGGTTCACAATATTCTTAGGTGCTTTCAAAATTTTTGGAACTTGAAGAGGAAATAATCCAAGTGCTTATGTCCTCTAAAGAAGCTAGACAACCTCTATTTGTTGCAACAATTAGGATTTTGATTTATAAAAGACATCTTAAATAAATGCAAGAAGAAAGAACAACATTTAAAGTGATTCTAGTTTGGACATTGGAATTTGTTCATTGCAACTTAAATTGGAATTATAGGGTA
This sequence comes from Straminergon stramineum, assembly GCA_963920665.1. Taxonomy (NCBI): domain Eukaryota; kingdom Viridiplantae; phylum Streptophyta; class Bryopsida; order Hypnales; family Calliergonaceae; genus Straminergon; species Straminergon stramineum. The sequence goes on from OY987264.1 coordinate 23,718,419, forward strand.
GGTGCAGAAGTTGTTGAAAAGATACCAAAGGATTGAAAAGCGCAAGGGTTGAAAATCACACAAAGGATAGTTTACCTTGTAAAAGCACATTCTTTAACCCCTAAGTTTTTTATAAACATTGATCAAATAGGGATTCATTTAGTTCCAATAGTTAGGGCTCATCATAGGCAATGAAGGGGTCAAAATTTGTTTTCATTCATGGAATTGAAGACAAGAGGAAAATTACTACTTCAATATCTTCATCAATAGCCAAAAATCTTTCACCATTCCAAATTGTATTTGCAAGGTTGACACAAAGAAATTTGCTTCTAAAAAATATTGGAAGATGAATTGTGAGGTAGTAGGTTGGCCCCTAACTTGTTCAAACTATCATTGGTCCAATCTCACAATTTGTCAAGAATTTGTGGAGAAGACTTTACAACCCTATAGACTTCAAATGATAGAGCATTTGCTCATGGACAAATCATCCAAATTAATTTGGTTGATAGATTGTTGGAGTTTGTACAAATCAAAAGCATTCATTTCATGGATAAAGGATAAACACCTTGAAATCTTTATCTTTTTTGTGCCTACAAAATATTTATGTGTTTTACAACCAGTTGATGTTATTTTTCAACAACCTTTCAAACATGGATTTAGGAAAGACCTTGACAATTACAATTCAAGTGACATTGACAAACAACTTGACAACAAAGAAGCAAAAGATATTTAGATAGATACAAAGATGTCTATTCTAAAGCCCTCCCTTTGAGGATGGATTTTGAAAGCATGGGGATATGTCAACAAGGCACAAATGATTAAGTTAAGATGGTGACAATATGAATTACAAAAACATTCCAAAAAGCATTTCAAGTGAGTGCTATTGATGAATGTTTGAAAACACCATTATTTCAAGAAAATCCTTTAGCAATTGAAGAAGAATAGAATGATAAGGAAGTTGACATAGACATAGATGAAAGCATTCAAGACGTAATCCAAGATCCTTTGAAAGTTGTTGTTTATATTGCATCATCAAATCAAAATAATTTTTTTTTCAAAAACAAAAGTTCCAAAGGTATATCATTGTACAAAGAAAATTTCTACTTTGATAGTTTTTTTCTTACTACATTTTGGTGGAAAAAATAAGTCATACAAGAATTGAAAAAGTAAATTAAGAGAAAATCAAGAAAATCCTTACTTGAAATTTTTCTAGGTGATGAGCAACCAAGGTTTGGGCACAAGTTTCAACAATTGTTCACAAACTATTGCACTAGAGGATCAAGTACAATGGAAAAATGTAGCCATCCTAAGAAGGTTCTATGCTAAGATGTGGCTAAGCTCTAAATTGCAATGGAGTGAGCCATGGTGTGCAAATTTTTTCCTCATGCAATTTGATTTTTTCTTCTCTACAAGTAAGCAACCACCTATAAATTTTAGAAACAATAATTGCAAACTCAACAAAAAAAACTTGATAGACTCCCCAAGTTTCATATTCATTTGTTTTAAAGCTCCTTGATTTTTTTTCTAATCAAAGTTGAAAGCCCACAAGCCATTAGTCAAAACCTCTACATCATCATTCCAATCCTAGATATTAAAAAGCTTCAATCCCAACACACTTTTGTGATTCTCTCTCTCTACCATCCACAACCATTTAGCATATTCCATAGCCATCTCCCTCAAGCATTGCCACATCTTTTGATCCTCCTCCCTATCACATCTCTCTACTAGCCCACCTTTAGCCATGGAGCTAATCCCTCTCTACATCCACCTTTTCTTCTTCCACAACAATTGTCTCTTCTCCTACAACCACCCCTTCCACTCTTTAGCGACCCTTTCCTCTCCCCCTATTCTCTTCTAGTCCTCTTGACTCCCCTTGTCTCCTCCTACGACTCCCATATCCCTCTATTTTTCCCGAGTGACTTTCTAAATTTGGTTGTGACCTTCCAACATTGACAAACTTTAGATCTATCACTTCTTACTACCCCAAAAATGGTGATGAAGATGATCTTCTTTTTTGGTATTTTAGTACCTTTTGAAGCAAGTGCAAATGCAGCTTGTTTGACAAGTGAGCCTTGTTGTTTTCTAATGTCTAGATAGAACTTTCTCCAATTGCACTTGTAGACATCTAAGTAGGGAGGATTTTTGGATTTCTGGTGTGTGTTTTATTGGGGTGTTTGCCCATTTTGGACAATTGTTTGTTAATATTGTTATCCAATTTGGTAGTTTGGGGCATTGTTTTACCAAGTTGAAAATTGTGTTTTTGCATTTTTCCTAAGGGAGTTAGGCTATGAGGTGGCAGTTTTATCAAGTTAGAGAGTATTGAGTCCTAGTTGGAGTGAGACAGGTGTTATTCCAACAGACAATTTTATTTGCTTAGTTGGGGGCCAATTGGTTTACAATGGCAGTTTCCAAGTTGCAGTTAGTGTTTGTAGTTAGGCGGTCAATTTGGGATGGCTGGTAACCACTAGTGGTGCATCCTATTTGGGATTTTGTTTCTCCAATGTTTCTTCACCCACTGTTAAGTGTTCCAGTGCGAGTCCCAGCTAGTCAGGCTACGTATTATTTGTTTTTGGTGTGTTTGTATGTGCTAAGTGGGAATGAGAGTACTAATTGGAAGTATGAATCAAATGATGTTTGACGGAGAATTATATGTGTGTTAATTAATTATAGTAGTGTTGTAGTGGAAATGATGTTGTATTCTAATTGGAGAGAATGTATGGGATGATGATACAAGTTGAGAAGTATTATTTGCAAAGGGAACTATATGAAGTGTACTAGTTGTAAGCAAATCTATAAATTTGTAACAAGGATTTGCTCACCAATTTGGTTAATAGAATATAATATAACATGCCAATTGGGTGGAGTATAAGTATGATGTCTTTGTGAGTAAAGAGAGTTGTGTGTAAGTTGGAAGTATTGTGCATGTTATGCTCAATCCATATAGTCCATATCCTAATGGGAATTAATTGAGAATTTGTTGTATGAGTGCTTAAGTTAATTTTTGACTATGTTATAAGTGATATGTATTGATTGATTAAGATCAATTTAGAGTCTTATTGGATGTCAAAGTATTATGCAGAATTGGTATGAAGCTACAAAAGGGGATTTTAGAATAGAAAGTATGACTGCCAAATTAGAAAGAATGTAGTTTGATACATAATATTTTATACCCAATTTGGAGTTTGTGTGTAGTTTAATTCAATATGAATGGCTAATTGAAAGTCTATTTAGGTGTAATTGAGTGTTTGTGAATGCACAATCCTGATTGGAAGTTTGAATTTGTGTTTGTAATTTTCCAAGTTGGAGTTTAAATGAGTGTTACAATGATGATGTAATCGTAGTCTAAGTTGGTGGTTGAAGAGTTGGTGGTTTCCAATTAAGTAGACAAGGTTAAAGTTGACAAGTGGTTCGGCCCAAGTTAGAAGCTCGAGAGTCTCTGATGTTGTTTTTGAAGCAAAGCCAATTTGGAAAAGAATGGAAGTAAGAACTAGTTGAAGAAAGAATTAAATTGGGAATTAATCTTAAACCTTGTGGCCATTAAGAGTGGAGAGCACAAAATCTAGTGATTAGTATTATCGCATAAGATTGAAAAACAAATGCATGTGGTTTAAGGAGCATTTTCTTGTTTTCTTTTGGTTGCAATGGCTAATTAGGAATACTTGAGAAACATCCCTATTGAACAAGCCTCCCTAAAATGAACTATTACTATTCTTTAGTTTTCCAAATAGGATTTTCAAAGTTTAATCTACAACACCAAACAAACAACAATGTTCTTGTATGATCAACAAAGAAATTGTCAGTACGAACACCACAAAGAAGAACATGCATTAAAAAAACAATCAATGAGGATGAAGACTTAATAAAATTTCTCTATCTCCATGCTATTTCCTTCAAGCTATCTTGCCACAATTGTAAACAATATATAAATGAACCAAGCTCAAGAGCTTCGTTTCAAAGAGAGAGATGAAGGAGATCTCAAATGCAATGTTAAATTGGTATGTAAGTTGACTATTTTTGGATCAAGTTCTTGCTCATGTTTTGGTTTGCATGGTTGTAGGCTTCATGAGTTGATTTTGATTTTGATTCTTGGAGCTACGTTGTGCCAAGGCACCACTCACAATTATTGATTTTTTCTTGTCTTCAATGAGTCTCTCATGGTTCATACCAAATTATTATTAGAAGATGTTGTCAATGATTCTAATATCAAGATTGAAACTTTTTGACAATTTGGTAAAGACAACAATAAGGTCTACTTTATATTTGCACTTGTCGAATTTTTAAAATTTCAACACTTATTTAATTCTATTTTATAATATTTTAGCAATAAAGAAGTGTAATTATTTTTAAAATGAGGCAAAGCATTTAATAATTAATTTGTGCCAAAGTTGCTGATAAAGTACAATATAAGATCACTTATTTATTCAATTAACTTTGTTGATTCTTACAAAATAGAAAAAAGAATAAATTCCAATTTACTATACATAGCTAATGATCCTTAATTTATATTGTCGACTTGAGGATTGCTATTATGTGAGCATAGGAGTGTGAGCCCATGAGCTTATAATACTACACTTCTATGTTATAGATGTATATACCATAGAAATCGTCTATGATTATAAGGTATAAATGTTACAAATATCCATATTATAGGTGTTTATGATACATACACCTTCTATAGTGTGTGGTATCTGTAATGTAGGCTCAATGCTCATAAGCTCGCATTCTTAGGCTCACATACTAACACTGTTGTCATCGACATTAGCAGTATTTCAATCCAAAGTGTGATCAAGATCTTATGCGTGAAAACTATTACGTTTTATTTTTCTCAAAGTTCAACTTCATTTGAATCACCTAGAAAACAAACTAGGTCTTTGAAACCTTGTGCCTTAGCTACAAATGCAAAAGAAATTCTAATGTAGCCTCAAAAATGACAAATTTCTTGTTACATCTATTTTCAAAGTCTCCTTGCCAAACCATCAAACAATTTTTCCATTGATAATGCATACAATCCAATGAAATAAATTTAACTAAAAATCCTTAGGTCTTGTTGATGGCCAAGTGCTTGTCAAAGTCTATCCAAGTCACTTGTCTCAAATGATGCTCCTAAAAAATCACCCAAATTGTTGTACTTAAATTTTTCTATAGAATCCATTGCAGTTATTTTAGTGGCATTAGCATGAATGACATGAAAGCACATGAAAAGAAGCAATACTCTTTTGATGTAAAAACAATTCCATGAAACCCAAATGCATTCCTCTTTTATACAGAATAAAAATCATGAGCACAAACTTTCTCAAGATAGACACAAACAAGGTTCGACACATTCTGTAGTGCCATCTAAAGAGAGATTTCTTGTGTACAAAGAATTCATAGAAATATTATGTAACCATCCTATCAAGTTTCTCATGGTTACAGATATAGAGCCTTCTATATGTAATAGGAAGTCTCTTGAGGGGCTTTCTAATTAAAAGAAACTTCTCGAGAAGCTTGTCATATCTCTAGAGGAATTTGTTAAGAAAAGAAAGTCTTTTGACAGGCTTCCCAAATCTAGAAAGGAACATGTAAGCAACAAGAAGCCTCTTGAGGAATTTTCTAAATAGAAAAAGATTCTTTAGAGGCTTTCTAAATAGCAATATATAAGGATGTTGAGGCTAAAGTAGTCATTAATTTCAACATCACATCTCTTACACTTCTTATTCTAGATATACTCTTTTCCTCTTTTTTGCAATCTAAGAGCTCATCTTTCTTCGGAGAATCTTTAATTATTTTGTATTTACAGAGTCCATAAAAATTTGTAAAAATTACATTCAAATTTTGCTCTACAAGGATTTTCTCTTAGTTTTTTGGTCATAATATATAGAGTTATGGATAAAGTGTTAGATTGATTTGAAATTTAGTAATTAGATATTTATTGAAGTACATTACAACCTTGTTCTTTGAAATCCAATTTTGGATTAGTTCTCCAAAATTTATGAATGTTTAATGTTCTAGAGGTATTGTGGAAATTGTGTTTCTAATCATGTCTTTGTATTTCAACACAACCAAGGTTGAAAATAGTTAGTATTTGGGGTTGCTATTAAAATAATACTAGAGATTTTATTCTATGATTGAGCATGGATTATCATTTTTTTAAATAAAAGAAACCAATAAAACTTAAAGTATTTGGAGATTGTAGATTATCCATCTCTAAATTGGTTTTATCCTTTATAATTTAAAAAAAAAAAATTGTTGAGTAAATTAGGATGATAGGAGGTGAAGACATTAGTATAATTAGAATCACAAGTGGGGTTAGTTGACATATTACTTACTAGACAAGCTTTATATTGATTTGCTCCTCTATTTGAGAAGAGATATTCAATCTTAAATAATTTCGACATGTTTTTAGCAATCTTTGGGGAAGTTTTGGAGATGATGATAAGGTCCATTGAGCAATAACCATGATCCATTCTTTACGACAAGGGTCTTGTTCTACCTCCAAATATGCATTAGTCTTTAGACAATAAGCTTGTGATATAATTAAGATGAAAAAGTTCTTACACGTCAATTTCACTCGGGGCTGCAAAATGACATAAAGAACTTATTGTTGTCATTGTCTGATCTACAAACACTCAATGAAACAATTAATCAAGCTATGGAATGTGACAATTGATTGTTTCAATGACATCAACATCAATGTTCTTAAACTTCTTCACCAAAATCATCTTCTTCTCAAGCTGATACATCAACGACTATTTCAAGTTTGAAATTCAGAATTAGAAAATATTCGAATTGATGTGATACAATTCAAGCCACTAACTACGCAAGAGAAGAAGCTTCGTATTGACGAAGATTTGTGTCCATATTGTAAAGAATTTGGTAACAAAGCCATCAATTGTCACAAGAAACAAAAATGCCGTTCTTTAAAACAATAAGCACAACGACATTAGAAAACAAGAATGCACAAGCACAATAGGGATTGGGGGGCTAAAGCCTTCTACACTAGGAGCCAATATAGATCTTCACCTCTTTGCTCAACCCTCTTGTTGCTTTACTATACCTTTAGTTTTTGGTCCTCGAAAACTCCAAACATCTACATTGCTAGATTCTATGTCTTCAATTTGTTTTCTCGATGAAGAATTCAAAAGACTTTATAAGAGTTCTCTAGTCAAAAACTAGAAACTAGACATGTAAAAGTCGTAGATGGTCGACCCTTGTCTTCTAGAGATATCACTCACAAAACTATACCATTAGAGGTTTTGTTTGATGGTCACAAAAGTTTAGTTGTATTCAATATCATTAAGATCCCTTCCAACTCTATTATTTTAGGCCTTTGGAGGCTTAAAAAGTATAATATGTTAATACATTGTAAATCATGAAAATCAGCTTTTCTAATAAAACTTCCTTTGACAAAACTTACTAAAAGCCCTCCAACCATCAAAACCTTATTTATTAGAATTAGAGCCCTTATGAGAGCTATTAGAAACGATATTTTCTTTGCTATCTATACAAGCCTAATACCAGTAATACACAAGCAAAATTCTACTTCAATAAACATTCTATATCAATACAAAAAATTTCAAGATGTCTTCAAAAAGATGAATGCAAACATTTTACTAGAATATCGTCTATACAATTACACCATTGATTTTCAAGACAAGACCCAACCACCATTTGGTTCAATTTATAGCTTGTCATAAAGTGAACTCTTTGCATTGAAGGATTATATTAAATAAAATTTTGCCAAGAACTTTATTCGACATTCTAAGTCCCTAGTAGAAACACAATATTCTTTGTCAAGAAGAAAGATGGATCCTTGTGAATATGTGTTGATTATCATGGATTAAACAAGTTGATAGTAAAAAATTGTTACTCGTTGCCATTGATATTTGATTATTTGAACTTCTCAATCAACTTGGACAAGCCAAGGTCTTCATCAAGTTTGATTTTCGTGGAGCATGCAAATTAGTTCGAGTAAAAGAAATGTATGAATGGAAGATTGCATTTAAAATAAAGTATGGGCATTTTGAATACAATATGAAGCCATTTGGACTTACACATGCACCAATTCTCTTTCAACATTTGATGAATCATATTTTTCACAAGTTTTTGGATAAGTTTATTGTTTGTTATTTAAACAATATCTTGATGTATTTCAAGAATATTGAAGAACATGAAGAACATGTAAAATTTATATTACAAAAGTTACGTGATGTTGGAGAAATGCATATTTCACCAATTGCAAGTAGAATTTTTAGAATACATCATTTCTAACAAAGGCTTATTGATGGATCCAAAGAAAATTCAAGCTATCACAAATTGTTCAACTCCTCCAATGGCATGCGATGTACAATAGTCTCTTGGATTTCAAAATTTCTATCATATCTTTATCACTCACAAAATGATGGTGACAAGTTCAAGTTTTTAGATAACCTTGTATATTTTGAAGAACACTTTTATATTCTAGAAGGTTTTTTGTGCCTTCAAGTCCTTCAAACTCGTCATCATATTCTCATCACTCGACATTTTGGATTTATCAAGATGTTAGAACTCATATCTTGAGATTTTAAATGGTCTCAAATGTAGAAGGTTGTTAAAGATTTTGTGCTCTTTTGTGACATTTGTTTAAGATTCAAGAATTCTTGACATTGACCATACAAAATTTTATAACCATTATCTATCCCAACTGCCCATGGTCTTTGATATCGATGGATTTCATTACAGACTTAACACCATTAAGTTTTTTTGATAACATATATGCTATTGTCAATTGATTAACAAAGATGACACATTTTCTCCTTTGCAACAAGAAAGTCACTAGAGAAAAAACAATACAACTCTTTTTAGACAATTTGTACCAATATCGTGGATTATCGGATGATATCATCTTAGATCAAGGACCGCAATTTGTTTCCAGATTTTAGAGGTCCCTCTTTGAAATTTTGAAGGTGGATATCAAATTTTCTTTTGTTTTTTTATCGTCAAATTGACAATCAAACTAAGCATGTCAATCAAGTATTAAAACAATATTTGCATTGCACAATCAATTTTCATCAAAACGATTGAACTTCATATTTAACATTGGCCAAATTCACATATAACAACATTGTTTATATCTCAACTTAACAAACACCATTTTACATCAACTATAGATATCATCCAAAGTTCAATTTACTAAATGTTTCAAAGTCATACAATTCTATAGCCAAAGAATTGACAACACAATTATTACTACTTTATGAAACCATGAAAATTTAGTTACAAGATGTTCAAGATTGTTATAAAGCATTGGCAAACCAATAGACAAATTTAGAAACGAATTTCACTTTCATTTCAAATTAGAGAGAAAATTAGGTTCCTTTGACACAACATTAAGACTACCCAACCATGTGATAAATTAGACTATTGTTGACTAGGACCATTTTCCATTCAACAACATGTCAATCTAGTTGTTTATAGGTTGGAACTCTCAACTTCTATGAAGTTACATCTAGTCTTCCATGTCTCTCTTTTTTAACCATATAAAGAGTCAAATATACCAAGCAAAACACAATTACTGTCGCCTTTCATCAAAGTTAGCAACCATGAAGAATATGAAGTGGAAAAAGTGCTAGTTTCACAACATAAATGGGGCAAGTTGGAATATTTTATATATTGGCATGGATATGACATCAACAAATGCACATAGGAACCAATAACAAATGTAATAAACGTATTGCACAAGATACAAGGATTTCATTGACTCTATTTTGACAAACTAAAGCATATGCAATGATAAGTCAATAACCTTTCACAAAAACTTTATGATGACACCCAAAGTTGTTAAGAGGGGGAGATCCAAATAATAGTAAGAGAATACATCCTTCTCAAAAGTTTTTTAGTATTTGTCCATCTCGTCTTTAGTTTGCCTTTCTTAGTTGCTCGAGATTTCAATATGTCTAACTGGAGAGTTTTTAGAGAATTATTAGATCCAAAGCCTCAACTAGAGGTTGAGCTTGAGTTTTCTTTATCACAATTACCAAAGCAACCGCTCCAACCCATGAATCCTTTGTCACTACAAGAAAATTCTCAAGAAGAAACTAGATCCTTGTAACATTAAAAAAGCCCATGCTTGTACCAATTTTGGCATGGAAGCCTTTAAGATGGTGTTTAAGCCTTAGCAATTTTGTTGTAGTGTGGAAGCGTGGAATCAAGAGGTCGTGAAGTGTTTATGGTTGGAAAATAGACTTAAAACGAGCAAGATATGAACAGATGAAATTCAAGAGCAAAATGGATGAAAATTCATAAAAATCTTCCAAAGGAAATAAGAATGAAAATTTAGAATCTACTAAAAATTGATACTCTAAAAGTTTAATTAGAAGTTAGTTTCAAGTTGTAAAGTAGAATTAATTAGCAGATGGAGTTTAAAATATCAGTTACCTGTCAAACTTCATCCACTCATAATTTTTGCTAGAAAAGTCCAATTCTTTAGTGCCTTAGTATTCTAGATAGGTGGTTTTTAGGCCTTATGAGGAACAAATTCTAAAATTTTAAAAATAGAAAGCTAAATAGCTAATATAAGAAATACAAAGTCTTTAGAATAAGATAGATGTCAATTTAGGATCTTTTGAAAAAAAACTAGTATTTATAGCATAAATCATATAGAAGAGGATTAGAGGAATCCAAAACTAATTTAGACTTCAAAAATCAAGATAAACTCCATAAGTTAGGAAGGGATGAAGTTTGGTGCAAATAATTGGATGAAAGTAAGAATTTTCTATCCATCTAAGATCAAATTTAGATAGTAGATAGTAGATTTTATTATAAAACTAGAGCCAAATTCCAATGTTGATTTGACATCCAAAGTCTATAGAAAAACATGGATGAAGTTTGAATTGCCTTTCCAAATGCCAAATTTCATCCAACCATAACTTCTTATAAAAGACCTCCAATTGAGTTGAATTTTATCATTTTAGGAATGGAAAAATCTAATCTACAACTTAGAATAGATAGACATTATTTGTAAACTCATTGCTTTAAAAACGTAGAATCTTTGCTTAGTTCATAAACAAGGTCTATCTATCCTAAGTTTGGAGTTGTTTCCTTTGTAGTTTACATTAATTAGGCACATAGAAAGATCAATTGCTTGGAGGGCACAATGGACCATGCCTAGGTACTCACTTAGGACATTCTGCAATTCAAATCTAAGAACCTGGTTGTGCTCGTTTAATACTAAGGGTGGGTTTTAGTGCACTCACAACCTTCAATATAAACCCAACTATGAGCCCTATAGTTGGTACCAAGGCCTTGGAATTTTTTTTACTTGCTTTTGCACATTTTTGATCCAATTGATAGTCAAAAATACCAAAAAAGAGTATTTACAATGTGTTTGGATAGAAGTATCTACAAATACGGTGTGTTAGTTCTAAAAGTCCGGAAAGTGACTTAAGGACTTTTATTTCCTATTTCTAGTGTTCAATCAAGTGTTTAAACTTGATTATAGGAATTAGAGGGTCAAAGTGGAAATTGTTCCCTTAAATTTTAGAAATGCATTTAGATTTACCCACGTAGAGGTCACCATCAAATTCGTGAAGAATTGCAATAGTTATTTTTTACTCTTTATAGGCAAATTCCACCAATTCAAAGATTATGTGACCAAGGAATGGAGAGATGTGTTTTTAACGTAAGAACATGCCAAGAGCTAAACGACAAAGTTGGTTCATGAAGATTCCCTAGTATAGAATGATTCCTCCATGAAGAAATTAAAACAATAGGTGTTAATTTTATACCTTCTACAAAAAGTACAAGGTACATGAAAATACTTTCACTTATCATTTAGAGGCTTCCTAGAAGCTACCCAAAAAGATTCGAAAATTTCTAGATTGCAAAAGATGACTTCATGGGAAGTCAACCGCATTTACTGGCATTTGGAAATTCATAGAAATTATCCCTAGTAGCGGTAAAATCCTACTAAAAATTAGGAAAATTTATTTTAGCTTAAATAATCACTTGGCCAAATTTCATGGCATTCCAACATTAATAAGTACCAAAACCGGCGGCAACAACAACTTTCAATGAAATTTTTAAATATTCAATGAATTAATTGGTGTACTAGGAGCAGATGATGTCCAAATGTTCAAGTCAAATTGGATTATTTTCTTACTTTCTTGAACCTACTAAATGACCCTAGTTTGTCAAAATCTTAAGAAAAAACAAACTCTGAATTTTGGATTTTTTCACCTTTTTCACTAGTTTGCAAATTGTTAGTTTTCACTTGTGAAATAGCCCCAAGAGTAGGGGTAAGGGGGGCATTGAGACTTCTTTGATTCTTTTGAAGACAATGGCATAATTTTTTTGGCGTTGGGAACATTTCTTCAAAAGTTAGATAGATCACAACAATAGAATAGAATTTTAAAAGTTAATTTTTAGTTTTTCCTAGGGATGGTTGCTTAGGGAAATTGAAGGGGGAGAAGGCCTTGGAAATGTATATAAGGCCTCCCCTCTTCTCACTTTGCATCCATTTTCTTCATTTTGCTTGTTTGTCTGCTCGAAGCCATTTTCTTTTTCATTTTCGTGGTTTACCAATTTGTTGGCGTTGTTTGAATTTGGCCATTTGGACCAAAAAACTTGCTTTTGAAATTGCATTGGAACCATTCGTTGCCTTTTGTGAACATTTTGAATCTTTCTTCAAAGGACATTGGGGTCCCTTTAAAAAAACATTATTGTTTTGAAGTCTTAAAGTTTTATGCTAACTTGCATTCATGATATTTGAATTTCCATACTAATCGATGCTATGAGCTTATGTGTGGGATTTCACATCCTTAATTTGAATTTAAAAATCCCCCTCAAGTTTGTTGCTAACCAATTGCTTGCCTTTAAATCTTTGAGCCCTTGTTGTCTATTAACCAAATTTCTAATTGAGTTTTTTGAAATGGGATCTCAAACTATTGGTTATTGCAAATCCCCCCTAAAGCCTAGACCTCGGAATTCATGCCCAAGTGTTGTTTGGTATTACTTTGAAATAGTTTAGGTTGGAACCAAACTTCTTAAGTCCATGTACTAACTCGTCCATTTTAAAATTATTGGCAAAGGATTTGGCACTAATCCCCCCTATCGTGAAGCTTCATCCCTAGGACAAATAAAAATTTTTTTGGTGAAAGTTTCTCGAAAAGAGATTAGAAAACTCTCTATATTTGTGTTAAACTAGCCTAGACATCAAAACCCCCAACCAATCCAGCTAGGGAGCTAGCTAGGTGGCAAGGCAAATCAGAGGGGTTAGATCGGTAAGGTAGGTCACTAGGTCATTTGGTCAGTAGCTTGATTGAGCTAGAGAACCAATTTCTCATATACCATCATCTAGAGAAAAATAGAATATAGATTGATTCCTAGTTGAATCCTGAATTTTGATCTTTAAATCAAAAAAATTCTTTCTTTCAATTTGAAGTTTGTCACTAAAATTTAGAAATTGAGAGAGATTGAGGAGTTCATAGGTATCTTTGTTGCTCCAAGAATATTATAGAAGTCTAAATTTTGGCCTGTATGCTTGAAAAAACTAGCATAGATTAGTTGGTTTATATTAAGATTTCTCAAAAAAATACTAGAAAAGCTTGATTCTTATAATGCAAGGGGTGGTTAGTAAACCTCAAACCAAAGTTGAAAGCACTTAAGATTTGGAAGGCCCAACATCTATAGTCTTACTAATACATCAAGTCAAGTAACTCAAGTCACTTAGGTGCTTGAGTTAACTTGGTTTGTCCCAACGAGTCGAACTAGAAACTTATTATGAATTTTCAATTGTCTATGACCTCATACTCTATGTCCTAGTGGGGTGTAATCTTAGGTCATGACCAAGGCTTTTTTTTCTGGTGAAATTTCACGAGATCTATCAAAATTTGACCACTGTAAATTTGGCCCTCCAAAATTTGGCCTACGCAATGAAGCCAATACATGGGACACTAGTCCAAAAAAAAAGCCCTAGTCATGACCTAGCTCAACAAAATTTATCTCAAGCTCTACACTCACTCCATCTCATATTGCAAAGCTATTGAAGTTGCAAATAAGAAATGTTGATATTGGAGATTAGTATTTATGAAGTAGAAGGAAGAGAGTTGTAGGAATGAATATGGTCCATCTATTAGGTTTTGACCCCTTAAACGAGGTTGGACTTTCGATTAGAGACAAGAAGAAAAAACAAAGAGAGAGAATAGTTGACTTCTTTAGATTCTAGGAATTAGATTTTAGCTAGTAGAAGCCAAATTAATGTGTCTTCAAGTATTTATTTGATTCTTGAACAAAACTAGCAAGTATTTAGAGATTAGATTTGATAGGGTTAGGTTTACAAAAATACTTTGAAGAAAAAGGAAACAATTAGAAAGAAAAGAGAAGAAAAATATAAAGGGTTTGAAGCAAAGGAAAGGAGTTGCAACATCATACAACCTATGACATTCAAAATTCAAAATATGAATGGAAGACCAAATGGAGGTAGTAGGCATATACAATGGAATTGCAAACTTGATGAATGAAGGTGGAGTTATCAAACCTAATGTTGATGTTAGTTTCTAATTGTCTTTTTTCCACATGCTTTCTTTTTCGCAAAAACAATAGATTAAAATTAAAATAGTAGACTCAGTAGTTAGAGATTAAGGTCAGATCTTTAGGGTCATTTAAAGTTTAAAATTTAAAATTAGAGATAGTTAGAAAACTTCAGTAGCTTTTCAGAAAGATATTAAACATAAAAATTAGATCAAAACTCCAAAAGTTACATTAGGATGGAAAGTAGTCTTAAAATTGGATAAAAGTTAGAGAATCCATCAAAAAGAATCCACTAAAGAATCTTAGAATCTAAATTAAAATTATAAGTCAGAAGTGAAAGTAAAAGTTAGTTTAGAAAGTGAAAGTGAAAGAAATTAGGAGATGAAAATTGAATGAACCAATTAACTGTCAAACTTCATCCATGTATAACTTTTGCTATAAAAGTCAAAAGTCAAAGTGTTTAACCTTTTTAGAAATTCAATTTTAGGGACTTCAAATTTAAAATGATTTCAATCTAAAAATAGCAATTAGGATTTAAAAATAAAAGACATAGTTAAAACAATAGGAAATTATCAAGAATTTTTTGAAGGTATCTTAGGATAAAATGAGTTCAAAATTCTTTAGGAAATATTCTTGAGATTCCATAACTAGTTTAACCTTAGGAATTGGAGTAATGTTGAAGAAATTAGAGTAGGATGAAGTTTTGACTAAGTTAAGGTAGATTTAGATGAAAATCAACCAAAGTTGAATAAATAAAGTGAAAGTTGGAACTTAGGTAGAAGAATTCAAATATAAAATATAAAATAATACAAAAATACAAAGTCAATTTCAATAGCTAGATTAGTAGAAACTAACGGATGAAGTTTTAGAGTTTAGTTTAGAGACTAAACTTCATTTGTAGTAACTTTTAGAGAAAGAGTCTGATTCTAGTGAATTTTATCAATTTGAAAAGGGGATAAAAAGCCCTAAACCTTAGGCTACTTAACCTTTTTTTCTTGACTAACCCTATTGGTCTTCAATTTTGGTTGTCGTAGCCAAAATTAGCTATAATGACTAATTTGTTTTGATTTGGTTAGCATTTGCAATTAGGAAGTAGGAACAACAAAGAAGATCCATTTCTTGGAAGGCTTAAATGGACCACATGTATTAGATATGCATTAGGATTTTTACTATGACAAAACACTAAGAACTTAGTTGTATTCACATTATTCCAATGGTGGGAATAAAGTGCCTATACCATCCTCGAAATTATGCCTACTATAATTTTATTATACAAAAGGTTCATTCATCCTCTCAATAGAAGTTCTCCCAAATTCCAACAACTGACTACTTAAAGTATAGGCTATAGTATATGCAATCCAATAAGCAAAATCAAACTCTTCCAAAGACTCCATGTGCTAATAAACATTTTATGCACTGAAATCATCCACAATACACACATTGCTCCAATCCTAGAAACATGTCATCTTACGAAACTTGCCCACATCATTACAAACAATCTAAACTCCATCTATCTCATTCTCTCATACATCATCAATTCCACATCCCAAAATAATCAGAGGGACTGAGGGACAAATCCACACTTCAATTAAATATTCACATGCTTTGTATAGATAAAACTCCTCTCTCTATACCCAAAGTTTGAGCACAAAATAACACTAGTAGAAAATAGTGTTTAATACAACAAAATCAGTTGATGTTTTTCAAAAACTTTGTTGCATAGAACAGAGATTGTTGAAAACTTTGTTGCAATCAATGCAAATTTTCTAGTTTTTAGTAGAAAACATAGAAAAATGTCAATTGATTTTTGATGACTGAAACATTGTTTTCTACTAGTGATATATCTCCAAAAGTGAAATAGCAAACTCTATCAACAGACTAAAAGACCAAAGAATACAAACTCCTTCATGATGATCACAAATATGCACATCCAATCCCATACCATCTTCAAAAAGATGGTTGGCCCTCCGTAGAATGCACACCATACAAAGAGCCCATTCATTTTCTACAATCATACTTTGAAAACAAGACATCATGACAACACTACTAGCTTAACAACTTTTTAGCATTAGCAAATGGATTGCGGATCAATAATCCAATCCTTGACAACATCCTCTCAAATAAATTTTGGACAACTCCTACCTTATGAGGATCTCAAATTACATACCTCCTAAATTTATATATAGAGAATAGGTAGGACATGTTCGAAAGCATCTATTCTAGTCAACACAATACCTTTCCACTCTTTGCCCCCTCTGGAATCTACAACAACTAGATAAATGAAACCATTTCTTTCTAATGTTCATACACCCACAAATAAAAGCACTTCACATTCAAAGATACAACAAAGTAGTCCAAGAAATTCAAAAACTACTCTTATCACATACAACCACAAGAAGCTATCTTTTATGAATGTAGGCGATTTCATGAATACATGTTTCTCTCTACTTTGTATATTAATGATATATCCACATAATTCCATTAGATTTAATTTGTTTTTTAAAATTATATATAGAATTTTGTTCTAGAAAAACAAAATACTCATGTATAGAATTTTGGCAATCTTGATTTCTTGTTCTTAACAAGTTCCAAGAAATATTTATTCTATTGCATCTTGAAATAGAGCAAAAATAATATTTTCAAGGATATTTGACAAGGATATTTGGTTTGCACCATGATGTATTATACTATATATATATATATATATATATTGTATGAATTTCAAATGAGTTTTAAAGCATATTTTGCATTTGATGTGAATTTTCTTTACATATTCCTTAAAAATTCACAAAAATTTGTATATTTGTGCATGACCAAGTTAGTATTTCCAAGTTGTATGTTGATTCTTCATAAAGTCTTATTAACCTCAAAATTGGTTAAGTATTATTAAGCACTACAAAAGGATGACTTGGCTTTAGTTATAGCTTTGTATACTTATTCAATGAGAAAAATGTTGATATCATTCACAATCTTCTAATTTAGGATTTTAATTCCTTCTCTTCCTTGTAGATATAAACCCTTGACTTTTAAATTCTAATAATCCTATGCTATCACTAATAAATAAATAGAAAAAGTCATTAATGGCATTTTTTTAACCTATTTATACTATAAAGATAAGAAAGGGATCCATTTATAATGTACTCAATATCGTGAATGATTATCTTACATTCCAACATCAATTTGGCACCTAATCTATACCTTAAATTAGGTTGTTTGTTTGTTTTGTTTGATACGCTAAAATGTAACAAACCATTAGTTCTCGAGTAGTGTTTGTGGTATAGTTGGAAAGCTCTTCATGAAGAGGGGTACGTGGACTTTGTTTCATGGTGTTTGGCCATGTAAACTTTGGAATTCCAAAGTTTTTATGAATTAGAAAATTGAATGAAATTAATCCTTTTTGAAAAAAACATAACTTTCACATTGCACGTCCAAATGCCACGAAGCAAAGACCTTGCACTCCTTTTTTATAAAGCTTTCTACTTGTATTAAAGATACAATCTGCCACACTAGAGCAAAGCCCTTGCACTCTTTCATATATAAAAGATAATTAGTTTCAAAGTTTTTACAACTTAGAAAATGAAAAAATTATTTTTACTTTTATTTTGGTTGTGGTAAGGACATAAGGCACTCCTATGTACATAAATCTTTCTATTCATATTTAATCCCTAATGCAAGCAGGAGCCACAATGTGGTCTCCTGTATTTGGAATTCTTCACTGCATCTTGTATGTATTTTCTCCATATACCAAATCCCAACCTACATTAGGGGTTAAAATATACCTTCTCACACTACAACAAAGCCCTTGCACTTTTTTGAATATAAAGCTTTGAATTAAAATTAGAAGATTAATTTTCCTTTTATTTTGGTTGTGGCAACATCACAAGGTAAACTAGTTTGGTAAATACAATTTGCCAAGACCACTATAATTTTTGTTTTTTAGCTAGCTTTTGAAGCAATTTATTTTCTATGTCTAGTTTCTAAATTTTCAATTTTCTTATATCCATTCATAAGACTTTTGAATGCCTTTCCAATGATAGAAATTTCAAGTTCTAATTACAAAGCACTGCAGTTATTAAGTGATGATTAGCTTCACAATATTTTGGGGCCTATTTGAGGACGCCCTCAATTACATATCATATCAGTTTGATCAAGAACTGATAACAACCCTCCACTAACTTGATATTACTGTAAAGACCCGTTCCTACCTAGTGTTAGGTAACTTTGGTTAATAACAGATAATACATCTACTCAAAGACACATAGGCTTTTTATTTATGGAAACACATTTATTGCGTTGGTTTGGTTAAAATTTAGTCATCACAAGTTATCAAGCATTCAAACTCAATTTTAACAACTCAGTTTTGAAGACTGAATTCTAGAAAGCACTCCATCCTACAACCAGAGGTTACCTTTCGGCAAAAAATAATCAAAATTTCAAAATCAAAATGATTTTGAAAATAAACAAATCACCTTGTCAAATCTAAGGAAGATTAATTATAAAGTCCAAATTTTAAAAAGACATCGAAACAATTTGTTGCCAACACATGCACACTTAACAATGAGTGGAAAGGTCATTTTAATAATGAAATCCATTTTTCATCATGAATCCTCAAAGGGTAGGGGACAATTTGAAGATGAGAGCTTGACTGCTCATTGTTAAAATGAAAGAATTATGTTCAATGTAGAACTTCACGCCTCATTTTGGCATAGTAGAATAGCTTTTTTTAAGAAATTTTTCTTGAGAAAAGTTGATAAATCAAGCTAACTTTCATCTCCTAAAATCCGTTTGAGATTTTGAGCCTCCAATAAAAAGTTAGGGACAAAATTCAAAGAGGGGTTAGAAGGGACATTTTTTTTTACATTTTCAAAAATCCTCTCCAAATTATGCCCCTAAATTTTGATTGGAGACTTGAAATCTCAAAAAAAAATTTAGAGATGAAAATTAGCTTGATTTTCCAACTTTTCTCAGTGCAAAATTTCTTAGAAAAAATTATTCTACTACAACAAAATGATGTTTGAAGTTCTACGTTGAATATAGTTCATGCTTTTGCTTTAACTAGGTATGAGTGGTTGAACTTCTACTAATCTTGATTTACATATCCCACATGGGTTGTTCTACCTACTACTACCAGAGATTGTGCATACATATCCATTTCCTCTCAACAAAAGTGCCATTTAAATCTAGGAGAGGTGCATGTCAATTACTTTTAATTTTTAAAATTTTTAAAAGTTGGTACTTATTAATTTTTGGCTTCAGTAGATAGTGCTCTTATGTAACGGTCCTTGTGAGGCTCAAGTACATAAGAATGCCTTCAATCTTTGAAATCTTCATTTCTTGAAATAAATAAGCATTGTTTGACAACCATGCACTTTGTGTTTTTTCTAGAAAGTAATGATTGTAAAACCACTTCTATGTGCATGCCACATCACTTGCCAAGTAGGTGGTGGATACCCGGGGAGATCACTTAGTGTGTCCATTTGGAACCACATGTGTTAAGATTTTAGACCCCCTATTTTATATTCTAAAATTTAAATAAAAGGAAAAGAAAAAAATATGACTAGATTTTCCTACTTTGAAAGTTTATATTGTGAATTATTGGTATTTTTTTTAGATAGTTATAATTAGTTACAAATTTTTGAAGTAAAAAGATACACTGCAGAGCTGAAAATAACTTTCACACCCCTATTTTATATAAGAAAAAATTGTCGAAAAAATGAACAAAAAATTCCTAAAAATCACACCCTATTGAAATTTCATTATTCTTGAATAATGATGCAATGGTCATCTAAAATGTATTCTCTATAAATATTTGAGTTAAAAAACATGCCATTTTAGTTCATTATTCAACCTATTCTAGAAATCATTTCATATCTTATTTGAGTTGGGAATTTTTGGCAATAGAAACCTAAAGTCATTATTATACAAAGCTCAAAGTTACAGGTTGAAATTATTATTTATTAAAAAGTATATAGGGGGGCAAAAATCACTTTAACACACGTGGCTTGTTATGGATATACTAAGTGATCTCCCCCGGGGTGGATACCAAAGAACTCAAGTGAGAATGTGTTGAAATTCATACAAATAATATTGCATCCTAAGAATCCCACTAAAATATCCTCAATCCACCGTCTATGGATGCACTCCACCAGAAAGTTCTGAGTGGATTATAGAAAAGCAACAAAACCCTGCCTCAATGCTAACAACATTGTCCACATTACTTTCATGGATGCAACACTTCTTGGCTCCCACTTTGTAGAAAATGGTCCTATATTGTGCCCTCCAAACTCCTTTGCACTTCATTGTCAACACTAATAATGGTGACCTATGAGTTTCAAAGGGCGCAAACTTTACCAATGAAGGAGATTCAACACCCTCCTCACTTTGTACATCATTGCATTGTGATGGTCTACTTCTACCGCATCAACAGTTCTGCTATGCAATTAAGCCATTTAGGGTTCTAAATGCCTATGAGTGTTTTAAACTCCACCCTTCCAGTTAAAATGTGTACATGGGTTCTAATGGCCTGTTAAATCAATTTCCTTAGGGTGTTTCTAATCTAAGTTCAATTCATGCCTTCCAAGCAATGGACACTTTGCTTTTCAATATCCAAATTGAACTTAAATCATATAAATCCTAATTTTTAAAACTATGGTTAACTAAATCAAATAACTAATCAAAAGATGAATTCAAACTAAAAATCAATCTAACCTAACTTGTAGAATGTAATTTGCCCTTTCCAGAATGAGAAAGCAAGTTAAATTTTGACTTTCTTAATAAAAGAAATGAATGGATGAAATATTGATCCCTAAACTACATCACAACCTTCATCCACGAATTAAACATAGTAAAACTAATCGAAATGAATCTAAATTTTAGGGTTGAGGTTTTTAATTATATTAGTTACCTAATTCTAAGACTAAACCTCATTTGACCCATAATCAAAGAATTTCATCCAAATTAAGATCAAACTTCATCCAAACTTTTCTCACTTAAAATTAAATTATTTTTTAAATGAAAATTGGTTTTGGAATCTTTAAAAGATTCCCTAATTGATTCTTGATTTAAATGATTCCTTAAAGATTCTTTAGAAATTCTTTTTAATTATCTTCTAATCTAACGTAAACTAAACTTTCTATTCTAAAATTAGTATTTTTAGGGTTTTATGTTTTTTAAATGGAAACTCAAAAATTACCTTTCCAACAAGGTAAGACACTAAACAACTAAATTCCTAACAAAAAAGTTATTAATGAATGAAATTTGTTTTAAAAGCCTAATGAGTTAAATTTCATTCATTAATTACTTCTTAGTCTAAACGAACAATTATAATTTCTAAATTAATCAAAAATTCTAAATTCTTCTAAAATTCTAAAATTCCTTTGTTTGGTTCTCTTGGATGGAAATATCAATTTTTCATCCAAATTTCAAACAAAGTTGATCTAATTGTTTTTGGTTAAATTTTGGATTATTTTCTAAATTAAATTGTAATTATAATTTTTAAATGTTAATTTTCTTTTCTAATTTTCCTAAAGTTTTCAATGGTTTATTCTATCAAGTGAAATTTTAATCAAATTTTAATTAAAGAAAAACGACATGTGAAGAATTTTAACGTACCTTTCCCATGAAGTGGTCAATCGTACTGTCCTCAAGGATCACGAGATGAATGGTTTCGTAGTAACCCGCTCCATCCTCCATTTTGCTAATTGATCATGCCACTTGAAATTAATCCTTGTTCAATGTTGTATTTCAATTTCAATTTTTCTTTTCCTACTAATGGTTATGGGATTTTATTAATTTTGGTTGTATTTAAAACAATTCCTAATTAATTGGAAATTATTTTAATGCCTTAGAACCTTTTAAATTCGCTAAATCAAATCAAATCTAATAAATCCTAATTATTTTGTAATTTCCTAATCATCCAAAAGATATTAGTTGGCGTTTTGTCTTTATCTATTTGTCTTATTAAGCCTAATAAAACAAAACCTAACCAAAGCCTAGCCTTCTAATTCTTATAGGATTCCTAATTAATGACTATCCAACAATTCAATGAATAGTAATGAGAATAAAATTCAAATAAAATCCAATAGATTCTTACCTTATTAATTGTTTATATTCCTTTTATTCCTCTTCTTCCTTTCGTCTCCAACCTTTCTCTTCAACTCTTCAACTCTCTCATTTGTTAAGTTGCGTTTTATTTTTTAGGTGAGAGTGATATGAGTTGATGATGTTCAATAAGTGCTTAAACTAGTTGTTAAGAGTGTTAGCTGTAGACAAAGGGTTGTAATCCTACAACCAGAATGATCAACTATTCTTAAGAAGATAATTAACTAGGGATTAAGCCCAGTCTTATATATACAGTAGGTTAACCTAATATCGTTAACCTGTGGATGTTATCCATTCATGGATGGAAACCTAAGTTCTTGGTATTACCAACACACACCCTCAATCGGGAGATTGGATTCCAATGTTAATCTATACAAAGTGGAAGAGGAGTTCTAAGCAATTTAATGCAAAGTGAGAGCTAATGGCGCGAGTAGAGATTCGGCCGTTGAGGACGTTGCAGGAGTATGTCGGAAACGTTTCGCTTGGTGGCTTGGCGGGGTTGTTGGTGTGGATGGTGTGTGCTTTCCTAGCATGGTTGGCAGAAAACTGTTTTGATGCGGTGGATGCTGTCTTGAGCAGGTACTCTTGAGATGCAAAGGTTGATAGCATGGATGTGGAGCTGGATGCGGAGAGGGATGGCTGGGAGGCAACAACGCCGAAGAGTGAAGGGGGAACATTAGTGAGGCAAGGCAGAGTCAGGGGGAATTCACTGCGGACGGATAAGTTTTACGCTGTTAGGAGAGGGTGGACACTAGGTCTATATTTTTCATGGAGTGATTGCTTGAGGGAGGTAACTGGATTTCGAGGAGCGGAGCATAAGAGTTTCCGATCCTTGGCGGAAGCTGAAGGGTATCTATTTCAGGCTGTGAATCACTAGGGTTGTGGCATTAGGGATTTAGCTAGAGGCAGAGTGAGTTTGTCGTATTTCAAGCTATCTAAGCTGTGCATGCCCAGTGATTCTTTGTGCTGCTGGAATTTGATGCGGCCTAGAGGTTTTGTAAGGGCGTCGGCAGGTTGTGCATTTGTATGAATATACTAAAGACGAATTCCCCCACCTAAAACTCTCTCACTGATGAAATGGTAGTGAATTTCTATGTGTTTGGACCTAGCGTGAAAGACAAGGTTGTGGGAAAGTTTAATGGCACCTTGATTGACGCAATGAATGGTGATGCTGTTGGAATTGTTTGTAGATAGTGTTGTTGGGGGGATTGTGTAGTATTGGCTTGAGGAATAGGTAGTCGGAGTTCTTGTAAAAATCGGTGGAGCCAGACTGCTTCCTGTGCTCCATCACTGAGGGCGCAGTATTCGGATTCCGTGGAGGATCTGGAGACTGTCAGCTATCATTTGCTCTGCCAAGTTATGGGTCCACCTACGAGTGTGAAAACATAGGTGCCCATTGAACGTCGAGTTTCAGGGCAAAACCCCCAATCGACGTCAGTGTACCTTGTGATGGTGAGGACGGCATCATGGTGATAAAGAATCCCTTAGTCGAGGGTCCTTTGGATGTAGCGCAAGAAGTGTTTAGCGGCATCGAGATGGACTAGCTGAGGTTGGGCCATATAACTGCTTAGCCGACACACAACGTAGGCGATGTCAGGATGAGTAACTGTGAGGAAGATGAGTTTGCTGATTAATCTGTAGTAGTACGTAGAGTTAGTGGGAGGAGAGTTCATATTCGTCGTAAGAATTTGACCTTCAGGGAGAGGAACTAGTGCGGGCTTGCAGTCGGCCATGCTGAAATCTTGGAGAATAGAGTGAACATAGTCTCGTTGATGCAAGAAGATGCCGAGAATAATGTGTTTGAAGGTAATGCTGAGGTAGCGGCGGATTTTTCCAAGATCTTTCATTTCGAATTTTGTGCGCAGGAAGTCCTTGAGCCAGGTAATCAGAGTGTTGGAGCTGCCAGTGATGAATAAGTTGTCAACATACAACATCAAAATCAAAGTCTCCCTGTCGGCATGCATGTAGTACATGTTATCATCAGACTTGCTGCGGTGGAGGTTGATGCGGCGGAGTGCGGTGTCAATGCGGTCATACCAGGTACATGGGCTCTGTTTGAGACCATAAAGGGATCTATGTAGGCAGTAGACCAAATTTTCTTTACCGCGAACATAGAATCCTGGAGGTTGACCTATGTAGACCTGTTCTTTGAAGAGGCCGTTTAGGAATGCAGTGCGAACATCCATGTGATGGATGTCCAATCGTTTGGTGGCAGCCAAGGCGATTGCAGTTCGAAGAGTGACCCATTTTATGACAGGTGCAAATGTCTCAGTGAAGTCAATACCTTCATGTTGTTCAAATCCTCGGGCCACTAGACGGGCCTTTTTAATAGAAGGTTGCCCATTGATGCCTGGCTTAATTTTGAACACCCACTTGTAGGTAATGGCACGTTTACTAGGGGGTAGGGGCTCTAGATCCCATGTTTGGTTTTTCCAAATGGAGTCCATTTCCTCCTGCATGGCTTGACGCCACACGGGGTCGTTCTTGGCATGCTTGAATGTGATGTTGTTTGGGTCCTCTTCAAGGGAAAGAGGTTGTGGTTGGGAGGGGAGCGTCACCGTGTAGATGTCGAAGTCATTTGTGGACAAGCACAGTTCGTAGCCATCCAAGCGTATGTTTTGGCGGCGAGGTCGTTGAGACCGGCAAGGAGCAAGATCTGAAGGAGTATCGGTATGTGCTGAAGAATTAGCCGCTGGAGAGGAGAGTACAGGGTTTGAAGGCAGTGGAGATTGGGGAGAGGGATCAGAGAGTGGAGATACTAGAGAGGAGGAATTAGGAAGTGGAGATACTGGAGGGGAGGGAATAAAGTGTGCGGAGAGTGGAGAGCATATGGGAAGATATGAAGAGAGAGGAGCAGAGGGGACAGAGAGGGTGTAGGGAGGAGCGTGGTGGACGACGAAGGTATACAGTCGGGGAAGCTCGGATTGTGAAGAGGTTCAATGAGTTCAGGAGGGGAGAGGTCAAAGCGTTGTTCATCAAATTTGACATCTTGACTAATAATAATTTTTTTGGAAGAAGGGTGATAGCATCAGTAGGCTTTGTTGTTCTCATCGTAACCTAGCAGGATAGTGGGTATAGCTTTGGGGTCAAATTTGTGCCTTTTGACATCTGGGATGTGGCAATAAGCCAAGCATCCAATTACACGGAGGTGTCCAAGGTGGGGTTTGATACCTATAAAGGCTTCCTCCGATGTTTTCAGTTTCAAAGCCTTGGTAGGGCAGCGGTTAACGGTTTTGGCGACCTCTTCCCATAGAGCTTTGGGAATTTTAGTTCCGATGACTACACTACGAATCCCTTCTAGAAGTGTACGGTTTTTTCTTTCAGCAAGGCCATTTTGGTGTGGGGAATAGCCAATAGTGAGTTGGCGGGTGATACCATGAGCAACATAGTAGGCGGTGAAAGCGGTTGAGATGTATTCACCACCATGATCAGTCCATAAGGTGCGAATCTTGAGAGTGGGGTTTTTGACAAGGGCTCTAAATTGTTTAAAGAAGTTTAGGGTTTGAGATTTGTCAGAAAAAAAATAGAGTCAGGTTTTGCAAGAGAAGTCATCGATGAATGTGAGAATATATCGGTGACCATGTCTGGAAGGGATGGGGAGAGGCCCATAGAGGTCGCTATGTATGAGTTGAAGTACCCTAGTCATTTGGGTAGTTTGGGTTTTGGGAATGCGGTCACGGGACAATTTTCCAAGCATACATGAAGAACATGTATGTTTGATTAGGGGTATAAGGGGAACACCAACTACAAGATTTCTAGAGGTCATATGATAGAGTCTCTGGTAATTAACATGACCAATACGTTGATGCCACGGGTGTATGTCTGCATTGGTTAGACGGGATCTAGAGAAGGTTTGGGAACTAGAGGATACTGGAACAGGATTGTTGGTGTTTTGGTTTAGGGTAGGGGCCGCTGTTGGAGTGAGATAGGGGTTCTACAGAGTTGTTGCTGGGATGGGCAACTTCGGTGGTTGTGGTCGAAGTTGGCGCAACAGGTGGATGCAATGACGTTGGGGATAGTGCCGCAACTTGGGCAATGAGCTCACCAGTTCTAAAGGTTTGGACTACCCTATAGAGATTGTTGCGAGAATCTCGGATTCCTTGAAGGAAAATTTGACTAGGGTGATGGTTGTTGTGGATAATGCAGTGTGTGGAGTCAAAAACTACTCTATAGCCGGCATCTATGAGTATACCTACGAAGAATAAGTTGGTTCTAACTCTAGGGACATAAAGAACATGAGGTATTTCCTTTATTTTTCTTGAAATATTAGTGCTACTTATAGTACCTTGTCCAGCAACAAGCATAGTCTGTCCACCAGCTATTCTGATGTGTGGTACATGGGATGGGGTAATATTACTAAGTAAGCTAGAGTTACCAATAACATGAGCCGAAGCTCTTGAGTCTAAGAACCACTCATCCTCAGTCCGTTCGGAGATGACACACACGTTAATGACAGCTTCAGTGCTTGGATCGTCGTGAAATGCTTCGATGCACGCTGCAACATGTGGAGGTGGGAGATCAGTGTTCTATTCGTTGTAGTTGGTGTAGTTGTCGTCGTCGTCGTAGGTCTTAGCCAAATTGATTTGTTGATGTGGGTTGGATCATTGTAGTCGGCTAAGTTGAAGTTGCATAGCCTTGATATGTTCTTTGAGGGTGATCCATGCACAATCCCGTGCAAAGTGTCCCGATTTGCCACACTTGTGGCAAGAAACTGGGTGAATAGTCTTGTTAATAGGGGTTGTAATTCGGTCACTGGATGATGAGCCTCTGCCCAGATTGGACCGACCTTGAGGGGGGTATGAGTAACTGCGAGGAATCCTGGAGGTTTGAGCTAGGTATGTTTCTACGTTGGTCTCATCTCGTTGTTGATCTAGGTTCCGGCTCAATTCCTCCTACAATAGGAGACCTTCAAGTTTTGGGAAGAGAGGTACACGGTCACGAC
Source organism: Straminergon stramineum (assembly GCA_963920665.1). Lineage (NCBI taxonomy): Eukaryota > Viridiplantae > Streptophyta > Bryopsida > Hypnales > Calliergonaceae > Straminergon > Straminergon stramineum. The sequence continues at coordinate 23,745,927 of OY987264.1, forward strand.
CTTTCTGGATTTGTTTAAAGGTGGACCAACTTCTCGGGAGACTATTGAGTGTCAAGTCTACTAGGTCTTCATCGTAGATGGGAATGCCTAGGTTTGCTAATTGAGTAACGATCAAGTTGATCTCCTGAAGATGATCGGCTACAGGTTTCCCTTCTGTTAGTTTTAGTGAATAGAATCTTTCCTTCAGAGAAAGACGTCATAATGAACTTCTTACATCACACTTACTTCTAAGACGTTGCCATATAGCCTGAGGATCGGTAAGGTGAATAATACTCAAAATTATAGAGTCGTGTACCAGGGAGATGATGATACGTCCGGCGCGAAAGCATTGTTCGTTGTCTTGTATCTTGATGGTGTGGATAGCCGGTTCTGATTCTGCATCGATATCAGAGTTTGTTGGTAGCGGGGTCATTGGAGCTGGAGTTACGGTTGGAGCGCTGTCAAATCTGCTGGTGTGTGACGTACTGATGTTCAAGGAAGTAACTGTGTCAACTAGTGCATGATCGATCTGGTTGGTAGGTTCGATGAACTTCCAAAGGCCTTCTTGCATCAATATCATCTTAACTTTGTAACTCCAGATGATGTAGTTTGAAGGACCTACTAACTTCATGGATTCAGGGGCATCTCTAACGCTAGGATCCATTGTAATAGCTAGGGATACTGCAATAGTAACGGTAACTAATAGTAATGGTAACCGATAGTAATGGTGCGGAATACTAAGAGTTACGATGGAGTGTAGAGGCAGCTATGGCTTTTATCTCACCGTAGGAAAGAATAAGAAATTTCTGCCGCTGGTTACGTAAGTGCACTCTGACAACTTAGTAGGAACCTAGCTCTCATACCATGTAGACAAAGGGTTGTAATCCTACAACCAGAATGATCAACTATTCTTAAGAAGATAATTAACCAAGGATTAAGCCCAGTCTTATGTACACAGTAAGTTAACCTAATATTGTTAACCTCTGGATGTTATCCATTTATGGATGGAAACCTAAGTTCCTCATATTACCAACATTAGCAAATTAAAAACAAACAACTCACCTTACGTTCTTGTATTTGAGCCATCCTTTTTCACAGCATCAATTGTTGATTTCTCTGCACAATGTTCTGTGGAGTTAGACTTCCCTCTCAGTATTCAATCACTAGTCCCTTTTTTCAGTCTTCAGGTTGAACTGAGCTCTCCTGCAAACTTGCCAGCCCCTCTCCAATTCCCAACTGTCTCTAGGTTGAACTGGGCTCCCCTCCCAACGTTCGTGTATTGGTTCCCTTTGCAACCCCCCGGGGTGCCACATGTCGCATTGCGACTGGCCATCGACTCATCTTTGGCCCGTCCCCTTCTGAACAGCACCTCGATCGTTACCTCAAACTAGACCAATTGATTTTCCGTACTCGGGTTCCTGTTTGCTCACTCTGTATTGGGTTCTCGGTTGGATCACAGTCCCTTACGTTGATTTTTTTTCTAGAACTTTTGCTAACTGCACTAATTTGACTAACCTTACATTAATTAGCTTCTCTAACCAAAATTAATCAAGTAAAGGATTTTGGGGGAATTTCTTAAGCTAAGCTAACCTTCACGACTATGACTATGACATTAATTTATTTGGGGGTTTTAAGAGTTTTTCAATTTCTAAACTAACAATCTAATTCTTGGGAATTTTTGGGAATAAGTTTAAACTAAGAAAACTAAGTATTCTAAGCTAATTAAAATCTCTTTCTAGGATAATTTTAATGACTTTAACTAAAGGGAAACTAATCTAAATTTTGGGTTTTATCTAACTACTACTAAGGGTTTTATCAAGAGTTCAAACTAAGGAATTTTGACTACTTTTTTCTAATATTTCTCACTAAATCAAATGTTCCTAATTACTATACTTGCAAAACACTTTTCCAAGCATGCAAATAAGGAAATTTCTCTAATACTTGGAACCACTTTTTAAAATGTCAATTTCAAATATTCCAAAATCAAAGCTTCGTTGTGCAAGGGCGACCCTAGGCATACACGGTATTGATGTTCAAATTATAATATTTCAAAAGTTTTAATCTTTAAAGGAGTTACACATGATAGTGTTTAACCGAAAATTAAAGATTAATTCCTCAAAATTTCAAAGTATCCAAATTTAATCACTAAAGGAGGTACACCTGACAACATTTAAAATGGACTTTAGCAATTAAAATCCCAATTTCCGTTATACAACAAATTTTGGGCAAAGATTGGTTTAATAAACTTTTGGCAAAGTCAAGCTTGGCCGCCTTAAGTCTATTAACACCAAATTCTGTTGTAATGAGCACAAATTATTAGTATTCAAAAAATCTTAAACTAAATTAGAGTTTGGAGGTTTATCCCTTCCAAAACTCTCACTAATCAAAGAAAATGGAGGCTTAGCCTTAAGAACTCAAAGAAATCAAATAGAAATCACTTTGAAAGGACCTTGTTGTCCTTCAAAGTGTGCAAATCAAGAAATAGAATGAAAATGAGGTTGGATCTTGACTTGGATCAGTGCTCTGACCACGCCGGTAGTACATGAGAAACAAAAGCAAAGTTTAGTTATGAGAATGAGGGCACCGACAACCTCGAAGGAAGGGCCTTTTATACTTGTTCCTGGCCCCTCCCTAGTAAGTTGTCGGTGGAAAAACATTTACTTTTGATCTCGAGATATATCCTAAACTACTCTAACATACTTCCAAAATAATCTTTGTTTAATGGAAGAATTCTCTAGAACCCTCTCCATTTAGCTAATAAATCTGGGCTAAATCAAATCCAAGATCTTTTCCCAAAGATATTTTGAAAATAACCCTAATTAACATAGATATTTTGCTAATTAACCCAAAGTATTTCTAAATTGTCTTTCTTTAGACAAAAGATGGCTTGTTACGCAAGAAAAGAGATCTTACCCAAATCCAATCTTCAATTTTCCAAAAGATATTTGCGAAATTAACTTTGAATTACTACTAATTACTCTAAAAAAGTCAAACCTACTGCTGAACCCTTCCTATCTTCTAGAGAACAACTCCAAATTGAAAAACTATTGTGCCATTGTATTTAGAAGACCCAAAGTAGCCAAGAGGTCCTCTAACCCCTTCTTTCCAACTATTTGTAAGCGTAAAATCAACTTACAGTAATTCCAAAGAAAAGTGAAAACTCTAACTTTGGGAATTTGTTTCTTTTGAAGAAACTATCTAGCTAGGGTTACTTAGAAGGTTCATGGGAGTAAGAAAAGACCCCTCATTCACGTCATTTGGACACCGCCATCTCCTGGTACGCTAATCAACTCGCCGTAAAGTCGTAAATTCTTCAAAAGTCCAATGTTGTTGCCAATTCTGATACTTAGGAATGTCAGAATGTCTTCAAACTTTGTGGAACTCTTTATTAGCACACAAAACACTATCCTAATTTTTAGTGGGATTTTATCGCAACATGGGTAATTTCTAGGAATTTACGACCATGTTTAAAGGTAGTTGACTTCCCATGGAGTCATTATAATTCCTTCGAAAAAATCCAAAACTTTTTGGGTAGCTTCTAGAAAGCTCCCAAAACCAAAGTGAAACGTTACATTTCACTTTGCACTATTCATAGGGAAGCTAAAATTAGCAATTCCCTTTTAATTTCCATCCGAGGGGAAAATTATTGTTGTATCGGGGAATCTTGGAACAACCGGCTCCAATGTTGGCTCCTAGCATGCTTTTAAAGTAAAAGCACCTTTCTTCATACTCCGATTGCTCTCCCATCACGTTATTTGCAAATTGGATCATTCTTTTATAAGTTACCTGCAAATAAGAATTTACCAATCCAAATTCTTTAAGAATTGGATGGTGACCTATACTAGACTCTCTAGATCTAAAATGAACTTAGCCATCTTATCACATGCAATTGTAAGATTTAGTTTAACATGGACAACTACTAGGATTGGCTAACACTCAAACCTGTAATTCTCTCGGAAATACTTAATTGACCTCTTAGACTCTCAACTAGGCATTAGAAGTATGAAATTTGAGTATTTTATATACTTTGCACTTCTAGGATGACCCCTCACTGTATTGGTAGGGACTTCTACTAAATACCACTCAAACACTCTTTTTATGCATTTTTGCATATAAATATGTTCAAATACTAACAAAACGAAAAAAAAAAAAAAACTGAGTTCCAAGTGCCAACTTGAGGGCTCACAGTGCCATTTAGGGTTCCCAATGTCGTTATCAAGTTGAGGCGCTTGGGATGGAAAGAGACATAGTAAAAAGAAGTGGACGTCAATGCAAAATGCATGTGTCATTGTAATGCATTGTCGCATTGTAAATGCGCACACTATGTAAAATGTATATAAACATGTCAAATCAAAGGGTTTTTTTATAGAGTCTCAAGAAGTACAAGAAGTAATGCTTTCTTGAAACTCTATTTTTTTTTAACTCTGTTAAACATGCATGTAATCCTAATTCTTTTATTTTTATATAGAGAGATATTTTGAACCTTTAGATCATATGTTTAGAATTTTCAAACAAAAGGCAAAGCTTGTTTTGTCTTTCTTTTGGATTTAAAAAAGATTTAGACTCAATGTAGGGATACGGATAGAGTTATGAGGAAAGTGGAGTTAGCCAATGTTAAAAATAGAGTGTATGTGACTTTTTAGGGGCGAACACCCACTTGCTAAAGTAAAAGGTATGGAGGATGAGGAGAAAGATAAGGGGGAGACCCTTCTTCTTCCTCTTCATATTAGTTAGGAGATATATATATTTTAGTGGGGGAGAGAACCATGAATTTGGGGGAGATATAGCATGTTGTAATTTTGGAAATTTTTTAATGAGAATTTGAGAGGGTTTTTTTTATGATTCCAAAATCCTATCACACTCTGTATTTGGAGTTTTGGAGCAAAATTGACGCTCAATTCTAACTGTAGCTAGAAACCCAATATTTTCTCAAAGCAATTTCTCTCTCAGTGGAATCACCAAATATTGGGTAGAGAGGAATTGCTTTATGAAAATTATGGGTTTCTAATTGCAACTAAAATTGAATGTCAATTTTGCTCCAAAACTTCAAATAGAAAGTGTGATAGGGTTTTGGAATCAGAAAAAAGAGAAGAACACACTCCCTTATGAGAAGGACACACGCTAGAATGATAAAGCAGAAGAAATTTCTCCTCTTTATCTTCTACCTTATCCCTCATACCTTTTACTTTAGCAAGTGGATGATTGCCATAAAAAGTCACATGCACTCTATTTTTACGATTGGCAAACTTCACTCTGCTCATAACTCTATCCATATCTCTACATTGAATCCAATTTTTTTTAAATCCAAAGGAAAGACAAAAGAAGCTTTGTCTTTCACTTTAAAAATCCTCAACACATGATCTAAAGTTTCAAAATATCTCTCTATATAAAAATAAAAGAACTAGGATTATATAGTTGTCTAATAGAGGTAAAAAAAATAGAGTTTCAAGAGAGCATCACGTCTTCTGCTTCTTAAGACTCTATGAAAAAACCCTCCGATTCAACATGTTCATATATATTTTACATAGTATACACATTTTACAATGCGACATCCACCCCCTCCAAACATGCACATCCTCTAGTATGTGCCAAACTCATCCCTTTTCATCTTTAATCTCACTTCTCGCTTGGTCTTCATCTTCTTCTTCTTGTGGCGGTAGAAAGAATGCATCTAAATTCTCAGTAGAAAACCTTCCAACACTTCCACTTGTAACCTTTGTAAAACTTGCAATAAGTCACCCACAATGCCTTCTTCATCACCAATCCAAATTCGTGCATAATGAGACCCATCATCCGACACCTTAGTCTCCATTTTTGATGTTGTAATATATGATTGCCCAAGTATTATTGAATATGTTCCACAATTTTGAACAAAAAAATTTTACTCAACTTCAACATTGCCAATCCTTGTTTTCATTGTTGGGCAAGACCCATATAATTCTCCTTGTCCATTGTTTGTGGCCCTCATCACCCAACCCTAATGAGTATCAATTGGTCACTTACCCAACTCATAAACCTTCCAAAACATGATGTTTATCTCTAAACCATGGTCAACAAGAACTAGAATAGGCTCCTTCAACTCTCCAATTTGCACTTGACCACTCATGTCTCTGTAGTGGCTCTCGCCCAAAATGGTAGAAGACAATCCATTTTACCCTTTCTTGCTCTATCAACCATATGATGAAATGCACATTAAAAAGTACATACTTCCATCTTAGTTGCTCTTCCATATGTCACCTCAGTAGTCATTCCTTCCACCATCTTTTTTCTCTCTTCTTGAGCTTGTATGGAGTAAGTTGGTTTCTTTCTTCAAACCTAACACCTCCCCTAACTCATTTCCCACCATATTCTGACCTTCAATGGAATGCTCATTTTTGGTAACACTTTCCTTCATTTCAATCCCACAAACTTCAGCAAACATATGTAAAACCTCATCTTCCTCTCCATCAATCATAAACTCTCCTACATCCTCATATTTTTGACTTTCACATGTTTTAATAACATCATCTATGGTTTTTACACCCTCAACTACTAGATCACACATCATAACAAATACTTGGATGATCTCAATCTCTTCATCCTCTATCATATGAGTATCCAATGCTTTAACCATAACCGTCTCATTTGTCATTTGCCTCTTTCTCTTGATAACATCAATAATAAGCTCATTAAAAAATTTTGGGCAATACCAAGGGCCTCCCTCAATGTAAACTCAATCTTAGCATCCAAGATCATCTCTCCCAATATACCCTTCATATCAAAAGAAGACTCAATATCAAACTAAAGCTTATACGCCAAACCCTTGGTCTTACTTTTCCAAGTTTTTCATTCTCTTTACTCTTCTTGCTATTGCTTGGATCTCCCTATATCTTCTCAGAAAGCGGTACATCTCTAGGATGGACAATAAAAGGCAATTTTTCAGACCTTTGGTGTGTATGAGCACTGGGCCCATCTCCCTTCATAACCTCTTTGAATCCATGGGGTTTCTTCTTTTGTGCATGTTCATCCACATTTTCTTCTTCAATAGGTCTACCTCGCTTCACTTCAATAGAAGCATCATGTTGCTCACTATTATCTTGTACTTCACCCAAAAATGCTCTAGTACTGACTATATAAATAGGATCTTCTCAACTAGTTGCATTTCTGATGGTTTGCACCACTCTGATCATAACTTCTTTTAGTAGAGATTGTGAAGCTTCAATTGTGTGATGTTGCACTTCAATATGAAATGTCTCAGCTCCCTTTATATGCATAAAATTGGATCTCCCCAACTTATCTTCTATAATCTTCTTCATCCCTCCTTTGCCAAAGTTAGTGTTCAAAGGCAAGTTTGTGGATGCATCATGAATCTTCCCATCTTTGAAGACAAAAAGGCCTTCTTTAAGAGCCTCATCATAAGCTTTATAACCTCGAAGACCACATTAGAGGGGATTTGAGACCTTAGGAGGGCCGTTTCAGGCTTGTTCCTTGTGAAGTCCGGGAACAGCTGACTACTATCAGAAAAAAATATAAATTTCTTTTTTTAAATCTTAGTTTTGAAATGTGAAAAGAATTTTTTTTTAAATTTCAAGTTTTTTTAATTTTTTATGTCACAATGTCTCGGCCACATCAAATTGCATAAGTGGCACAGTTCCTACATTCCCCGTAGCTTGGGAACTCGCAAGCTTGTAGAGGCCTCAAATCTCCCCTAATGTGACAATCTTCTTTATCACACCATATGCATTTCCTTATAAATGTTCTTGCACCATTTGATACTTGAGCTCCTTGTGACTTCTTCAACTCACTCATGTCCACCTTCAAATCTCGAATACCTTTAATAAGCTTATCAAGAGTCTCCTCATCAATTGTCTTGGCATTCTTTGAAGTTGATGCTGAAGGTGTAGGGGCACATGATCCTTTAGGAGTTCTTGTAGCTGACATAGGTATTGCATCCATTCATGCAGCTACATCTCTGGATCTCACCCTCTGTTGCTTTGCTTTTAGAGTCACCGTTTCTTCCACTCTCTTCCAATCATTAGTAAAACCTCCTTTAGTGGCTTGGTCACCAAGGAGTAGAAGAAGTCTATCCTCTAAAGTATCATCAGTTGCTTGCAAAAATAACTCGGCCTTCCTAGTATCAAGAAGGCGCCTCTCTGCCAAGGGCAATTGATTATATTTCTTCTCAAACTTCCATAGCAACTTATTTGGGCCCATATCATTCCCCAATCGTTGCTCTATCCAGTCAAGAAAGGACCTTTTTGTCATCCTCTCCGTGTGCTCATCAAAATACTCATCCCTCAATCTCTCATCAAATCTTGCCCATGAAGTCACATATCCATCCTCCCAAATCTCTTGCACCCTCTTACAAATTTCGAATACCACAACCAAGTCAAAAGTTTGCATCATTTGCCTTTTAGGCACTTGATGTACTTCCATCTCACAAACATAAACTCTTAGGAAGTTTGTAATGTCCTTCCCATCAAACCTCCCAGTCTTACCAACAACACCCTTAAGAGCTTTAGTGGCCCCTTGACCACCAGGGTGTGCTCTATGATGCTCCATAAACATAGCCAATGCGTCAAGTATATTCTCCATATTAGTTTGGGTCCCTACAAAAGCCCCTCAAATATCCTCCATAATACCCCAATCAAAACTAGCTGCTCGAAAGCTCTCTCAGTGGAAGAACCAAATATCGGGTAGAGAGGAATTGTTGTGCAAAAACGCTAGTTTTCTAGCTGCAGCTAGAATTGAGCGTCAATTTTGCTCCAAAACTCCAAATACAGAGTGTGATAGGATTTTGGAATCATAAAAAAAAACTCTCAAATTCTCATTAAAAAATTCCCAAAATTACAACATGCTATATCTCTCCCAAATTCATGGTTCTCTCCCCCACTAAAATATATATCTCCTAACTAATATGAGGAGGAAGAAGAAGGGTCTCCCCCTTATCTTTCTCCTCATCTTCCATACCTTTTACTTTAGCAAGTGGGTGTTCGCCCCTAAAAAGTCACATACACTCTATTTTTAACATTGGCTAACTCCACTTTCCTCATAATTCTATCCGTATCCCTACATTGAGTCTAAATCTTTTTTAAATCCAAAAGAAAGACAAAACAAGCTTTGCCTTTTGTTTGAAAATTCTAAACATATGATCTAAAGGTTCAAAATATCTCTCTATATAAAAATAAAAGAATTAGGATTACATGCATGTTTAACAGAGTTAAAAAAAAATAGAGTTTCAAGAAAGCATTACTTCTTGTACTTCTTGAGACTCTATAAAAAAACCCTTTGATTTGACATGTTTATATACATTTTATATAGTGTGCGCATTTACAATGCAGCAATGTAACTATTGGCGAAGCTCTAAAGAGGATGCTCTAAGACCAAGTGGAACAGACCTTAACCCCCTAAAGGACCATTGTCCCTTCAAGAGACAAATGGGATTTCAGTCAGGTACTTATAGTTTCAATTTTTTTCCGAATTTTTTGAATTTTTTTATAAAGATAGAAATATTGATTAGCTTCATGAGAATATAATTTTTTTCATCTTGTGCCCAAGTGCTAAAGTTATGCCCAAATAAGCTCAAAATAGGGGAGAGAGGGCAACCAAAAAAATTTTTAAATTTTATTTTCTTTGTATATAATATTTTTGTCTACATGGAAAACTTTGATCCATTCCATTTAGATTTGTTATGAGAAAGTTATGGACAATCTTGTTTTTTGGGCAATTTAAGCATCTTCTTGAAAAGGTAACTTGTAGGATTCATTTCTGAATGCAATTTTTACAATTTTTTAAAAAGAAAAAGGTCCAAATGGTTTAAATCTCTTGCTAGAACAATTTCACCATTGGGATTAATGCATTTTAAATTCCCTCTTAGAGATATTAATAATTTAGATTTTCCTTCTATCTTATATTTACTTCTACTTAACAATCTTTTAAAGAATAAAAATGATTTTTTTTTGTATTTTCTTTTTTCCCTTAGACTCTCAATTCAATTCTCCACCATAGAGATTTAAAGCTCAAAACTTTGTAGTGTAAAATATTTAAGTTAAGAAGGTTCAAAGTCAAATAATTTAGTCCTACAATGTGCTAAAAAATTTGTCCTATTTACTTTAAATGCAAATATCTTGCAATCTATGGGGACAAAATTTTTGAAATATTTTCCACACATTCTCATACTAGTTAGGTGCCAGATCCTACACTTAGATGTGGAAAAAAAAATACGATTTTCAAATTTCTTACTCTTTCCTATAAAAATGGCAATTTTGAGTGTTTTTTTGCAAAAAAAAGGCCTTAGTCCTGTAGGGGTTACTTACAGTAATTGTAATGACTATTTGGAGAAATTGATGGCAATAATAACTATGCAAGATATCTTCAATTGTGGTTTCTAAGAAATTCTGGATTTCCCAGAGGACATTAAATCCTCTATTTGAACTGGAGCCCACAGGGACAGATTTACCTTGGGGAAAATGCAGGAATTTTTTTATTTATTGCACATTAATTTTTTTTGCAAATTCAGAATTCATATTTGCAATCAGAGACCCCAAATTATCTAATTGAAGTCTTGAACATACCTTAGGCAAGGCTCAAAATAGGAACCTTTTTTACTTTTACCCCCGGATAACCCACAAAATTACCCTGCGGGACCTAGTTCAGTTGGAATGGAGGATTTAACATCCTGCGGATTTCCCATGGAAAGTAGTATTCCGTACTCTGTATTGATCATTCCAATTTCCAAGGCGACTGAGTGCGTCATTGCGTCGATCCTAGACTGGCGGTCTCTGTAGCCTGTACAGTATCCGTACCTCCACCGGAGTCACGAGACCCATGAGAGTCCATGACTTCCTTCGTTCTCCGTATATCTTAACTTCCAGTACTGACACTATGACACTGGGTGGAAATGTTTGACGGATTTCCCGACAAGCGTCGTGGCCAGCATCCAGTGGCTGATTTGATGCACTCGAATACTTACTCGATGACTCCATCCTGCAATTCCGCCGATTTCCAGGGTCTCTTTTCTTGCACACGAGCCGGACGGAGTTCCAGATTCCAAGCAGGGAGAAAGAGGATGCTCGTCATACAGTAATAGAAAAGCTCCCCGGTTGTGGACCCCGTCCAGGTTGAACTGCTGGAGTGGAGTGCACATTGACTCCAATTTTGGCATCTTTGGGGAAAACGCAGGAACTGATATCAGGATGATCACCCATTTCCGATCACTGAAGCAATTCAACCTATCTGCGGCATGGGAAAAGTTCAGGAGAAAATCTCCTCGTGTAGAGAAATAGATTTCAGGAAGATTTCATAATTTCCTCACTTTTTAAAATCATGACGAATTTTTTCATGAAGATTCTATTTGTCCCATTCTTGATATTTCGGCAAACCTATTTTCAACCACAAGATGGTTCCAAAATCGATGTATGGCTTCCAATGTACACATTGTGATCATATAAGCTTTCAATGTACACCTCCTAGACATTTTTGTTGTCCCTGGTGTCTTGTAGTGCATGATTTGGCACCTACAATTCATCTAATCGGAAATGGAGCAGTTTAAACTACAAGAATGGGAGGCTGATAAAAAATGGGCGATCTCCTTTAATCAATCTCTTAGATCCTAGTCAAATTTGGAAACTTGGAATTCACATTCGCATTTAGACATAACTTATGTTGGTAACCAATCTAAACCATTCCATCTTGGAGGAGGATGCCTTCCTATATCTTTAAGAGTGAACTTAGTTATAATATGTACAGGATCATTAAGGTAAACCAACCCATGACATGCAAACACCTAGAAAACCACCCATTTCAGTCTTACATCAATCCATGGAAAATTTTTGCTAATAAATGGGATGAAGACTTCATTAGGTTTGTTAGTGGCCGAAATCAATGCCTTGGGTGATGTTGATGGAGTTATTAGTGACTCTTTTAGAACCTTCTACCTTTCTAGTGTAAATTCATTTCAAGGGCTAACTTTTTTATTCCTTTATGTCATGGCCATGTTAGGAAATTTTGAGACTGCTTTAGGTGATCAGATGACCATTATGGGTACACTCTATGGTGATTTTGGGATAGTCTTTAGACTGTTTGGAGCCAATTGGGCAGTACACTTCAAATAATCATAACAAATTGATAATTTGTCAAAAAAATAAAACTTCAATTGCTTTTTGCATTTCTCATGTTTATCTTTATATGGAAAAAAATTCATTTTAAAAAAAAATGTGAACATAGCAAACCAGACATTTTGCTTGTCATAGGTTGGTTTGCCTTAGTTGGTTGGGAAGTTGCAATGCTAATTTCACTAGTTGATGAATCGAAAGTTGTGACATTAATTTCATTAATTGAGTGGGAAGTTGGAATGCTAGTTTCATTGGTTGATGAGTGGGAAGTTGCAAGAGAGTCAATCATTGTCAAGCTAGGAAGTTGCCTTGTTGGAGGCTCCCACTTCTTGTGGAAGCCAAAAGTCCCCCCCCAATGTTTGTTAACAATGTTATGGACTTAGAGACCTAAGGTTTTCTATAAGAACATACTAAACAATGTGAAACTAAAGAGTTTTTCAAGTGAGACAAATATTCTTTCCCAAAAATTCTAGATAAGGCAAATATTCTTCTTAAGTAGCGCTTCAATTGAAAATTCAATCTTTGGCTTGGATTTACGAATGACAGATAGGTTGAGGATAATGGGCCAATTACATGATTTTGGACTACCTTTATCATGTAAAGAGAGACTATGAGAGATAGGCTAAGTGAGCTATTAGTTCATTGTGTAATATTCTTGGATTCTTTTATTTGAAAATCTATGTTGGATTTAGTTGAAAAGGTTGGGCTTCCCTTTGGAATGAAACAAAGGAAGAAAAGGAAAAAAGTCCAACAATATTATTTAGAAAATTTCAAAAGTAATTGACCAATATGACCAAAAAATAGAGGCAAGTTTTTAAGATTGTTTGTTTAGGTGAAATTTAAACCTTGGGGTGTACAAATTTATATGAAGATTATCGTGAGTCACTCAATTTTATCTCTCTTGAATTGTGTGGGATTAAATAAAATTAATTCACAATTATTGAAAATAGACTATAAACTAGTTCAAGGGATTGATTGAGACTTTTAACCTCTAAATGCCTTAGGAGAATGGGACCAAACTATGATGTATTATATAATATAGCTTCATCAACCTTTTTGATGTTTACATCAAACGATGGGACATAAGCATCAAGTTTTGAAATTATTTGTAGAGTCAAATTTTAAAAGCTATTATAGATCTCTTTCATTTCAAGTTTGAAGCAATTTCCTTTGGAAATTTTCCAAAAATACAATTTCCATTATTGCATCTAATTTTTTTTATGATTGGCTAAATTTCAATTTCAATTTATTTTTGTATAAAAAATAAAACTTAAAAATGAAAATATCAATTCATTCTCATATTAGTAAATTTTTTAACACTTGTGAAACTAAAATTGATCACTTTGTACTATTTTCTTTAGAAAAAAATCTTTTACCTATCACTATAGTAGTCTAAACATGGAACAAAATATTCAAAGACAATCCAATTGAGCATGTGATATAAAAAGAAATTGAAATAAAATGATTTTACCCTTGAAAGAAATTCCCCCAATTATGCAATGATTAGAAAATGGTCGATTGTGCATTTATGTCTTGTAGGGTTAATTCTACTATGCTAGAGTGGAAAAAATTCAATGTTCTCTTGAGGAATGAATCCAAGAGTGGACAATATAGAAAAAAATTCCATTCTCATGTAAAAAAACCTTCTTAGTGGTAAAATTTATATGAATTACATTTTCTTAGTCAAATTGGTTTTTATTTTGTTTTTTATGGGTATTTGTTTTAAAAGATGAAAATCCTACATAGAGTACTTTAGCACTTTAGGCTCTTTGTTTTTGAATTTCATCTTGGAGTTCAAAATGGATTTTGTGTCTTTGGAGCAAACTAGAAAAGACTAAGAAGTTTTTAAAGCTTAGTTGGCTCATTGCAAGAAAGACCAACCGTTTTTTATAACATTTGGCATTTTGGCTTTTTCCTTGTTGTATTGTGATGTGTTGGAAGAAAATATTGAAAAATAAAATAAAATATGGATGATTAGTATAACAATTGAAGTATCATATCACCAAAATTTGAGGCATAAGAAAAATGTGGGTCAAAAGTTATTCACAAAATAGAGTGACACAATTTTTGTAGAAAATAGACACTTTGGTGTTTTGATTTGTGAAAAATAGAAAAAAGAATTTTCAATGAAACGAAAAATTGGAAATTGGGGAGGATTTCATAATGAAGAGATTTCACCAAAAAAATGAAAGAGAAACCATCTTCAATGTTCAAGATGACACGTGCAAAGGCCCCCTGTTTGCATGCATGTGGAAGACAAAAAATAATGTTTTTTAAAGTGCTCTTTGGTACGCACATGCCCGCCTAGTATGGGAATAGCCCATAGAATTTTCAAGTCTATATCATTAGTTTTGGAAACTCCATAGTACTAAAAAACCCTAAACCCCACAATGTGACAAATTAGCAAAATTGAAATTACAACCAAGTTAGTCATCTTCAATAAAAATTTCAAGTACATGGGCTTCATGCTCCAAAAATTATGGCCAATAACAACTTCATCACTCCAAATGCGATGCAAAATAGAACCGGTCTTTTTTACAATCACCGAGTTTTTACTCTTCATGAGAATTAAATGAAAAATTCTTCAAAATGTATATTTTCTTGTAGTTTGAAGTTGAAAGCCTATCACTAACTTCCAATTTTCTCAATTAAATATAAAATTTTACACAAATAATATTTTTTATATGTATTTGCAATTCATTTTGCAACAAGTTGTCAAAATCAACAAGAGGTGATATACTTGTAATTGAACATTTGATAGACAAAACTAAACATTTTCGAATGGCCATAACAAATGATTTTTGAAGTTAAGACTCTATCCAATCTTTTGATATTTTGATATTGAACTTCATAAATTGTTTTAAGATGATATGCTTGAATAGTTTGACAAGAAGCAAAAGAAAATGATTCAAAATGCTTGAACCTTGCTTGAAAATCATTAAACAAAGATATTTACAAAATCATAGTGTGTTTGATGATGTGCTCCTAATTTTTAACTAATCATATAGGCATACTCCTTGTATGCACTAAATAGAATGGTAGTCATTATAAATGTTTGCCTTTGGACAAAACAACCAATTGATGGTAAGAAACTAACAACCAAATACATTAAGGCAAACATTGATAGTACAGCAAGCCTTTTTTACTCTTGTTTCATATTGCTTTTTGTAACCAAAGTTGCAAGGATAACGATATAAACCAAGAAAGTATATAAGCCCCCAAACAACTTCACTCTTGAAAGGGAAAGTAGGTTCTTCTATACTATCACTAAACATATTGAGAATATATTTGTGTTTGAATGTCCCACCGTACATCAACAAGCTTAAAAATAGTGTGTTCTATAATGAAAGAGAAGAAGAACCAAAACTTCAACTTACAAGAGCCCAATTAACTATTGTAATTAACTATGATATGACAATAATTTTCATTCAAAAAATCACAATAATTTCACCAAAGAGTTAGAATGTAATTTCAATAAAGAATTGACATCTTTTTATTCAATTTCCAAAAAAAAAAGAGTTACAATCCCAAACTAACAACTACTTTACACATATCTATCGCATTGTGAAGCATATAATTTTCAACCAATTTTGTGACTCAAAACACCAATGTTTCTAGGGTTAAAACGTGCATGAGGCAGGCGGAAACCTAGAGGGCGTAGCTAGTATCTTACACCGTGCCTAGTTTATATGTCGCATACACTATCCTGTGGATCTTGTTGAGGAACCTGAAACTAACAGACTATTATTTTTTTATTTATTTTAACAAACGGGACACCCATTGCATTAAAGAGAAACTAAAAGAACAACAGCCAAGCCTAGGAGGCTGGACAAATGAAGAGAAACTAACAGACTATTGTACACCGGCTCAGTCTCTCATGAACCGGAGTTTATTATCCCTCTATCAAGGGCCAATCAGGAATCTCCATAAAGAATGCTTTCTCACATGACATTTGATCAAATAGAATTATGTACAATTCCTCAATGGGCTATTGAGTCCTACATATTAAACTCAGTGATCAAATTATTGAACATGACGATCGGGGACAAGCCCCTGATCCGCAATTTCACCTAAACTCTCCTGTTGATCTAGCGCGGCTTGCTGAAAGCCAGCCATCGCCTGGCTCATCAGCTGCTGCATCTTCATAGCATTCTGCACATTCGGATTCAGCGGGCTACCTGATCTCATGGCCGCACGTCGTGAAAGAAGGCTACTAGGCAAAGCTTCAGGCACTTTGGGCAATTTCGGTCGCTCAAAATCTTCCACTTCCGATCCCTCACCGTAATTCTGTAGTAACAAATTGAAATCTGGAACACCCGAACCCAAAGAGTCCAAAAAAGGATTCACAGAAGGATTCATAAAAGGATTCATCTTCGGCAGTGCACCTCCGAAGCCCTGCTGGGCATTGTAACTCATGAACTGCTGGACTTTGGACTGCAACTCCCACTGCAATCTCACGATCTGGTACGCCATCATGAGACCCACGTTGTCATTGAGAGACGGTCCCATGGGGGGCATAGCCGCTGGCCGGTTCATTAGGGAAGGCCATCCGGAGAAAAGCTGGCTCATGTTGGGCAGGGCACCTAGGTTGCTCGGGGGAAGAGGGGGCGTCGTCGAGTTCGTTGCAGCTTGCTGTTGTCTGCGGTTGAGCTGGTTCAAGGCGTCGGACAGACTTTCGGCTGACTCGTAAGCGGCGTAATTGCCCGAGGGCGTCCGTTTCGGTTGCGTCACTTTGGGGTGCGTGTGGGTGCCTTCGTAGCTCGTGACCACCAGGCCTGAATCCTCCGTCGACCTCTCCACTCGCTTTCGCACAGGGCAATTAGGCGTAGTGCAGCGGTAATAGTTTCTGCACTTCATCAGTTGAGAACAAATTAAATGACGAATCTACCACTCGGAAACCGAACTAAAAAGTAAGGTTTGAAAATTCATTTCATAAACAGCTGAACAAACTAATTTCAACAACGCAAAATTAGCCAGGGTTCGCGGATTCGACCAGTGCAGATAAAAAATACAATTAGCCACCCGTAATCTGGTCGAAGCTGCAATAATCAGTTCCTCACCTCTGAGCAGCGCGGTGTGAGTAGAAACTAGCTTCTGGATCCTCATTTTAGCTAGAATGACATGGTTACAAGAGATTTCCACTTTAACCAGGCGCTTGTATGGAATCTCAGATCTACGATTGAGTCCAAAATGTACACCAGGCCTAGATTAATTCTAGATCTTTGAATGCCACAACCTATATTCATTGACCATCTAGCCAGTGTTCATGAATGAATAATTGATATATTGTGAACTGACCTTTAAAATTAAATAAGCAAGAATATTGCTATTAAGTCTGTTTTCATTCGAAATAGAAAGATGCGGGTTTCTAAGGAATCTCACAAGTACTAGGAGAGCTAGTTACATGGCTAGTTCTAGACAAACTGATTCAAAGTAGAGTAGCTGTGCATAGGCAAATAATACCTTGGATGCGGGCTGTTCTTCACAGGCTT
Source organism: Straminergon stramineum (assembly GCA_963920665.1). Taxonomy (NCBI): domain Eukaryota; kingdom Viridiplantae; phylum Streptophyta; class Bryopsida; order Hypnales; family Calliergonaceae; genus Straminergon; species Straminergon stramineum. The sequence goes on from OY987264.1 coordinate 23,763,490, forward strand.
CTGGCCATACTTCCGCCATTTGTAACCGTCATCCATGATGTCAACCTCAGTTCTTGTTTTGATGGAGTAACGGGGCTCCCGCAACCTTTTCGGACCCTTCAACTTCTGCTGCGTAACCCTGCCAGTCGTATCACAGCACAATTGCATAAAAAAGGAGAACCCGTCTAGCCTGAGATTACGTGGAAGCCAAACGAGAAAGTCACATTCGATCCTACACCCTACTGATGTTCAATTTGTGATCAAGTAACAAAGTCGAAACCAAAGTCTGCCAAAAGAAGAGTCTAGCCACTCACGACTTGTGCCCATGGTTTTCGACTTCCATATCCTCCGCTTCACTCCCATCGTTCGCCTCTTCGTCTCGATCGACGGACTTCCGCTTGCGCCCCTTGCCCGCATCCACCCCCGAGCCCGTGGATTCACTGGTCCCCACCTTGCCGAGCTCGTTGCTGCTGATCGGCTCACTGTCGCCGCTCACAGACGTCGACACGCACTCGGAATGACTGACTCTTGCCAAGTCCAAGCTTTGAATCGGCTTCAGCTGATCGCCAGCCCCCGCTGCTGGAGCGTTCACTCCAGCCGAAGCCTCCGAATTGTGCACCTTGGGACTCCAGGTTTGCAGAAACTTTAGTTGATCCCCCGAAAACAAGGGCGAGGGACAAATCATTCCCAGGTCGGGAAACCCGCCCATCTCCCCACGAGGAGACATAAACCCCTTCGGAGAAAACGAACTCAAATCGAAGTACTGAGCGTCATGCAGATACTGCGCCCACGCCAACTGATCTTTCGGTGAATCTTGAGCTCCCGCTTCTTCCCCCGTATTGCTCATCCTCTCACTCGACTCGATCGCCGCCTTCCTGTCTGGCGCACGGGCCATTGAGAGCAACTCTCGACTGTACAGTCAGTTTGTCTCAATCGATCAGAGCGAATCAGCACTGTCTGTCGATATATCCGTTTCGTACACACGCACTGAGCAAACTTACTACCCTAGAAACAACCTGCAATACTAACAGTACCTTGCTGCTTCGAGGCTCTGCCCATTTCAGGTAGAACCGGTGATATATCGCAGAAGCTAGAGGTGGGTTCACTCAGAGAGAGATTGATAGAAAAATTCTTAAAGACCCACCCACCCCAGTTAAATCTCACCACACTGCGTAGCTTCGCTAGCTTACCCCGTCGACTAGTGAGCGACTGCCAAGTTCAGTTAACTAAGAGGAATGGTTGGATTTTCTCTCAGAGTTTTCGCCGGTGTCAAAGTGGAACTAGCAGAGCCGTAGTTTAAATATCCGACACTATCTCATGCTGCGCCAGACGTCTGCGGTCTTCCCCCCGAGCCTGGGCGTCAACGTCACGCGGTTGGAAGAACGACGACGACGACGACGACGGGGTCGCTTTTCAGGAGCTTGGCGGTGGCGGACGCTCAGTAGTGCGAAGGAGGAGATCCGGTGAGGGTGCCAGTGTGCCACCGGGACTCACTAACTTACTGACCACTCACTAAGTTAATTACTGTACTGACGAGGGACCCAAGGAGTCCAAGCGGTCGATTCCTCGTCGCTCTCTTTCTATCTTCAGATCCCGTAGTTGCTTTGGTTTTCTATACTCTTCGCAGCTGCTTTCATAGTATGAACTCGGCCGTTTCTTTAGGGCATATGTTATGTTTGTTGACATTGTTGGTAGCTTGAGAAATGCTTATGTTATGCTCACTTTCACTTTTTCATTTTTTTCTTCGGGTAGGAAATGGTGAGGTACTGAGGTCGTGCTCAGACGGAGTGGGCTGGACGGAAGGGAATGCAAGGAGTCCAGGGGCAACTTGCGAATGGATGGAGTTTTCAATCTCCAATTTGCGGCTGATCTGACTATATTGGCCTGTTCCGTTCGGTTCACGTCTGTATAGACGGTACTCTACACTATAATTGCTGCGGTCCCAGCTCAAGTCGGCTACAGAGAATTGTCCCCTCATGGACACTTTTTGAGTTTTTTCACCCCCACAAAAAACACTGGAACTTGGAATTCATCATCCATGATCGAATTTGGAAAATTTTGAATTTGTTCTCGGAAAAGTCTGTAATAGGAATAGAAAGGATGGTCTTGGGACACCAATGAATACTGTTATAGCATAGTGCCATAGTGTCAATATGAGAGGCCTTGGGCATCATGCCATGACACTATTTTTTGGTGTCCAAAGACTTCTTTTCTACTAGTGTGAGTACTGAAAAAATCTCTTGACCACAAAAATTACAAGTTTGACAAATTAGTATGATTTTCTTTGTAATAATTTAATCCTAGGTTATTTTCTAGAGATCATGTCACAATTTTAGTCATAGTTCATGTGCCTTTTCACTAAAGATATGAAAAGAAATATTGATACTACAAAAAAGTTGGCATCACCCTCATATAGATCCCTTGTAGACATTCTTATGGAATTCTTCTCAAAGTCCTCCAAGTGGTATCCAAATTGTAGTTGAATTATGTTTGCAATTTTGAGCTAGAAATCTAACATGACAAGAAGATGCCTCATTGCCTCTAAGGTGGGTACATCTAAAATTATATGTACCATGCCTAAAATCACTAGTGATCATCACTAGACTATATACATTTCCAAAATCAATGTATACCTATGTGGAAGAAATAATTTTAGAACATCTACCAGAAAAAGCTTTGACCATTCATAACTTTAATTTCCATACAATATCCAAATGTTGCATTCTTTGGTACATTGGAACCTCCTATCACTTGCCAACAAGAAAATATGAAAATTTGATCAATCTTATAATAGTAATTAGATGCAATAGCAAAAGTGGCAATTTTGGGGATACCCACCTTGCATTGTTTGAACCCCTATGTTTACAAAAAGAGGAATCACCTTCATCCGCAAAGGCTTGTCTAATACGGATTAGTTTACAATTGCTTGTATGAGAAGAAGCCCTAAGTAAATAATAATGTTTAAATACTAACAAGACTAAGCATAGAGATCATTGATATTTGATAATGGCCATGTGTAAGGTATTGTCATGAGTTTGTTTGTCTCTATTGAGAAGATAGTGATAGACTATCAAAATAGGATAAATGACTAAATTTTCGTTATTCCTATATCTATATTTTTTTTTTCTTGAATAACTCCATATTCTATATACCATATCTATATCTATGCATATATGTCATACTATATCAATATTCCATATTAGATATTCATATTTTCTATATTATGTCTATATATATCCCATATGTATTTCATGTGTATTCTATATATCATATCCATATAAAAAAATTGTTTTTGTTTCTGGGTGAGTGGATAAATCAGGTGTTTTATTTTTATTTATTGTAATTCAGTCCTCGGTGCAGGGGGACCTCTCTTATTATAACTTAGTCATATGCCCAGGCCAAATCCATGGCATGTTGGGGGTGACCTTCCTAAGTACCTTTTGTCGTAGTGGCCAAATTCTTAAAGTAAGTTAAATTCTTAAATTAAGTTTAAATCTTAAATCTTCAAGGTAGACTTCTGTGCTTTGGAACCGAGTTGTCAAGCAATCTATGGTAAGCTAGCTTCCACTTTCCCTGAGTCCACAATCTCTGAATTTTATTTATGTTGAAACTCAGACTTTTAGTATTTCACTAAGTTATCTAACTTTCAATTTTTTCCTGATTTTTAAGTCATGTATGAAGCTGGGAAGCTTATCCAAGTATCCTGCCAAGTATGCAACTTGTATGCAACTTGTGTTGGAGTGCACGTGGTAAATTATCATGGCAGCGTACTTCACCTAGAAGGGCCTGAAAGCCCTTTGCCGCCATATAGGATATTATATATTTGGTGGTATTTGATCAGGAAAACAGTGGCCAAATACTTTTCAGTACAAAGAAAATTAGTGATCATGATAGTATGTAAATAAAAACGTATCATAATTCATCTATTAAATCACAATTGAAGAGTTATAAAGCGAAATATGAGTCGTATTGAGGGACCCTAAGGGCCTTTCAAGGGTTAAGCTTACTGCGAACCTTGTCCTTTGTCATTCATATTATAAGGTAAAACAGCCCATTACGGACCAAATGGGGGGTTTGTTCTCTTATCATTTCTGAAATTTTCTACTTTTTTTTTCCAGAGAAAGTCAAGTGACAGAAATGGCGAGAGCATTTGAAATTATATTTTTTTAACAAAGTGTGAATTTGTTATGAATTTTTTAAGTGTTCAGCCCATCACAGCCTGTAGACTACCCCAAAACCAACAAAAACTGATCCATAACACTCATCTTACTTACCTATTACAGTCACAATATTTTCTAACACAGAAGACCTAAAAAAGGTACTTCCTGCAATGAACTAACACTAAAAAACTGAAAGTTCCTATTGCAGTCACTAATTACTCCATTCCAGTTAGCTAAGACATTGAATGTGGCCCAAATCTCAAAAATTAAAAGAAAACTGTAATGGGCTCATTCATAGAGTTCCGTAATGGGCTGTTTTACCTTACTACAAGTCTAATGTTCAATTCGAGTCGTACAATATCATAACATAAGTCTTAATGTCAAGTTTTTTGTCCTACACCTTATCTTCCTTCAGGTCTGACAATCCTCAAGTAAAGTACAGAACACCAAATTGCACACAACATCATAGGAACAACATCCATTATCTTCCACCTGTAGTTAAGTTAGGTTACACTACCGTAGCCTAGCTAGACCAACCTTCTAGCACCAGCACTTGAGTTGTTGTTACTTGGTGGTGGTCCAAAAAAGATGGATTGATTTTTGGAAGCCGTAGACAAATTACTCTCTGCGATTTCATGAACGTATTTTTAAGATTAAAACAAATAGGTTTTTGAAAACCACCCCCAAGAGAATCTTGACTAAAATCATTAGAAGAAAACTGTACTGCAGTGAACAAAAGTTAGGTCACATTTTTGTTCACTACAATACATTTTTTTGAAAACTACATTCACTGCAACGAAATTTTTTGAAAATTGTGTTGTAGTGAATAAAAATGTCACCTAGCTTGTGTTCACTGCAACATAGTATTATGAAAACTACATTCACTGCAACAAATTTTTTTGAAAATTGTGTTGTAGTGAACAAAATGTCACCTAACTTTTGTTCACTGCAACATAGTTTTCTACTAAGTGAATGTATATATTCTATTCATGAGAGCCTACTTAAGCTAGCATTTGGGTAAGCCTATTTTCAACACTTTGAAAACACATCGTGCCATAGTTTATTCATTCACTGATTTGGTGTCTAGAGAAAAAAAATACATCAAACAAGAATCTAGAATTTCCTTTTGACTATGAACAACTCCACAAAAGAATTTCAATATAATAATGGAAACTATAATGAATTGCTTATTTGTACACATTTAGGTGTACAAGTAGAATCTCTCTTAGTGCGTAGTGACGGAACTATGCACTAAGAGAGGTTTATGCTCTAGGAGAGGTTTAGAAAGGCCACATTTAGTTTTCCATCTTAAATCACTACAGACCCACCTACTATCTGCAAACTCTATCATTGCATATTATGTATTGAGAGAGGTTCTACTTGTATTTAGCTCACCACAAACAAGTCTAAAACTACCATATCTATTCCAAATAGAAAAAATTATAAAAATTTGTTTCTTTGGCATATCCAACAATAGGATCTTGCACTAAACTACTAGAGGATATTAGCAACTATAGCACTTTGCTTGCCTAATATTTATTTATTTAAGTATCATTTTTATTGTTTTAGATATTCCATTAAATCACAACATGACACCTAATGACATTCTTAGGTATATATATATATATATATATATATATAGAGAGAGAGAGAGAGAGAGAGAAGCTAAAAGTAAAATACAATAGTATGAAAATGTGTGGAAGAAATTCCAAAAACTTTGATCATGAAGATTTTAAGATATTTTCATTTAAAGTAAAAAAGACACTTGCTTTCCACCTTGTCGTACCACATTATTAAACTTTTGAAATACTCTTCACTTAGATTCTGGGGGACCAAAAAGTTTGATTTAAAAAAAATTAATGTTCAAGAGTTGAGAGTCCTAGAGGGTGGTGGTACTTGATTGCCATTCTCTAATAACTTGTTGAATGGAAGATTATGCAAGTTGGACATAAAATCTCAATATTGGATCTTGTGCTTAGTTTCATTGTTCTCTGTAGAATAATAAGTTAAGTTGGCAAATGCCAAAAAACAAAGATAATTGTTTTTCTTCCATACAATTTCTTTTGAATAAATAAATAATATGTATGTATATAATTTTGGCATTTATGTTAGTGATATATTTTGCCAACATTAAGTCATTACCCACAAAGTACAATAATTAACAAATTGTAAAATGGAATTGAAAAAGTCAGTCTTAACAATGAGATTGCTCTAGTAAACAATTTTAATCCCTTAGACCTTTTTGGAGGGATTGCATAGATAGAAATGAATCCCATACATCATTTTTTTGGAAGATATTATGGTTTTCCTAATAGTCTTCATAACTTTTGCATTACCAATCCAAATGGAATGGGAAAAAACAAACTTCCCATGTAAATATAAATAAATTTTGTAAATTTTTTTTTAATTATATTTGAAGTTTTTTTTATTGCTTAGAATTGACTATTTTTGTTTTAGGTGGCATAAATTTTATTCTAGGGCACCAATTAAAAGAAAATTATTATTCTATAAAGCTATTCTATTCTCTCATTCTTTTTTAAGTTTCAAAGCTCATAGTATAAATTGAAATCATAGACATTAGGGGAGATTTGAGGCCTCTACATGCTCGTTTCAGGGTTGTTCCCCTGCCTATTCCCTATGTTGTATGGGAACGGATGGTTGTTGTCAATAATATAATTATCAAAAAAATAATTATATATATATATATATATATATATATATATATATATATATATATATATATATATATATATATATCTGTGTGTGTGTCTATATATATAAGGTTTGAAATGCAAAAATAAGTTGAAAAAAAAATTAGTTTTTAATTCACGTGGCACAATCTAACCACGTCAGACTGTAGTAGTGGTGTAGTTCCTGCTTTCCCCGCAACTTGGGAACTCGCAAGCATGTAGAGGCCTCAAATCTCCCCTAATGAACTTGCCCAAATTTGTAGTTCTAGTCCAAGGATACTTTGATTCCTAGAGAAGGACTTTGGTCATATATAATGTAGACTACTTATCTATTCAATCAAGTTGTTTGCTATTTAAGCTTCATTATGGCCTTCAAAGTGATATTAGTTGTATTTGATATAAATTATGAAAGATAGGAAATTAATCTAATATGACAAAATTCAAATGGATAGCAATGTGAAGCATCTTAAATGCTTACCATAAAGTTCAAACCTTTAGGGTGATTGCAAGAAACACTTGCCAATTTCATTGCGTTTTGATTTTGGAATGCTATAACTTTTGAATTGTGAATCCAATTCCAAAACCCAAAAATCTGTTTCTAGATATATTTTTTGTTATTTTAACCCTTATTTTTCAAAAAAATCATTTCATATTTAAAGGTTAATTTTGTTAATTTGTCACACTTTGATGTTTAGGGCTTTTTTATACTATTGAGTGGTTTAAATTAGTAATTTCTAGCTAAAATTTCTATTGTATATTAGTTTAGAAACTTTAATCCCGGGTATGCAACTCCCATATTATATGGCCCTAGTTATAATCACTTATAATGCATTTTAGTCCAATCTCAAGGGATTTAATTTTTTTTAATGTAGAAAACTCTTGTAGCCCTCTTAACAAGGAATCCAAAAATGTAATTTTATACATGAAGTGAATATTCTTTGAAGACAATGATAGCATTAAAAAACTAATTATATGATTTTTTTTAATACATGTATCGTGGGACAAGCTACCCAACTATTTGGACTTTCTAATAAAAATTTAGGATTTTTTTATTATAAACAAAACACTATGAATGAATTTTAATTTTAATTGGAAGGAACTTCTTGTATAGATTTTTGAAAATTATGCATAAGTGTTTAAATTCTTCATATATATTGTGAATTTTTTCTAATATGTATGTAACCCAACATTTTCTACATTTAACTTTTTTCTAATTTGGTCTTCACCTAAGTTTTTAGTCTTTTTAATTTGATATAGTTTTTACAAAAGCCATCCTCTAAGCCATTTTAATGTCGAGGACCCTTGCATATAATACAAGAGTTGCGTACCCGGGACTTTAGTAGGCATACATGTGTCTACCAAAGGGAATCTAAAACTTCATTATTTTATATCCTCCACGTTTGTGCAAATAGGCCTCTCTTGTGCGCACAATTCTAAACAATAGAGATAGTTTTGAACTCGTTTTTTTGCTCAAATATCATCATCAAGAAGTCCTCCCAAATGGACAATTTTTTGTTTTCTTGAAAATTGTTTTTCTTATTTTTTACAAATTAAAACGTCAAAATATGTATTTTCTTTGCTAGAATTCTATGTCCCAAAATATGTCCTAGAATCTACCTAGATCCCCTTCTGATGTTGTCATTGATATAGTAACCATTCAAAAAGTTCTTTCTAATTGCAACTCGAATATTGTACCACAAGTTACTAGTAATTTTTTTGTCTTTCAAGATCCTAAAAAATCCATATTTGTCCAAATAGTCCATCCCTTTTATTTGATTTGTCCATTGGGTAGATACATTTAGTAACCCTAACTCGTTCAATGTGGTAAGCATATAAACTACTTTTCAATTTTCATGACCTAATAATTTTTTCCCTTAAAACACTCCAAAATTGTTATATTCTAAATGATGAAAAAAATGCTTGAAGAGTTGAGGGTGATGTTTTGTCCAAATAATTTCTCATTCATCCCAATCAATGCTTGGACATTAGAAAACATATATTCTTTATGACTAATTTTTGCTAAAGTGAAGAAAAAAATAGAGCTTTAATCATACAATAACTCCAAGGTTGATGTATGTCTATTCAATAATTTAAAAAATATATTTTAGAATTGGAAATGACATTTTGCATCTACTTTGTTCAAGGGAGTTGGGTTGAACTCAATTGCAACACATGGTGTTAGAAATTCCTTTACTTTTATATTATTGACTTTTCAACACAAAAAAATGTTTAACCCCTAAAGATTTAGAAGGTTTATTTTGTTCTATTATTGAATTTGGTAAGGCCTAAGTAGCTTCATGTTTCTCATTTATTTTTGACCATTTAAATGTAGCTCCTATTTGACATGTATGTATATGAAGTTTTGTTTCATTAGATTCTACTAAATATTGTAAAATGAGTGAAGGTTTAATGGTTTTAAAATATGGTTTCTATTCAAATTTTTGTACCCTTGCATAGGATGGGTCTTGAAATTTAAAGAATGCTTTGATTCTTTCTATAATTATGTATATGGTAAAAAATATGAAGGATTTGGTTTGCAAGGACAAAAGAGAAAAAATAACACCTTTAGTTAATTTTGAACTCAATTTCACAATTTTCAAAATGAGTTGAATCAACCCATTTCCCTAAAAATACTTTTATTCTTGGTAGTTCACTTGGTAATCGATGAAAATTTAGTAAGAAAGACTATTTTATTTCAATTAATTTAAAAACATCTTGAAAATTTTATGATAAATATTAGACCTACAATTTCACCTTTGAAAAATATAATAAAAGTTTCACACATAAATAGCAAAGAGATGGAAGATACAAAGAAAAGGACTTCAAGTTTGACTATAAGATCATAGACTTTATCCTTTAGGGATTAATTTATTATTGCCACTTTGAGTCCCATGCTTTTTATGTGATTTTATCCATAATTGGTCTAGTTGATCCAATTTTCTAAAAACTATTTGTATTTGCAATATTTATTAATTTATTAATTATATATTGAATGAATTCTTCTACCTGTACAAGACATACCATTTTTTTGTGGGTTTATGAAGTTGAGATGATCTTTGGTATTACTAGTAGCTTTGTCAAATATAAAATATTCAATTGAAAAAACTATTTCACTTAAAAATAATAAAATTCAACATATTTAAAATTCATCTTTAAAAGAATTGTAAACAAGAATGTGGTAATTGATGAAAGAAAAACTAAAATGTCAATAGTTTTTATAAGAAATTGGGAATCCTTAATCTCAATGAAGAGGATGTTCAAGTAAACCATAGCTATCCTTTTTTTGTTTCTATTTGTAAGTTTTTAAAATTGAATTCAAAGAACAACTTTACATGCTTTTTCTTCTTTCATTGCTTGCAAACTAAAATTCCTCATAACTTTCACCTCATTTGGAATTGAATGGTTCAAATGTTTTTGAATGGTTATCAATCTACTCAATCCAATAAAATCAAATTTTCCTTAGTATATATATTTAGTTGTACAATTTAGGTTTGAATTGAGAAAAAAATTATAATTTTTGCACTATTTATCAAATTGACATGAAACAAAGCTTGACATGTAGATTAGGATGATTAGCATCCATTCTAAAACATACCAAGGAAAAATTTCAAATTATAAAGTCAATAGAGTTTGCTTAAGCTCTCAAAATTTTAAAGTGGGCTCTTTAACCCCTAAAGGACCATTGTCCCCTTGGGGGACAAAATGGATTTCGGGTAGGTTCCTATGACCTCAATTTTTAGTCAAACTTTTTGAAACTTTCTTATAAGATAAAAAAACTGATTAGCTTCGTGGGAATATAATTTTTAATTCAATCGGTGCCCGGGAGCAAAAGTTATGCCATCTTAAACATAATTTTCATGTCACCGGGCAGAAAAATAAATCCACAAAAAATTGAAATTTAATTTTTTGATTTTTTTTTCTTATAGATTATATTTTTGCCTACATGTGAAGCTTTGATTCATTCCATTTGGATAAGTAATGTGAAAGTTATGAACAATATTGTTTTTCGGGCAATATGAGCATCTTCTTGAAAAAATAACTTATAGGATTCATTTCTGAATGCAATTTTCACAATTTTTCAAAAAAATTGTTTGACAAAGTTAAGTTTGTTTGCTAGAACAATCCCACCATTGGGATTATTGAGTTTCCATCCTATCTCGAAGCTATTAAAGATTTAGTTTTTCATGTAATCTTAGACCTACTTCTACTTAACAATTTTTTAGAGAATGAAAATCAAGAGTTTTTCTGTTGAAATTTTTTTCCTAGAATATCAACTCAATTCTTCAACACAAAAAATTTTAAATTCACAGTCCATAGTGCAAAAAATTTCAAGAAAAGGTGGTCAAAGTCATCTAAAATTGCAGGCCAGTGTTCAAAAAAATTTCTTTTTCCAACTTTGAATGCTAATATCTCTCAATCTGTGCGGTCAAAATTCATGAAATTTTTACCACATGTTCTGAGACAAGTAAAGTACAATATCCTACGGTTAGATTTTCTTAAAGTATTTTTGTTGGATTTTATAGGTGAACGCAGCAGAAATGGCAGTTTTGAGTGGTTTTTGACAGAAAAATGGCCTTGGTCCTTCAGGGGTTAATCTTTTGGGTTGTAATTCTAAGAAGATGGACCCGTGACCACATTGATATTGATATGTTACTGCAAAGCCAAGTTGAGGTTTTAACAATGTTATACCAAGATCTCTTAGATTTAACTATTTAAGAGAAAACATGCCCTATGCTAGTTTCAAAGGATTGTTGATTTAAAGGAATGAAAAAATGCATGAACTCTACAATTTCTATGTTGAATGGCCCAATTAATTTTTGTTAATAATTCTTTTTTTCTGTAGCTTTCTTAAGTTCAATCCAAGAAATGTGGAAATTGAATTTTCTTTGCTTTCAACTCTTGTTATCATTTCAAGCTTCCTCTCAAAAGCTATGGACAAAGTTCATAGCAATGCAACATAGACAAAGTGTCACCTTTGTCAATTAACTTTGTCCCACCACTCATCTATCATATATACTGGTGTCATGACCTAATATCACACACATTAAATGGGCATGTACTCAATCATGTATTCATCCTTACACATTTTCATACAAATTTGGAAACACTCTTGACTTTCAAATCCTATCCTCATAATCTAAACAAAAAATATTATGTTTTTTTTGTAGAATGGAGTGTGGGGTGTGGGATTGGGGGTGTTTCCCCCAAATGTTGTGAACATTGTCCTACCCTACATGAAAATCAGATTTGATATGACTGAAGTGGCATTTTTGTCAAAAAGTACCACCTTAGAATTTGACATGAAAACTCCATTTCGGCACTTCTTTGCGGAAACTGACCCTCACCCTCATGTACAGTATGAGCAACATACAGTAATATACTGGAACGATACTTGATACCATACCGAAGAACTCGGATCTCAGGGCAGGCCAGAGCAGGGTGAATAAACAAATGAATAGGATAGATCTATTTTGACATATTGGAATATTCCAGAACAAGCAACCAGCTACTGCCCGACATTGTGTTATAACTTAACTTACATCATGCTTGAATCCTGGGTCCTCCATGAACCAAGGTGGCCAAGAGCCAATAATTCAAAGGATATTGGGTCCTCAGTGGCTGTCTTCACAAGTTAGAGGTGGAAAAAACTGTTGCATTTGGTTTCAGCATTTGTAGACGGAGTTGTGTGGAGTACACACAAATAAGTAAAATTTAATGTTATGATACCTGTAGTGTTACTTTTCCCTTCAGGTAAACCAGTGCGCCCTGTACCATTGCCACAGCTGTTGGGATGTCAAAAGCCCTCCATAATCTCCTTAAATAAAAGTAAAAGTAGTTTTCTAATTTTTATTCAATTTAAAAAAAAATTCAATAACTTTCACAATATAGATCCAAACACCACAAAGCAAAGCCTATGCACCCCTCCTCGCTGAGGGCTTTCTGACGGTACCAAGAACACAATTAGGAGATGCACGGTTAGGGAGATCTTAATGTAACAAACAAACAAAATAAAACAAACAAACAAACAAACAAATAGCCTAACTTAAGGTATAGATCATGCTAATTCACATGTAGTTGACAATTAGTGTTCATCTTGGATACTAATTTTGTGCAAGGATAGGAAATTTTGCTAAAATAAAGCCATTCCATACACCATTTTTAGACATTGTGGTCTAAACTGTAAAAGTGCCATCTAGGACTAGTGTACATTTTAGATTGTGCAATCTAAACTATACTATAGAAGTGCACCAAAGTTTTGGAATGGCACCAATTTATTGAAACTCTCTACACTAAATAGTGAAATTAGGTTGCCCCATACTAATTTTTCAACATTTGACACTATATAAATATTTACTATTATTCTACAAGTGAGAATGCCTTACTTTGGAATTAGATATTGTTGTAATTGGGACTCATGAACCTTCATGTGTACAAATGGAAATATATATAGAAGTTTTTATTGACTTTGATGGCTTGTAAAGTAACTTCTAGGGGGTAAGGCAACCTAATTTCACTATTTAGTGTAGAAGGTGAACTATTTCAATTCTAATTTAGCTTTTTTGGTGGAAATTTAGTTGACAATTAGTGTTTATATTGACATTTTGTGTTGGTAACATTAGCAATGATGTTGGCATTCAATGTTAGAGAGTTTGTACTCAATGTTGCAAACACTAAATTTCATTATTGGTGTAGTGCTACTAGACATCTAGAGGGTGAGCATTTTCTTTTCTTTTCCCATGCTTGTCCACGAAGGTGAAACCTTGTCTTTTAGGCCCTTAGTTTTCTACTCCCTCCGTTTGGAAATAGTGTATCCATTCTCAGTGGTGATTGTACTGAGAATGGATACACTAAATCCAAACGGAGGGAGTATTTTGTAATGTAATGTAATGTCTCCTATCTCATTCTGGACCTCTAATTCCAAATATGTATTCAAAATTTTCAACTTTTATGATCCCTCAGACGTTTGTACATAATTTGTTCTGACTTGCATTTTCCTGTACATCAAAATTTGGACTGGAGCTCCAGATTTATGCTTTTCCAAATTGGCTAGGCTTGTAGCACTACTACTGACCTCTATAGTCCTCTACTCCTCTGGAGACCTCTATAATACGCATTCTACAGAATGCCTATGTACTGTAAATGATTACACGCAGATCAAACGCAAATGCTAATAATAGAAGACTTATTCCAAGGAGAGATTAAAAAAAAGTTACATGCAAAAGTTCAAAAAGATGGAAGGTAGCAGCGCAAGGTAGAAAAAGCGTGAAAGAACGACGACCTGTGACGCAAAAGCGCAATGAAGGTCAAACACGGCCCAACAGAGCCCCTGAAAATAACGCTGTTGACTTTCTCGATCAGGGCACCTGTACAACCATTATTGGTCTACAGGGAGTCGTGGAAGGCCCATTCGAGTCCTGTGCAGCCAATTTTCTGTGTTTCCTTGAAGGTCGAGCATCTCCAGCCACCCGGAGAAAAGGCTTCAAGGCCGCTGAAATAACGAGGCGGAGTGACTTTGGGAGGAAAATTGCACCCCAACAGCACGGGGTTTGCTCCGGCGTTCTTCCGGACCCGCCTTCCCGAATTCATCGCTCGGCAAATCGATTGATTTTGCTAGGATCCAGCAAGGCCACACCAATGTTTTTTAGCATCCAATTGTTGTTTGTTGGGGTATTTGGCTAGTACTCTTCGAAAGTGGCAGACAAAACAATCAAGGTCGGGAAAGGCAATTTCATCCATTTTGTCAGTGTTAAAGAAGCCAATGCTGAAATGAAGTAAGATTTTGGGAAAAAGAGAGAACTTCATGCAGTGTCAGACAATTAGAAAAAAATTGAATTTTTTTGTAGATGAAATGGTCTTGTTTGAGTTTCTTCATGCTTTCACTACAGTTTTAAGAGTAGCTTTGCCTTGTTGTCAAACTATAAGCAAAAAGTCCATGTTCAATGTTAAAAAATAAATTTCTGAAAGTTGGAAAGTTGTCTCTTCTTGCAAACATAGCACACTTCCACGTAGAATTCCGGAATTTTTTTTTTCCTGCCCAGTTTTGTACATGAAAGTCCACTCTAATTCGCCAAAGAAAAAATTGGCGGGTCCAGCGGCAGATCTTTAATTGACGTGTGAGCAAATACCCGGAGTCCAGCCTGGGATTTCGGACCTGCACCCCAAGACTTCCAGGCCATGAAGCCGATCGATCCCCCCTGATCAGCCTATGAATTAATTAATTGCGACTAACTTCAACATGGGGAATTATCCGATAGTAAATGATCCCCACAATACTGTCCCGAGCAGGGCAGCAATCAGGATTCTGGAACACATTTTCCACAGGTAATCTGATTTCTTCTCTGCCGCAAACCGACCTTTGAATTGCTGTTACATGAATTATGCCATTGAGAGGAGGTGCATAAGTGATAGAAAGTCACTACCCTAGTAACCTTCCATTGATCCATATCAGCCGATATCACAATCAAGATCACGGCTAGATACGTACACTTACGACGCATTGACAAATCAGGTCACAAGCATAATTATCGGAGTGCCAGAATATCAAATCGGCCCTACCGTGAGTTAACAGCATTCATCACTTGCGTTGGGGAGCTATCTAATTCAATTTCGACAAGATGTTCACGAGATTAGCGGAGAGGCAACAATTTCTTTGCGTCCAAGAATCTATATTAACAGAAAAGTTAAATGAATTGATATATGTACAAAGGCGTGTCGAGTTTAAGGATCTCCTAAATCTAGATTCCCAAGGCAGTGAGAATTTGTGCGTTCACTATGTTGTTGACATTGGAAGACGTTGCCCGCACACCAATTCTCACCCATTAATTCCTGCATCCGCAAAAGTCGGAGCTGAGTTCTTGACAGGGGGGTTGCGAACCTCGAGGCCTGCTGAGCGGCAATTGCTGCAGACCTGTCGGAATTCGCCTGCGCTCTTAATCTCATGCTATAGTTTTGAGCGGCCAGTAATGCTAAGCGGGGGTCTAAAACTGGTGACTGAGCGAGGGGATAATTCTGCATAAGGTTAAGCATACCAGAGAAAAATGGGTACTGCCTCTGGCACTGTAGCATAAACAGTTGTTGCGCTCTAAGAAGATTGATATTTCCCTGCGAGAATGGGCTTCCCCCTTGCGGTGGGCCATTCGGCCACCCCGGTCCATCTAGAAGAGCTCCTGGGAGCATGTGGTCCAGCACAGTTTGGGACATATAGTTGCTGGGTGGTAGCCTGGCCGGTGGTCCAAGGTAGCCATCGTGGGGGCGGATTGGAGCCGATGAAGACAAATCTTCAACATGCCCCTCAGGAATTGATCCCCTCATGCCGGGACTTGGACTCTTGGGATGATTGTGTTTTCCATCATATGTCGTGAGCACGTTGTGTGGATTCTCGGTGCAGCGCTCCACTTGCTTCCTGACGGGGCAATTCGGAGCCGTGCATCGGTAGTAGCTTCTGCAAAATGCATACACCACTTACATAGTTTAGAATTCATGTCAAAGTATTCAAAGAACGAACACAAATATTGAATGTTATCTGAGTATGAAAATTCAATAATTGACTGCAACGATATTTTATGACGAAACAAGCTATTTCATACAAGTTTGTAAGACATACCTGGGATGATCACTATTTTTCACAGGCTTTTGGCCATACTTGCGCCATCTGTATCCATCGTCTATGATGTCCACATCAGTTGTAGTTTTGATGGTGTATCGAGTTGATTTTTCGGAGCTGGAAAGCCTCTTTCTGAGGTGCCTGCCCTGCCCACCGCCGTTCCTAAACATCTCCCACATGATAAAATTCAAAATTCTTCTGCAGTATGACATTGCATGACCTAAAAATTACAAATTCCAGGGTTTGCCGACGGTGCTTGAGACAAGAATTAAAGAAGGGTGTCAATTTCGTTAAATAGACGGAATTCTCTGACTTTAACATTATCGGGGCACGGTTTGAAAAGAAGTGCTGTGTGGCTTGTAAACAGTCCTTGATTTCAAAGGTTTTGCGCACAATTCTTAACGGAATCGAGATGTGGAAGAACACCAAAGAATCTTAGAGGCAGCCAACACTCTTATTAGGCTTCATTGGTTCTCACGGATGACACGTATTTGACTAAGGAAGAGAGGTGATTGTAATCTGATTATTCCCCAAGCATTGAGTAAATTCCAATGTCTGTTAACCTAAGTTACAAAATGCTGAGCAAAACTTTGGACAGAGGCTTAAATGCTTGCTTACATTGAAAGTTTTGGTTGGGTTTCTGGCTCATCTCCATCAGACTGATCTCCCGCAGCTTCGATGGTCCTCTCCCGATATTTCCTCTTTCCAGATGAGCTATGTGTCAAAGTACCCACAGAATCACTGCTAGTACTGGTGACCATGGTTTGATCATCCCAGATTTCCATACCCAGAGATCGTGAAATTGTATTAGAGTTCTCTGAGGTACCGGAATCCGAACTGCACGGTCGAATCTGAGAGTCCAGGAGGCCGGAGCAGTTCTCCAGCAGAGAGTCGAGGTCTTCCAACTGAAAACACTGCTCAAATACTTCGTCGGGAAGGAGTTGCGCCCATTGCGCTGAGATCTCAGGGGAGTCTTGCAGATGATCCATATCCTGCGGTCCAACTGCTGGGTGTCGGTGACTGCTTGGTTCGCTTGTTTCTCGAATCGCGCCTATCATGTCCGGTCCGTCCAGCCTGAGCACGCTCTGCTGATGAAGTGACTCCTGCTGACGAAGATGCTCGCAATTCAAGCTCTTGGAGTGGAAGCGCTAATACCACTGTCGTGGAAATCCGGCTTCGTTCAGGGACTGGTACAAGAGTATCATTGGGGCTAGATGCACCAGGTGGCCGGATCCATACTGTCAGGGTTGAGACTGTCAACAAACTCTAAGCAGATTCAACTCCTTAGCCTCTAAAGTAATAGAACACAATAATAACAATCACGCTGCCCCCGGGACCGTATGGAACAGAGGGTCTAAGGAGTCTGGGTTGGGGTCGTTCGATCAACTATCCACATCGCGTGGACGTGAGGTCGCGAGACCTACCCTTGATTCCTACAACAACAACACCGCTAGAAAGCCAAGCTAGCGATGAAGAATACAAGGCAACTCCGCCATGAAGTCTGGTGTGCTAGACGGGAAACCAGCGTGAGCGGGAAACTAATCGATATCATTCAGTCTCAAATCGAGCTGTGAAACAGCTATTGTCGAAATCAATTTACCGTTGCAGTTGTTTTGAAACGAGCGGAGAAGTTATGATACAGTACGATAGTAACTACCGATACCAATTAAACAGACATGTGACCCTGAAGCTTTGCTAAAGTACAGGTCTGACTCAGTCTGAACGTACTGACCAAGTTAAGGGAGTCACTCGGGGCTATTGAAGGTCTGAAGCAGACTATCTGTGACATATGCTGCGAAGGACACCGGCCAGGACGCCACTGTAGAATAGCACTTGCGATCTTGTGGAACCAACGTCTTCTACTTCACTGTACAAGAAGCCGATGGATGAGGCTGGCTCCCGGAAAGAACTTATATCAACGAACCAGCACGAGTAGAACTAACGATCTTGCCGAAAGTGCCTAACGCATGCTTTCCCTTATAAAAATTGGCTCAGCTAGTCACCTAGCAAAATATGTAGAGAATGGTATCATAATCACAAACTATCCACTATCAGTTAGGCATCTATCACATGTTGTCTCGAAATATGACTGAGCCAGGAGCCCATGATAGTAGACCTGTATACTGTAAATCTGGTTAGTCGATAATGTAAATCCTGGAAAGAAAGTGGGGGATCGTGACATTGTAGTCTACCAACGGTGTCTGTTTCGTCTGCTGTCGTGTCGATCGAGCACAGTATCTCCGCAACATGTATTTTTACAATATACTGGAGTTACCACTAGATATGTACTCCGTATGACTTAAGTAGTTTCCATGAAAGTATTAAACGGCATATCCGTTAGTTTGGCAAGTTTGTTGGCGCCATTCTGTAATATTCGTTACTTTGGCACATTTCAGTGGGAGCCTAAATGTC
The DNA here is from genome assembly GCA_963920665.1 of Straminergon stramineum. NCBI lineage: Eukaryota > Viridiplantae > Streptophyta > Bryopsida > Hypnales > Calliergonaceae > Straminergon > Straminergon stramineum. The sequence goes on from OY987264.1 coordinate 23,782,335, forward strand.
ATGATCATGTGCTCACAGATATTTAACCCCTAAAGGACCAAATGACTGGTCAAAAGACTTGAGTTAGGTATGCATGAAGTCAATTTTGGTTGGACAATCACAAAATTTTGATACAAGATGTGGACATGTACCCCTTATAGGCTTAGTGGAAGTATTTTTTTTTGATCGGGTGTCTGGATAAAAAGTTATGTTGTCCTAAAGACCTAAACTTTTGGGGTAGCATGCAGAAAACTCTTCCTTTGCTTTCAAAATTTGACAAGTTTGTAACTTACATGATAGAAGATGCAAATGTCAAAAAGATTTCAAACCACAGGGTCTAAACTATAAAAGTGCCATCTATGACAAGTGTACATTTCAGATTATCAGATTGCACGGTCTAAATTGTAAAAGTGCCAAAGTTGTAGAATAGCATCATTTTCACAAAATTCCCCATATGTAGCATACAAATCTCACTCTAGAAGTAGTTAAAGTGTAATAGCCCCATAGGCCATAGTTCAAGGTCAGAAAAAATTCTTCTAACTTCAAACTATATAATCTTTCAATGAGCTCAAATGCCACATTTAACTACTTCTGGACTTTTTGAAAGTCCAGAATTAAGAATGGTCATTGGGAGAAAAAAAATAGGTCAAGGGATAATCCAAAACATCTAGAGATCTATGTAAAACATTTGGAGATCTATATAAACATTGTGAGATCCATATAAACATCCGGAGATCTCCCCATGATATTATTTGGACATCTCTTGATTTTTAATCCAAAATTCATTGAATAGTCCCAAAGTAGTTAAATGTGGCATGCAATCAAAGTTTATATAAAAAATTCTACACATTCTAATCTAGTAATCTAGTTATTCTATGATTCAGTTGATTCTAGTACAAATTTTTGTAATTGAATTTTGGAAAAAAAAACTTCTGAAAATTTTTTCATTGCCCTAAAATGTTGCATTTTTTCACAATTTTTGCCCCAAATGTACCTCCATCTAATAGTAATTATCCTTTAAGAGTTGAGGGCCTTCCTTCATCAAATTCCATTCAAAACTGCCATTTCTATTGCCAAGTGCACAAAACTTTAGAAACTATTTTTTTTGCATATCTAACTAGATGACCTTGCAAAAGACTAGTATAAAATGTGTGGAAGAAATTTAAAAAACTTTGACTATGTGGATTGCAAGAGATGTGTGTTTGAAGTAAAGAAACTCATTGTCTTGTGCCTTGTGTACCTAAATTTTAAGGCTTTAAATCTTCTTAGCTTTAAGTTTTTGCACTATACAAGTTGGATTTGAAATTATTTTATGTTGAAGAATTGAGTTGAAAATTAGGAAAAAAATTCCCCAAAAAAACTTGACCTTCATTCTCAAACGAACCATTCAATAGAAATAGATTTGAGATTGAACAAAAAGTAGATCGTTAATAGCTCTCAAATGGAATTGAAATACAATAATTCCAATGGTGATTTTAGCAAGCAAATTCAACCCTTTTAAACAATAATTTTTGAAAAATTGTGAAAATAGCATTCAAAAATGAATCTCAAGTACCAGTAATTTTTTCAAGAAATATACTTAGATTGTCAATATCGAAATTGTCCATAACTTTCTCACAACTAGTCCAAATAGAATGAATCAAATCTTTTCATGTAGTCAAGACTATTTACTATAAGAGACAAAAAAATTTAAAATTTTACTTTGACTTCTTGTGATTTTCTTAGTGTTGCCCAACAAAGCCATTTTAGGCTTATGGTGGTAGAACTTTTGCTTTAAGGCACAAATTGAAATAAAAATTATATTCTCCATAAGCTAATGTATTTTTCTTTCTCCCAAAAAAGTTTTAAGAAATCACAATGAAAATTGAGACTATAGAAGCTTGTCCAAAATCCATTTTGTGTCCGAAGGGGTCAATGGGATTTTAGGGGTTAACCCCTAAAGTTCTACGACTATGTTTTCACTAAAAATGCTTCAAAATTGCCATTTTTAGTACAAGTGCCAAATTTTTGAAAAAAACCTTTTTTTTGACACATTTAACCATAGGATCTTGTAGTATATTGACTTGAGAGCATGTGGTAAAAATTTCAGAAATTTCCACCACATGGATTGCAAGATATAAGCATTTAAATTCACTAAAATCATTTTTGGGGCCCAGCAAAAAACAGGGCAGCTGCACTTCACAAGCTCACTTTTCTATGAAAAAAATTCCAAAATACTGGTGCTTCTTTGGATTCTTTTTCCTAGACAAGTTGGCCACATGCTTGAAAAATTTTAGATCATTTGGAACTGTACAACATATAGGAAAAAAATTGTAAGTAGATAGTAGTAGAGAATGATTCAAAATACGAAATTGTTAAGAATTTAATGATGAAATTGAAAAATGACAATCCCAATGGTCACAATGTTATAATAAACAATCTACAATTTATGATTTCATTTTTTCCAAAAATATTGAAAATTGAGTAAGATAAAGGACTTTGAAGTTTATTTTAGAGTAGAGAATCCATAATTGCCCGCAAACAAGAAATCCTCATAACTTTTGACTCCTTGATCAAAATCAAACAATTCAAAGCTTTCCAAGTATATATAATTCTAGAAAACCAATTTCAAATTTCAGTTATTGAAAAAAGTGATTTTTTTTAATCTTCCTGAATTGCCCAGTTACGAAAAAAAGCAACATATTAGGCCATAACTTTTGACTCGTGTTTCCAAATGTCATGAGATTTAGTGCATTTGAAAGATATTCCTCGTTCCCACCTTCTATTAAAATTTGGGTAAAAAATATGGAAATCTCCAGCCACACGTACTTGCCCAAAATTGCTATACAACCAAAAAACATAGGTTGGTCCTTTAGGGGTTAAAGGAGTCAAACTCAAGGTCCATTTACACATCAAGAAGAACAACTCATTTAAAAAACCCTCCCCATTCCTGATCAAAACCTACTTTATGATCCAAAACCAACCTCTTAATAATGAAGTGAACTCCACTCCACTTTTGAGATATTGATGGGCTTTCATCCCTTGAATTCTTATTTTTTGACAAATAAATTTAGTAAATGTCTAGAGATTATAATAAACCTTAAGTATTATCCTTTTCACATCAAAATATTTATAAATTCAAATCAATAATAATTATCCATCATTTTTCTTTCTAAATATGAACTTTGGAAAGTCCTTAAAATTGCCCATTTATTAAAAATTTTGAGCTTTTTTATTATTTTCTAATAATTTAAACACTAAAATAACTATCTATTTTCTTTGACTTTTCCATTGAAGAAATTGTAAAACTCTTTCACTTTCTACAAGTTGGCCAATTTTGTAACATCCACTCTTGTTAAGTTTTGTGGAAAATATAGTGGTTAAGTTTTAGAAGTCATTAACAATTAAAAGTCTCTTACAAGGATGGGAATGTAGAATTGAAGTTTTTAAGGTTAAATTAGTTGTGGATTGACAAGAATCATAGCACGATATCTTTGTTTTCGTAAGTTCTTGTTTTCTTCCCATCCCTATATAAATCGATTCATAATTATATACAACAATTATGAAGCATTCAGTGCCTACACTTGTCATATACTTGAAGAATAGACAAAATCGCATTTTCAACATATTTGTATAAACTTCATCCATTTTGTGTTGCTCCACAAAAGGTCTTGGAAACATTCTTAATACACCCAACAAATGCCATAACTCTTCTTATTTAACCCCTAAAAGCCCAATGCCTTTTTGGGTTTAAAAACATCAATGCTTTTGAAGTGTTATAGGTCTAAATGTCACTAAGGTACATGGATCTCAACCATACAATCCTCTAGTGTCAATATTGTGCTTGACATTAATCAAATTTGGAGTCATTTGGCCACATAGATTGCAAGATTATGATGTTTTTATGTTGAAAAAGGATGATGAAATTTTCTTAGTAACATATTTGGAGTGAAATTCGATTTCTAAACCTACTCAAATGAGAAAAAATTGAATTATAAAAAACTTCCAAACCAGCATATAAATGCATTGGTGAAAAAAATCATCATTCAATTGACTCATTGTAATTGCAAAATGTCTTTGAAATGTAAAAAAATAGCAGAAAAAGTTGACAAAAAACACATCTAAGGCAAAATCTCCTACTAAAATGCTTTTCAACTACTCACAAGTTTTTGGATTGATATGGAATTTGAACCAAAGAAACTAGACTAACATGCACAACTCTCTCGAAAACATTATTGGAAACAGACATTGTATGAAGAAGAAACAAGCCTCTGAAGTTCATTGAAATCAAATGTGTCTAGATTTTGAACTTTGAATTGCTTTCAAACATTCAAAACAACTTGGATTGACATGAAAATTCTATCACATAAACTACTAGAGAGAAAGTAGATTTTCTAGTAAGTTTTATTGAATTTGTACATCGGATGCAAAAGTTACAACACTTCTAATTGGACTTCCAAACTATGTGATGACATTTTTGGTTTCTTGGGGTGCTTAGGGTTTAAGTGTTTGAAATTAAATGTTGCCCTAGAATTGTTGATGCTACTTTTATTTGCATTGTATATTATTTTATGAGAATTCATATTTTTAAAAGAATATTAATAAAAATTCATAAAATTTTCTACATTTGCAATCTTTTTGGAGTTTCAAATTCTTCAAAATTACTAAATTTCAAATTAGTATGAAAATCTTTCAAAATTCAAAGTCATATGAAATAGGGATGCACTAGCTTTGCATCTAGAACAATATGAAATGTAGTATGAGATTGAATAAGGTAGGAGGTTCTAAAGCAACCTTTCTCTAATTCCACCACCTGTATTTTAGCTTTGAATGGCTACCCAGTTCATTCCTAAGCACTACATGGCTTCAAACATGACCAATGGGAGTTAACCATTTTTTGCTTTAGGGTGTTTATTGAACCCTAAAACTTGGACAAGATCTCTCACCAAAGTACTTTGTCAAAATTGATCTAATATTGAACCAATAGAGGCATTCTTCATTTCTACACGTGAAAAGTCATCCATTGGCCACCATTTTGGTTTGGATGTCCCTTTCCTTACAAGGTTAAAGGGAGTTCAGAGGACATGAATAGATTTTCACTTTTGAAAATTCATAGAATATTATGTCCGTATCAAAATCTTACAAAACCAGTTTTTACTTGAGTAGGGTAATACTCTTATCCCCCCCAAAATCCTCATTTGCACCATACACCTATAATTCTAGCAGTGACAGTGAAAGTGTCATTTTTTCGGTGCTTCTACCTTGGGTTGCTACGCGGTTGAAATTGGGTCCACCGAATTCCCAAAGAAGGATATACCGTACCTGAATACGATGGGGTAGGTACTCTCAAGGATGTGGGCGCCATGCAGGAATCAGGTTTAAGCTTATGATTGAGAACCGGATCGTTTCTAAAGCCCAAAGGCCTGGGTGACGAGGCCCCAAGAAGGAATGCCACCTGTCAGTAACCACTCACACCAGCGTCACCCGGATATGCGCCCATGCCCATGCACACCCATGACTTATTAATCTTAAGCTCAATTAGCTGAACTGCTGACTTCGCCATCGACACCTACCCTTGACTCCTGCCCTTGACTCCTGCATACAGCAAGGACGTTGACTTCAGAAGTTGACCCCTCTACTTGTTGAGTTTGGGATATTTTGTGAGTGTGACCAGCTAAGGGTATGTTCAGACCTGGTGTTAAGGATCGTGCTTATCGCTGGTTCTATGGGGAAACCCCTGTTGCCATTCACACCAGCGTTCTTTAGGGAAAACCGAGCCTTGCTGGCATCCCAGTTGGCAAAGGATAGGAGCGATGGTTATGGCATGGAAGGAAGACACTATAGCAACGCTTTCTAGAATTAAGGCAGGTTTTAAGTAATACCACAATCAAGGTAGAATGAAGATTTGAGGAGGTTGGGAGTGTTGTTACGTAAGGGGCCTCAAGTTGCAAAATTAAGAAAGAGCGGCATAAATTTACCTTCAAGTGATAACATATAATATTAGTTGTAGCCGCACTGGAATTGAAGTGGGAGCCACAAAAATTGAAGAGGAAGCCACTAGTATAGGGAAAAAAAAATCAATGATGGTGGCGAAACATGATAGACCTTCATGTATATATTGAGCACTAGATTTGCAAGTTGCAAGTAGCTCCGATCAATATCCATCTTGCTTCATCAATATTTTCTCAGTGTGCGAGTACTAGAGTCAGGTGGTATTCGTCTTCATGCTTGCTAGAAGCTCCGTCTACCCTGCATGTCATGGCTTATTGTTCATGCATGCATGGCCCAAACTGAATTTCGAGTACTAATTGCAAGTGCTATGTGTAGTGTGGATCCATGGAGAATACTCTAGATGCTTCAACTTACAACTTGCCAATTGCTAGGTCAATAGTCACGGAAGCTGGTACATAGCAAAATCAGGAATCAATTTTTTGAAACTTACGAGATTTCCATGACATCACTTAGCAAAATTTAAGTTTTATTTTTATGTAGAAGTTAGTATAAGCTTATAGTAGTTTTCATGACTTCCAATTCGACGTCATATTCAATTCTTGCATAGCACTTTATATTGTGAATGTCATGCATGTGTAGGTACTATTCGATTTGCACAAGATCGACCTTCACAAAGAAGAAATGGAAACACAGTTGACGGTGAGTGCCACTCTTGTGAATTTTGAAGTTGAGAAGTATTTACTTTGTTGATCACCAGGGTAAACATGAAGAAATAGTATGATGTACTCGCAAATTGCATGGTAGTATGAATGTTGCTTTTGATTGATAACACGGTGATCTGGTTTTCTAACTCAAACAATCTGAATTATGTAGCCTCATCTTCACTTAGGTGGCTTCAACAATGTGCAACATGTCACATCCCCCATATCTAGTCTTCCTCCATGCAACGGTGAGCTTCCTATTGCAGTAAGAGTACTGTTTGTTTGATAGGAGCACAAAAGCCAGCAGGAAACAAATTGTAGCTTGGATGTTGTAGATGATATAGATACTACATAATTGTTTTAAATTTCTATGCTTGCGTCGCTTGCGAAGGTATTGTCCTCAATGGGAGAGAGAGACTACCTACCCGCATGCGCTCTGCAGTGCTTCAGCCATCACTTGCTGTCCCTGATGCTGGACCCAGCAATCCAGAGAAGCGAGTGAGAAAAGATCGAGGTCCGAATTGGCTACGTGAAGAGTTTTTTGCCTTGATTTCAGCGAAATGTAAACTCTACATCGAGGAATTGAAGGTAGTCGACGGTGGAGATTTGATGAATCCAAATGCTGTGAAGTAGATCTGGATCAGTTTCGAAGTCATGTTGTTCAATGTGTTCCCATGCCATCATGATGGCCCTGCATGCAAAACGAAGTGGGATCAAATAATTCTTGACTACAAGCGCATTGTGGACTTTATGTCTAGAACTGGCGTCAGTGGTATGGACTATTGGAATATGACTGTCGTTGAGCAGAAGAGAGAAGGCCTGCCACGATCTTTTTCGCATAATGTTTACTTCTGTATTCATGAGTGGTATGGTCTCAAGTCGAGCATGTTGCCGCCACACACTAGAGACTTGCTTGCTAGCGACGACAACAATCACTTAGTGCCCTCTGCACAAGCGGACGCTGACTACGAAGAGGGGGCCACTAAGACTAAGAATGAAGACCCGATGCACCTTGTTGATCCCTTAGAGGACACAAATGAATATATGAGCACTCCATCTGATAGTGCCTCCCTTTCAAGCAATGGCATAGTCCAAGTTCCGACAAATTGAAATAGTCATGTAGCCACACCAACGCTAAGCACATGAAACACCGTCCCACCTGGAGTGAAACCAATTGTGATAAGCTCGAGCGGCACATCGGGGTGCAGTGGAAGACAACGGGTGGGCAATACAGCTATGCAGCGGAAATATTTATCAAGACACAACCTCATCGCTCAGGCTACATGAGCTAGCAAAGACATTATGGCTAGCCAAATGGAGGAGATGTTAGAGGCCAGTAGGGAGCTGGAGCGTGCAAAAATTGACGTGCAACTGAAAGTGTTCATGGAGAAAATGGAATACCAAAGGGAGCGTGACCGTCCTCTCATGGACAATGCACGATTTGTGAATGAAAATGCCAAACTGGTTATTGAAAAATAGGGACAAGTGGTGGAATGTTTAGTAACTTTGTCATCTGTTATGAGTGCAGGTCTCAACCTTTTCCGAGCTAGGCGAGTGGAGGTCCAAGTACCACCAATTGAAAATGACACAAACATAGGAGAGCCGCCGGCATGCATCCACCGAGGACTTCTACCAACTATAGCTACGTCTTCTGGAAACACCTATACAAGTCCTGCGACAACTCTGCCTTAGTGTGGTTGACCACCTTGCTTGACCTACACATTATTAGCAATGAAGTAGTTAGTTGTTATAAGTTGCCATTTTCTCTTTGATGCAACTAGTCGGCAGTAATGAAGTATGTTTTGTTAGCTTGCCATTTTCTCTTTGGTAGGCAATGACCTGTACTGCAGATGTATATACAATGAATGCTAAAACACTTTCCATCATGTATAGTGCATTCTTTTCCTATAATAAATGATATTTTTTATGCTTAGAGAAGTATGAGCTAAGCAAGTTCGGGCTTACCTTATATTGGAATACCTCGCTATAGAGCCAGGTACAAACCTAGTTGATGGCGTTTCTGTTCCCCAAGTGCCAAGCTGACATCATCTCCAAGAGTATCTGTTGTAGAATGAGGTTCGGCTTCGTGTTGTAGAACTTGTTCCTCCGATTCTTCACTGCGCAACACTTGTAGAAGCCTTTCCACATCCTTGTTAGATTGTCCCAGTAGCATGTTATGCAACAAAGCGCTGGACAAGATGACATCCCATAGGAAACAAACGTCCAAGTTAGATTTCACAAGTAGTTCACAGAAGGATTGCTTGAGTAAACCGAATGCATTTTCCACAACAGCGCGGCCTCTACTAAGCTTCCTATTGAGGATTGTGGCAACCACATGAAGTTGTCCATTTCCCCTTTCCGGGACCATGAGCCATGGCAGCAATGGGTAGCCGGAGTCACCGAATAAAAATGGTGTAAATCCTTCGAAGGAAATTGCCACATCCCATAACTTGTTCTGCATGGCCTTGTGATATAGTGTCGACCTTCAAAGCAAGCGGCAGTCATTGGTAGACTTGGGCATGCCCAAATACAAGTCAATGAAATGCTTGTTGTTGTCAACAACTGCTTGGCAATTCAAAGAGAACCCCCCTAATCGGTAGTAAAAATAATCTGTTGCTCCATGTTTCGGTTTTGCGATTGAAATATGAGTACTGTCTATCGCTCCCACCACTCTAGGAAGTCCGTAGAGCATCCTGAAATTAGTTTCAATTTGGAGAAGCTTGTCACCAGTAGGCCATGAAATTTCAGACCGTAGAGCATTGTTGATGGTGTTCACCACTTGCCATAGCATCACGGAAATTGTACTTTGATTGACTGAGAACATCTCATTGCATATTAGCAAACTTGCACCTTGAGTGAGTTTGAACAACGTGTAAGCCACACAGACTAATATAGGAATTGCCAAGCGGTAATTGGTGTCCTTCTTGTTTACAGTTGGCGTGAGCAGCTCTGCCAATGAGAAAACAACACACTTCGTCATTCTAAACATCTTCACCCATCTCTCATCATCATATTGATTTAGAAGAAACCATGAGAACCAAGTTGTTGATCTTCGCTTCACCCAATAGCCCAAATCGTCATCCAGAAGAGAGGAAATGCTGTTGATTCTGAATCCATGTAGAGCAGCTCGAGCAAGCGCTTCCATGTCCAAAGAGGACTACTTGAAGAAAAGGCACGTGCTCTCTAGTTGCTCATCAGTGTCATCCTCTATGTCTTCAGCATCGGGGAAATCCAGAAGTTGGTTTGTAGTCAACAGAAGTAGTAGGGCTACTGACGAGACAACCATGAGTTCTGAAGGAGTTGTTTGGAAGTCCATTGTTGTACAGTGTAGACCACATTCTTGACATGAGAGTTGTGAAAGCTAAGCAAAGTGAGGAAAGATTTCAGAAGAGAGGAGGATGAGGCCCAAGACATTATCGTTGACGACAATGGGAAATCTTGTGAAGCAGTGAAGTAGCAAACAATGACAAGGAAGCATGACGAAACACGGAAAAAACTAGTGAATACATGATCTACACAAGATGGGCTATCGGCAATGACTTCAGAACATGACAAATAATAGAAGCGAAAATCGTTGAAGCAATGACTGACATGTTTGCAAAATTGAAGGAAATGAAGGTAGACCATAGGTAGTGGTTGAAAAAAAAATTGTGCTAAGGGGATTGTACAGGTCACAGAACCCTAATTTAGTGACGGTGCTTGCCTGATGACGTTGTTGTATTATAAATGTGTTCATTATGTGAAAATGCATAATTGTTTGTTAAATTGGAGGGTTTTTTTTTGTAGAGTTTCAAGAAACAAATGGGGTTATACTCCACTTGAACTCTTTTTTTTTACCTCTATTTGACAAACACTTAGTTCTTTGATTTCTATACTAGAGATATTTTAATATGTTAGTTAGTTAAGTTGAAGTTGTAAAAACAAAAGGTAAAGTTTGTTTTACCTTTTTCCTTATTTTTATTTTTATTTTAATGGATTAGAAATCCACATAGATGATATGGATAGACTTATCGAGAAGAGGAAGTGGCCCATGTGGGTATTATGGCCCATGTGGCTTCTTAGTGGCCAAAATCCACTAACTTGAGTGGATGGCATGGAGGTTGAGTTGGCGGATGAGGTTGAGGATCATCTTCTTCTTCCTCCTTGTTTTGCTTAAGGAGGCCGTCACTTTGAGAGGGGATAGCACTTTGTACATAGAGAGTTTGGTAATGATATTTGGAGAGCTTGTGTATCTTGTTTTTGTGTTTCCGAAAAGCTATCACTCATAAAATTTGGAGTTTGGATGTGTAAGTTATGAGTTTGAGAGTGAGGTGTTGTGAAGCTGCCTCAAACTTTCAAGAGAGTGAGCTTTGAAAGGCTATGAAATGTGGAAAGTACTTTGTATTCGAATGAAATTAGATGAGCTTGTAGATGTTCATGTTAGCTTTCCAAAATGGGTTTATTTTATTGATTTGGAGGTAGTATGAGAAAGTTATGGGCTTGAGAGTGAAAGGGTGAAGGGATACTTTTGGGTTTTCAAGTGAGTGAGTTTTGAAAAGGTATGAAATGTGGACAGTATTTTGTATTTGAGTGAAACTTGGGGAGCTTGTAGATTCTCATGTTAGCTTTCCAAAATGGGTTTATTTTCTTGATTTGGAGATAGTATGTGAAAGTTATGAGCTTGAGAGTGAAGTATAGGTGAGCTGCCTTTGAGTTGGGAAGGGTGAACTTTGACCGACCATAAAAATCGGACAGTATCTTAGTTTTGGGTGAATTTTGGAGAGGTTGTAGAACTTTTTGTTAGCTTTCCAGAGGCATATCACACTCTTAATTTGGTTGGAGTTTTATAGCGAACGTGGCACTCAATCAACTATCAAACACTTTTTTGAGGGGAGTTCATGAAGGATATGACTTTGTTTTCACAATTTTTTACCATGCATGGGGGATATTGAGACTCCATGACATCTTTGGAGGGGTGTATGGAAGGGTGTATGGAAGGGTGTATGGAAGGGTGATAGTATTTTGGTTCATATGGCATCATTGGGGGGGGAATTATTGTTATGTTTGTGACTTTGGCCACGGGATCTTCCATTATTTGAACCACATCTAGTTGCAGTTAGAAGCCCCGCGTTTTCCCAAAGCAAGGCCTCTCTACTCGACAACGTTGACTGAACACGCCTTTCCAATTCAGCCCATACGATAAGGCGAACCCAATACCTACTATTGACCCAATACCACCCAAATGTAGGATTGTCACTGATTTTAGAGTGAAAATCTATGACAATAATACATGCCTTAACTTCACTTATTGCGAAGTTAAGGCATGTACTTCCGTCATAGATTCTCATTCTAAGATCAACAAGGGTCCTACATTTGGGTGGTATTAGGTCAATGGTTGGTATTGGGTTCACCTACCTTAGATGATGTCACATGGTTCCAAAAGGGAAGATTTCCATGATCACCAATTTTTTCTTCAAGGGTTAAATAACATTGCATGGTCATATTGGAAGTCAAAACCTAAATTTTCACATAGTTCTTTTTTTTTACACAAATAAAAAGGAATCTCATTGTAAGGGTTAAAATACATACACACCCCAAGCCATATGTGGTTTGGTGGGACATGACAAAATTCACATAGTTCTTGATTTTAAATGTTTTTAAACTTGATTGAGAAATCATAGTTCCAATAATCTACTCTTTTAAACCATTTGAATTTCTATCAAAATTCTGAAAATTATATGTTTTGTGACACTTTGAAGATAGTATCTTGAAAGTTCAAAATACACTACTTTTGAACTTTTGTTATCGGACTTCTCTTGGTGTGAGCTCAAGGAGTACATCAATTAGACCATGATGTTTTCCACTATTATTTTCATTCAAATTCTTTCTTCAAATTTTTCGTACTATTTAAAAAAATTATGATTCAATATATGATTTTTTCAAAGATTTTTTTTAAATCATATAAAATTCAATTGAACATGTTTAATTATGAAAAGGTGTTACTAAATTTTAGATATATATTACTACACTTGAAAAATATATATGTTTTGAAATGTGTGTTATAAGGTAGAAATTTAATGAAGATTGACCAAGCCTAGACATGAAATGTCCTATAAGGATTAATTCACATATTCAACCATTTTTTCAAGTACTAAGTCTAGTTATTTTTTCTATTTATACTTTGAATAAGAATTTTGTAGACTTTTTCATCAATATTTTTGCCAACAAATTCAAATTGCAATTGTGTTATTTTCCAACTTTGTTAGTGTATCTTTGATGTAGCCATCAATTTTTCGTGAACAATGGACCCTATGCAAGAGAGACTTTCTAATTAGCAAGGTACAGAGTATAATTTAAAAATCCATTGGAGGGACTTCATTACTATAAAAGGCTTCTTGAAGATGGCAAAAATTTGGAGCTCCAAATTTTTATTTTGGAGAGTAGGAGAGAACAAATTATTTATTTTCTACATATGATAAAGAATAGAAATTTTGAATTTATATAGTGAATAAAAAACCCAAATAAGGTAAGAAAAGTCATGAAATACAAAATAGATGGTCCAAAATAGGGGTAAGGTTTTTATATCTATGTCAAAGCATGGTGGTTGTGGGAAATTCTCTCATCTACCAAGAAAATGAAAGTGGCTCCTGTGAAATTCAAAAATGAGAAGTGTCCTTTTCACCCTCTAAAAAATGGTGGGTGTTCTAAATACCTACTAACCCTTTTTAGAAATAAGCCTTACGTTGTACTTCTTAGCCCCTAATGATCGAAAGAAAGGTTTACATTTAAAATGGGCCCAACCTACCAAAAACTTGAGTAATTTTCTTACTCATTTTTTCTTGAGATTGGATAAAATATAACTCCCTTAGGATCTTATAGTTCAAATTGAAAGCAAATCCGTCAAAATAATTCAAATCATTGATTGCACAATTTAGTAGATATTTAAGTTCAAAATTTTATTTGGGTCAATGGAAAAATATGGTAGCACACTTTGAAGGAGCATGTCTTAGTGAGAATATTTTGAAATGATGACCTTATTGGGCTCAATGAAGACAAGAGAGTTGAAATCGCTCATTTAATATATCATAACATTCTAGCCATTTTGCATTTACTGATAGAGTTTGCAATGCTCAATGGTAACTAAAAAGAGAATAGTAGGCTGTAAGAAAAAAAGAATAGGCATGCTTGTCTTTTCCTTGAACTCCTCACGGATCTGTCTTATTTGAGGTGGGCAACAATCTCATTGGTTGGCTAACTTTTCAATCCATGCCCCCAATTGAATAAAAATTCCACAAGGTGATGTTTAATTCTAAATTTGTTGAAACTATTGCCATTGGGTTTATAATGCTATATATTTTTTAGAAATAATTTTATTAGAAAAAACTCCAAATTTGAGAACATGTAGCTCAAAAAAAGAGGGGCAATGACTAGAAAATGGTCAATTGGGTCATTAGGGGTTAACATAACATATCTTATCATGGGGCATTTAAATAGGATAGTCAATTTCATTAAACTATCACAAATCCAATAAAATAGCATGTTGGCACATTCCATGGAAATTAATGGCTAGCTATGGAGTTGTTAGGAGGAATGGGGTTTAAATTCTAATTTAGTAAAATTGGCCATGTCAATATTCTAGATGAAATGCAATTTGCATATCTATGTGCATAACAAGCTAATGTATATGTCAAAATGTAGCATAGAATACTATAAACTTAATGCAAATGGACATTTTGAGATTCTAGACACAAGACATGAGTATCAAAAGAATTGAGGAAAAGCTCTCTAGTCTCATGATCCTAGCCCTCTTGAAATTTAACCCTAACAACAAATTTGGACTCCATAGCCAACAATCCTACACTTGAAGCACTCTTCTTTGGATCTTGAGAAGTCCTTTCTAGTTCTTTGGTGCAAAATAATTGTACAAGCTTGCATGATGAAGGTACTTAAGTCTTTGTCATGGTTGTTTCTACAGTTAAAGAAGAAAGTTCTCTTTCCAATGTTGTTTGACTTTTGAGACTTTAGAAGCACAAATGAAGTTTGCAATGGTAAAATTTACAATATTCTATAGGCTTTGAAGAAGTATGGGTGAAGTGATTAGATATAAAGGGCCATCACAATTAGTATTTTTTTTAATCTTCAGTTTTTTATTTTTGCAACTTGCAAGTTGAGAGCAAATCAAAATATCAATATAGTAATTTTATTTGCTAAATGTGATATTATGTGATTCAATTGGTTTGTAATAGAGAACTTGAAGTGAAATCAAGCACTTATGTGTTTCATAGTGAAGACTCTAACAACTTTGATTTATCTAAGAAGTGAACACTTTCGACACCCAACATTTTTATAGAGTGGCAATCTTTACACCCAACTATTTTAGAGAGAGAGACATAGGCATTTGGAAGAACAAAAATAGAGGGGAGTAGCACCTAAAAATTAAAAAAAGGTATTGAATTTATCCCCTACTTATTAGAGACTAAAAACAATTGTTGAGGGTCAATATGGGTGATACACTCATATAATGTCTTCTAATTGGGAGTTTGGGACTAGTAGTGCAACTAATTGTCGCAAGACTTGCAACAACACATTAGAAAAAATCTGGGGCCTTTAAAGGGCTATTTGACTTTTGGTAGTAGTATAAATTCATGGGAATAAAAAAATTAATTTTTTTTTTATAATACTTAGAAATATTGTTTTTGTCACATGAAGTAATGTGAAAATATTTTTAAATGTTTTTTATATTTTAAAAATACATTTATTTTATTCCTACTTTTTATATATTTGTATTGCTACGAAGTTCAAATGGCCTTCCAAAGACTTTAGATTTTCTCTAATGATTGTTTCATAAGAAACACAATATTTTCTTTGTCTAAATTGGATTTTCATTCAAGAGAGGCATTTTGACAACAAAACATTTGAGGAGAGTTACTTTTAGGTGTACTCATGCATTAAGGTAGAGGCACCCAATTTTGCCACAATTTGTTTTGGGCCATCTACTAAGTCTCGCAGAAGGAACAATGAATGGTAACAAAAGAGCTTCTATATCTCCCCAAACCACCACAAACTCTTTAGAAATTAGTTTGAACAATCAATGGAAGTTGAAGAATTGTTTGAGGCAACCAATGGGAATTGAAGCACTTATTACTATAAGAATGGTTGTTCAAGGTGAGTTTAGTGGCATGAATAGGCACCCTATGTTTTCAACTTTGAAAATAACATTGTATGAGTGTCATAAGAAATCAATACAAAATGACTTGGTTTGGGTTATTCTTGAGGAGGCTAACAATGAGACATCAAAATTTTATCATTTAGACCAAGCTATCTGGGGTTGGAACAGTCGCCCTGTTTTAGGTGTTTTTTTGAACTCAAGGTAAATTTAGGTGATTTCAAATTTTCAATTCAGCAAAGCAAGAAAAATAGGGCAAACAGTAGGAGGGACGGGTATATACCTCAGTTTCGCTGGGCCCGCTCCCCTTCTTTGAGGGGTGTTTGTATTCTAATTGTTTTTTTATTTTGAAAGGAGGTCAGCCTTTGTTTCAAATTAATTTAATAAAAACAGAAAAAAAAATCCTTTCTTTGTGTCAAAAAAAATATTAAATGAAAAATAAAAAAAAGTACAAGTCCGAGAAGCCGGCTCACGTGGGGGCCATAGAGGCATTTTCTAGCAACCGGTTACCGGTACGTGTCGTTCAAATCTGGAAGGCTATGTTTAGCACTAAGCTTCCACTGAATTCATCATAAATAGAATACTCTTGATCAGACTGGTGGTTCTCTTGCTTGTTCTCGGCTTAGGCCTATTTTTTATTATTTACAAAATATTTGGTCACACATTGAAGATTGAATGATTGCGTTCAATGTCAGGATGCCGCATGCAGACACTGCCAAGTTCGCCATCTCGAGGAGGCACCGAGGCACTGCCAAGTACTGCCGACGTCGACGTTGCCTCATCCCAGACTGAAAATGATAAGAATAGCTGTCCTCGATCGTGTCAGAACAACCTCCTCATCAGAAATTGCTCATTATCAATAAGTGAATTTCGGGCATATCCGAAACCAGCAACCTGACTGTCCTTCTCCACGTCGCCTGCGGGAACATTCCCGGAATAGATCCCACGAAGGAGAACCGAAGAATCCTAAAAATTTCTTAATAATTACATTCCCTTTAAAGTTGATACCATATCGATTATTAAACTGATTTTTTCCTTTTACTGTTTCGGACTGCCAGTGAAATTTATTTCAACGACGAAAAGAAGAAGACCGGTCTTGAATTGGATCCCAACAACGTGCAATGCACCAACCAGTCAGAAGGCACGGAGAGTAAGGGCCAGTTGCCATTGGGGAACTGGAGGTCCAGGAATCGGAGGGGACCTGGAAGCAATCTGCACTTCCGGTACTCCGGTACTCTCTCCATTGGCTCTCTATACGCTTGCCTCTGTGACATCTCAGCCGCACATTTTCAGGTCGCTACAGCGCAGACAACACATTTCGAGGTTGCTACAATGCAAAACCGCCTATTTTTAGGTCACCCATCTTCAGGGACATCCATCCCGCAGATTTTGTGTGTTAATGAACTTTGTTTTTTCTTTCAAATGACCCCTCCAGGCTTCCGTCCAGGCCCTCCAGTTCTGCAAAGCCGAATTACAAGGGCTGGAGGCTGGAGGTCCGGCAGGAGGGGAGACTGGAGCTCGAACAGTAAGGGCCAGTCTCCATTGGGGAGCTGGAGGTCCAGGAACCGGAGGGGAGCCCGGAGCGATCCGGTCATACGGCACTATCCATTGACCAGCCGCTAAGATATGTCAGAAACCCATATTCAGCTCGCTATAGTGCATACTGACCATTTTGAGCTTGCTACAGTGCAGTGCACATCCTTCGAACAGACTTAGAGTTGAAACTCGCTTTGTTTTTTCCTTTGAATAACCCTCCAGGCTTCCGTCCAGGTCCTCCAGCTTTGCAAAGCCGCAATGCAAGGACTGGAGGCCGGAGGTCCAGCAGGAGGTCCAGCCGGAGCGACAACTGCAATGGAGACCCCCTGGACCATCCGGTTTGGGAGGTCCAGGAGCCCAATGGCAACCGGCTCCTGCTGGACAGATGGTCCAGGGGGTCTCCATTGCAGTTGAGAGAGAGAGACGTCCCTAGTGAATGGTAATTATGGTTTTGGTGTCATTGTTTGCTCAATAGCTACGAGGTGCGCTTGCCATGTACTCCGTACGTTTTTTAATCTCCAATCGAACTTTTCTACAATCCTCTGCTCGTCTGTACAAGTGTGTTCCACATTGCAATTACTCACTCGTGCATCGTCAACAGGTAGTCTCTGAAACGATTGTTCGTCGCCAGCTCGATCGACCGGCCAGTCTCAATGTTTCGGCATGCGTGCATCGTACAGGAAAAGTTAGTTACCATTTTCCGGCATCTTGTGAAACGCATGCGCATCTCCTAAATATGTACATGGCTTTCATTTTATAATTATTTTGGCTCAAATGAAAAGAAAATTTAATTTCAAAGGAAAGAGGACATTTAAATAAGCTAAAAGCAGGAGTCTTGAACCCCAAGGCTGGCCATAGCCCTTAATTTCAAGGTACGATCGATGGAAACTCGGGCGCTGGCTGCTTATGAAGTTGTGATTACCAGCCATAATCGCAACCCGTTTATAAAGCTGCTCCCACTTCTTTCTCGACTGGCAAATTGCTATTCCTAATCGAGCGTCACATACTTCAGAAACACTTTTTCCCTGGCTAGAGTCTCACGTTGATCAGAACATTCCGATCATGTCAGAAGCCACCAAGCTCAATAACCCGCCCTATGGAGCCGAGTTTGATTGCCGAATATATCGATTTACATCTTCGCTTTCTTTAAATGGTGAATAGTCACCTTATCAAAGAAAAAAAGAACAATTGATCATCGACATCGACACCTTCCTCCACTACAGTAGCCTCAATTTAACCCTAAATTCAGAGATTAGAACCCGCTGCCACCCAAGCGAGCAGTACCTCCTGAGAACATGCGCACTACTGTCGTTGAAAGTCTTGAAGAACGAGCTGGCCTTGCCTGCAGCAACAAACATGAGGATACCCCGCCCGAAAGCAAAGGAAATAGCTCTAACGTGCTTAACAAATAGGAACGGCCAACGTATGTTTATTATGGGCTTGCACTCAATCCCCTTGAAGAACCCAAACACCTCTCTCAACGCAATTATTGAACTGTACAGTACAGGGGTCTACCAGTGCTCATTCACAAACATTGCAGAAATAACGTAGTCATTCATCACAAAAAAGAGTTCCAATCTCTTCAAATTCAACTTATTGGCAGTAATATCTATCTAGACTACAAAAGTGTCGAGTATGTTGAATTATTCAAAGAATCCAGAATAGTCTCCTTCATCTTACAACTTACGAAAACCTGCTTGACTCAAAATTATTCACCTCGAAAGACCTTCAAAATTGACCACTCAGAGAATTGCACAAGCAACTCAACCATTCTTCCAGCTCAAGAACGTCATGACTGCAGGCTAAACCTAATAGGATAAGTGCACACGAAAATCGTTTGGTGACCATATCAATCAATTCAACTCCCAGCATTTGTAAGCAATTCATCTTCTCAAAACTCCATTGAAATACATATAATATAAAAACTCAATCCTAACAATTCCTGGAGAAGAAGCAGAGAGAGTTCCCATTCCATGCCTGCTGTTTTTTTATCATGCATTCATGCACAGTGTTTCCATTTGATGTACTGAAGCAGGTTTAAGTTCAACAAGAAGTGAGAAGCCCAAACCATATTGGAGAATGCAATTCAAGAAACTTGCTAGAGAACATTATTAGTACTGTATTTCAGAATGGTTGCTGACAGAGACAACATGAATTCATGAGTGACCATTTGTGCAAATTTGGCAACATAGAATGTTTGGGGACCCTAGGTGCATGATAAGATAATTACCATATTAGGTTATATTGTTTGTTTGTCTGTGAAACCTGAAGTTTTTCCAGAAATGAACTAAGAACAAACGGCGGTGTTACGTTGTACTGTGATTTATGAAAGGACTAGATCAACGGTGATTTTGTGCTAGAACCAGCCAATCCTATGCTCAAGCAAGGTGAAACTGACAACTTGAAGGCATGACACCAATGTAACAATGTTGAAAATATATGGACAATGGGGTTCAACATTGAATCTTAGTGATTGTCTGCAGCAATGCCATGTATGTAAACAATTTCATATATGTAGTGGCTACATATCCATCTTTCATTTTTCCACACAGTTTGGTTGGTTGCCAGTCCTAACAATTTTTTGTTCAGTTTTGGATCCTCCATTTTCACACTCCACCTGGTTATTTTTCCCAAGACACCAAGTAACAATCAACTAACCAATGGTTCTCCCACAACATTGGCATGGTATGAAACACAAATCTAAACATGTACTCCTTTTTAGAATTTTGGAGGTATACATAATAACCATATCTGACTTTAGGATTGTACCAATTTCATCAATGTGTGCTCCTGCATGTTCTTACAAGTGTTGGGTACCATGACCTAGGACTTGCCTTCCATCACTTCAATTGACTTTCCTGTTCTGATTATCCATATGTTAGCTGCCAACATGGCATGAGCTATGAAAATCTTGTAGCACGAACTTATTACACTAGGTGGTCTTCCTGAAGTCCTGTCTGTCAGGAGGCCACTTAGACTATGTTCACATCAAGAAAACCCAACTATAAGATAACTAGTAGAAACTAATTGATAATGCCCAACTCAACATTTTTTTGGTGGAATTGACCTAACTGAAATGAGGTTTATTCAAACTAATTTGGACATTTTAGCAAACTCGGAGTTTCGGACCTGTTAATTTGGAAGTGTTTTCATCAAGACTGTCCTGCCGACTGTAAATGTCATCCTGAGGTAAGCAATCACAGCCTAGAGCAGAGCTCTCTTGCATGTGGAGAAGCCGAGAAGCTATGAGATTAGAAACTTAAGTGCTCATTTAAAAAAAATACTCAGACACTTAAAATCCTTGAAATGGAATTCTTTGAAACTGCTAAGAAAACATAATGAGCACACATAGGGCCTTTTGAGGCATTTCTTACAACTCTAATTAGATCATTTTTGGCACAATATTTTGGTGATAGGCCTTGTCTTATCAGAGGGTTAAATGGTTAACCTTAGAAGGATGTGTCACTATCACCCACATAATTAATGTCTGAAACATAATTGTCTAATGAATATATGCATCCCTCAATTCTACAATTTTTTTGAAAATCATTCATCTGGCACATTTAGTCCTCAATGGTTCAATGTTCTTACTAAATTAAAATGCAATAAGATGCGTCTTTCAATAGTCTTTAAAAAATAAGAATAAAGGCTCCACTACTTTAACCCTAGAAGGATAGGGTGATTGCAAGAAACACCTACCTTGTTTTCTGTCACATTTTCTATGCAGAAATTGTTTTGTTCCATAAATATTGCAAAAATTATTGAAGGAACATGAAATTTAGAAGTAAGCTTCCTATAGCAATAGAAAATGTACTTGAATTATTTCAAATTTTTCAAAATTAATTCAAGAGGAGAGATTGAATTTTGAACATATGTCACACATACGGTTTGGGTGTTTATTTTAGTACTATTGAGTACCTTTTTTGAAGAGTTACACTATCAAATTTGATATGATAGCTCTTCTAATAGAAATACACCTTCATAGGAGAGGAATTTCCAAAAACATGTTCTAAGTGTGTTTTACATTGGCCTAAAGTGTGTTATATTCAAGTTGAATTTCTGCTAAATTAGAAATATATATGTTTAATTTCTAGCTTTGATCTTCTTTCTTTGTTCTTAGTGGCAACAATGGCCATTTTTTAAATAAAATTTTGGAGCGAATTTTCTAATTAAAAAAAATAAAAATGTGGAAGTCTCATTTTCTAACTTGAATTGTAGCTTGTGGCTCAAAATAGTATTTCAAGGTATACAAAAAGACTAAATAGTATTGGTGTGAGCCCATAGTGCCTCCAATCTATCAATGTGAACTATTCTTTATGGCAAATTAAGTATTGCCATCCATCCTTGCCATCCAATGATGAACATCACAAGTTGTAAAAATAGTAGATTTGAAATCCAATCAACCATCTAGATTTTATGTTCCATGCCTCCAATAGTATTGAAAGTGATTTGTAGTACAAAAGTACTAAAAGGTAGAAAATGAAAAACACAACAAATAGTATAAGTGTTTCTTGCAATCATCCAATAGGCCCATGACCATTGATTTTAAGTTTCGTTGTTTATTACTTTGTTTGCTACTATTTTACAACTAGATATGAATGAATTTTCTTTTTCTTTTTTCAAAAATGAAGTTACATGGCTACTACAAGGTATGATATTAAAAAAAGAATATTGTAGAAAATTTGAAGTTACTTGTGAATATTTTTTGAAATGAAGAAAATTCATGTCAAATACAAAATATATTAGAAAAAACTGAAATTTTCACCATATATATATATATATATATATATTTTTTTTTTTCTAGTGTATAACATTATGGTATAAACCAAAGTTACCATGTCACTCTCAATTAAAATATCAACAAACCGTGGTTATAGTATCAAAATTCAAAATGCTATAAAATATTGAAATTTGCAATTTTCAAAATTTCAAAATAGAATAGAAATAACAATTGATAAGTTTCATTTCATTAGTTGGATTGAATTTTTAAAGATATCATTTTTACAGCTAAAATACACATCAAGAGTACATAGCAAGAAATGGTCAACATACTCTAAGGTAGGAACACCCATAACCATGAATGTACCCATAGTTTAGAGTAGCCCTTCTTTTTTTGGCGAAATTGGGCCAGATTGCACTACTCAAAATAATTAGGCGAAAATACAATAAAGGAAAAAAAAAAAAAATGAAAAATTCGCCTGTTGGACGCCTAGGGTTCCGAAATTGCGGCCTGAAAGCCCCACCCACTACTCTGTCGGTTGCCAGGGTTTTTCCTTGCACAACATTTGAAATTCAGATGTTGGCGCCAAGTTGTTGAAGTCCCGCCCCTCACATCGCCTGGCACGCTGGGCTTCGATTGAGGATATCGCCAATGGTGTCTAAGCTATTTCATTGTCCGTCGTTAGAAGAGTGTAGCGCATTGAAAGTAGCATTGCCACATTTTGCACAAGGACTTCCACTACTTCGCCCTCCTTCATTTCCACTCCTCCTCAGATTATTGCTTTCTTCTTCCACTCCACTGTACTTCCTCTCCACTAGCCCAAAGTTAATCGTCTTTGTGTTTGAACTGTATACAATGGATCTCTTGCATTTGGTGCCACTGCGTTCTTTCATTGCTTTGCTTTGCAGCTTAGACGTTATGGAGTTTGGGAGTAATTGTGGTCACTCCACTTCTGTTCCTTGTCATCATGAGTGTTATCAGAGGAGGGTGAGAGTCTGCAAGTGACATTGTTATATTTTAGGGTATGTGGGCAGCAATTTCAATATCCATCTTCCACTTTCCTTTGTTGCAATGAGCTCTAAATTACAGTACATTTGTTTTGTGTTGTGTTTGGTTTGCGAGTTGTGCTTTTGGCTCTTTATTTTATGCATGATGCCATGGTTTGACAGAGGGTCACCAACGGTGGTTGTTAATGTTTTTCTCGTTTTGTAGCAGTGCTATGGTTTGACAAATGTCGCCAATAGCAACTACAACCTAACTATTCTTTTCCTTCCTCACATTTTCCAAATCCCTTGTCCACTATCTGTTTTAGAGGAATCGTACATGTTTCCAACAATGGGTGGCAGTCGAGACTCGATTCAAATAGAGGAGAATGAAGGCTAAGCCAACGCAACAACAGATTGCCAAGAAGTTC
Source organism: Straminergon stramineum (assembly GCA_963920665.1). Classification (NCBI taxonomy): domain Eukaryota; kingdom Viridiplantae; phylum Streptophyta; class Bryopsida; order Hypnales; family Calliergonaceae; genus Straminergon; species Straminergon stramineum. Next base: position 23,805,761 of record OY987264.1, read on the forward strand.
TCATGGAAGACACCAACGTCGTGTTGAACAAAGTGCCCTCTGAGGTCACTGCAACCAAGGAAGATCATGTAGCTGTGTGGAAGGCGAAGAAGGCAGCAACGGAGCGGTGTCAACAATTGAAGGGGAAGGCTACGTGTCCAGAAGATAGCAAGGCCCGTCGCAATGCACAACAAGTTGCATCAATAGCAAAGTTTTTTACAAGCTCCTGGAATTCTTTGAACCCACAACCCCTTGTCTTCGGCAGCACGCGATCGAAGCCGACATCAACTATGTAGTCTGTTACAGACATCGATTCTCTACAAATTGTGTCTTTAGACATAGTCCTTTTGGGATCTTTGCCTACCCCCAAATCACATGATGGTAGTAGCAATAGTGGCCAATCTAGGCTTGGAGAAGATAAATCACTCGAAGCTCACCTTGAGCTGCGACCCGATTTGGTGGAGATCTCAGATGGAGAAGAAGACATCAAGTTAGATGACGACTTCCAGTAGGTGCCTGCACCAAAGAAACCCAAAACCAACTATGATTGCCCTCGATGTTTTCAAAACAAATGGGCTACAAAGTTGATTTGGGTTGAACCCATCCGAGGAAGTGATGGGAAGGTGCACTTGGTGAAGTGTACAGTTTGTTCAACCTTTGAAAAAAAACCAAAGATGCTTGGTTCGAAGTGGGACACATTGACAAAATATGAAGGGCGAAGAAAAATTGCTTTTGACATGCCTAAATACAACGTCAAGGCTGGAGAATGGTATGTATCAAAGACCAATAGACACCAAATTAATTTGCGCCATTTTGCTGCGAGACAACTTGCTTCAGTTCTGCAGCAAGTGAATATGAGCACTTCCTCATCCAAGTCAAAGAAGATTGTGCAATTCAGCACATTGTATCAAATTTTGTCCTCTGGTCATCCAATGGTGGAGTATGAGGAGAGATAGGGGCTCTATGCCTTCCTATATGTCTCGAATCTCCCCCGTATGCACTGGTCAGATACCTCTAGGTGGAACATGGCGAACTTTCTGTATTAGCAAGTGAAAATCTCTATCAGGAAGAAAATTACAGCTGCAAATTTTGTCACTCTTACATGTGATGAAGTGACCTCCATAGACAATGGCAACTGGCTTTGTATTCATGCTTATATTGTAGAGAACTATGTGCGGATTCCGCATTTGATCTCTCTGCAGTGTTTAGTGGATGGCTCTAGCGCAGACAATTTGACAATACTCATTGTGAAGGCGCTAGAGAGTGGGGGTGATCTCACTTTCGATGAAATTTCGAGGAGGTTGTTATGCTTTGGTGTAGATGGCGTTTCCACATTTCAAGGAGCAAGAATTGGAGTTACAATTCTGATACAATCAAAGTTTGCGTTGTTTTGCATGGGTGTGCATTGCGTTGCACATAGGTGCAACCTCGCGGCGAAGTTGTTGTCTACGTTGCCTATATTTGCAATCATTGAACCAGTCATCCAAAAGACACATGCATATTTTAGCAAGAGTCCAAAACTCTTGTCGAAGTACCAAAAGCTTGCAAAGGTAATGGAGACGAAGGGACTAAAGCCTCTGCTTCAAGTAACAACAAGATGGGTCTCTTTGTTGGAGCCACTACAATGGCTGCTTGCTGATTATTGAACTCTATTGGCTAAGATGAAGGCTGACGTACCAAAGAATGACGCAGCTCAAGTAAAGTTCTTATGTCTCTTCTGTAGAGTTTTGTCTAGCAAGTACAGTAGGTTCTACACTTGTCTCTCCTCGTTTTGGCTTAGGACTAGGTTCTATTCGTCCCTTGGATCTGTAGACCACAGCTTAACTTCCTATGAGTTGTGGTTTGAATACAATAGGGAAATTCTTGATTTTACCTTCATCTTCTTCTTTTGTCATGACATTGTGCTAGCTCTGGGTTTTGTGCTTTGTAATTGTTGATCTAGGTTGTTCGATTTTTGCACAACCTTGATGATTGTAAACCGCTTTGAACATGGTTGCTTGAAAATTGACTTCACAATTTGGTATTTCCTTGTAGAAATGCTTGGGGTTCATGCTAGATCCATACACACTTTGTGGCATGACGGCACTCATGCCATTGCTTGAAACTGTGGATCTATTGGTAACATTCACACAAAAAAGGGACTTTTACATTTGCGATTTTGTGGCTGCTCTGAAAATAGTAGAAGGCCAATTGTATACTCTTTATGTTGACAATCGCACTGTATTTGCGACGGATGATTTTTTGGTGTTTAAAAACATTTTAGATTGCTCCCACAACCAAATTCACATGCAATGGGTCTCAGACCTCAATAACGAATGTACCTAGCTTGTGTTTGTAGCTAATGGCGAGAAGATTTGGACAATCCACAATGATACACCTGTAGAACGGGAAGTGCTGGAGTCTCTAGTATCTGCTGTCAAAAAAGAGTGTACAGGTAGGGCTAAAGCTTTTTAAATTACTCTTCTTTCCTAAGTTAGTAGGCAGCAGACATGGTGAAAGTTTGTAGGAAATCTTGTAAATAGATGATGTTCTTGGTTACATTTGTGTACATGACTTATGTATCATGTTCATTTGATTACATGACTTGTTTCAGTCTAGGCATGCTCACAACAATTTTTGAATGATTATTGTTTTTCCCTTGCCTGTTTGAGCATTTTATTTTGGTTCATACGTTTTTGGCTTGTTTTTAACATCACTAGGTCTCTTTGTTGTATACAGGGGCAACAAGACAGTTGCTGAGGGAGTTGGAGTCCCACTTCCCTTCCCATGCTATTATGGACTCCCTTAGTGTTATGTACCCATAGTATTGGCTTCAGGCTGAGGCTGAAGAATACTTCCCTAAACACTTGGCCACCTTGATGTCATATTATTGTAAGCCCAAGCTCGTAGAAGCAGACAAGAAGCGCATGGTCCCACCTATCCTAGACCGTCATAGCCTTGAGACTCAACAAGGTTTGTTTAAATTGGCCATGCTCAACAATTCCAAGAAGCACTTGGAGCCCCCGTTTGACCTGAATCCATTGACCCGTCTTTGGCGTTATTTGGACACATGCACAATTTTGAAGGTTAAAGCCTTTCTTGAGTTTTACAAATAGGCTGAGGTTGCTATTGTACATGTTCTAGGGTCTGTAGAGGACGAGCATTGCTTCAATTCTCTTTCCTTCTTGAAGAACAAACTCCGAAATTCCTTGGACACGCATTTGGAGTGTGTCGTTGGAATGTACTCCCAGAAAATTTTCACTTTGGAAAACTTTCCCTATGACAATGCTTACAATGAATGGGCAGCTAGAGGTGATCGACGGTATGGACTATGAGCTTAGTGGTATTAGCTAGTGTAGACTTACATCCAAGCTTGTTGTAGGGCTCTCTATGGAGTGGATGGGCCCTTGCATGGCCCCTTGTTTCCATTCACACTATTTTCCAATGACTTTTTATGATTTCATTTTATTTTAATTTGTGCATTGCCCTTCCTTCTATACTTGTTATGGGACGTGGAGCCTAAATTCATCCTTAGCACATAATGAAGGTGCCTGCTTGTCCTTATTGCAAATCTTAGAAGTGCCAAAAGACCTTATGTGTTTCAGACAATTTCACCATTTCTTCATTTTTTAATTTCCACCAAGTGCTAGAGTTTTTCACCACTTTGAAGGTAATAGTGCCAGTTACATAAGTTGTGGAAATCAATATTATCAGCAAAATTCTTGAATGAAAGGTGAGTACTCGCCATGTGAGCATCGAAAATAACTACCACAAGAGCCAGTTTGGCTCCGTTAGAAAACCCAAAAAAAAAGGGTTGCTTGAGAGTAGAGTTCCCTCAAAGTGTCCCCTAATGTACCTTGAAACTGTCTTCAAAGGACCTTGAAACCATCTCCATACATAATTGTGATTGGTGAGCTCTGATTTTTTCAGATTTTGGTGCTAGAATCAAGGCAAATTTAGTAAAGTGTGGCTATGGGTGCCCTAGGGAGTTCTACTTTGAAAATTCATAGAAATTAGATGCCTTATCCAAAAATTCTATTTTTTTTTTAAATTCATGATTTTCAATTACTAATATTGAAAAAATATTTTTTGTAGAAAAATTTGACCCCAACTATGCAGAATTGCTTAAATTGACGGTTATGGATGTTCCTACCTTACAAGGAGTACAAGGGTAATCTGTGGATGCATCATCTTCTTCTTTAGAAATGTGAATAATACCATAATTAGGGAATTTGCAATGCTATTCACTGAAAATGTACTAAGCAACTTTCCAAAAACGAATTGGATGAAAAAACGTTTCTTTTCCATCTTTCAGTCTCAGGTGAAGTCATCCAAATCACGTTTTGCATCCGTAGCAGCGTTTCAGGATTTACTCCGTACACTTGAAGACACCTTCATGAATTACGGGGATATGGTTTGGATACTTCTATCTCATTGGCAGCGGTGTTGGTCCACATTTCCAACTTACAGCGACTTTAGATGGACAACAGAGATACGTCTTTCTGGTGTCGGTTGTCGGATCGAATTTTGTTCTTGTTTTATATATGTGGGGCTCAGTTCAACTCATAAGAAGTACAGAAACTGGGCCAACATTTTCTTATATTTTTTTAAACAACTAGCCAACATGTTTGAAAAGCATTGAACACTGGAGACCGAACAACCAGCAAGCCCTTAGTTGTAGCTCTTTCAAAATGTTGCCGAGATTCTACTCCTTTTGTCTGTAAAGCTCTTTTATAGAATTTTTTTATTCTATGGCAGTTTTATACAATGCCACCATATCTTACTCAATAAATCCCACGTGAAGAGACTGCCATTATTTCAACGCGTCGGATACTTCGTAGAGAGTTTGCATGAATTGCAGGTCCTTTGCAAAAACTCACATTATGTCATTATCGATGGACATTCAACAACTAATCAAGAACCGCAACCATTCCATGAACTGAACCTCCATGGTCACGTAACTGTGGATAGTTACAATAAATAACTTCAGATAGATGCGACACGCAGACAGACATGCACAGACCGGGGACTCTGAAGGGCGAGTTAAGAACCAACGAGAGCTACTAGTATCATGATGCCACCAACAAACAAGCAGAAATCTCCAGAAATTAAGAATGCTTTCTCAAATATCATTTGATCAAATAGAATTATGTACAATTTGTCGATCATCTGCGGAGTCCTACAAATTAGAGTTAGCGACCAAGTCATTGAGCACGACGGTCGTGGACAAGACCCTGATCCGCAATTTCACCTAAACTCTCCTGTTGATCGTGTGCGGCTTGATGGAAGCCAGCCATCGCCTGGCTCATCAGCTGTTGCATCTTCATCGCATTCTGCACATTCGGATTCAGCGGACTCCCAGATCTCTTAGCCGCACGTCGTGAAAGAAGGCTACTAGTCACGGCCTCAGGCACTTGGGGCAATTTCGGTCGCTCAAACCCCTCTGATTCCGAGCCCTCACCAAAGTTGGACAGCAAACCGTCAAAATCTGGGATACCTGAACCGAGAGGATCTAGAAAAGGATTCATAAAAGGATTCATCTTCGGCAGTGCACCTCCGAAGCCCTGCTGGGCATTGTAACTCATGAACTGCTGGACTTTGGACTGCAACTCCCACTGCAATCTCACGATCTGGTACGCCATCATGAGACCCACGTTGTCATTGAGAGACGGCCCCATGGGGGGCATGGCCGCTGGCCGGTTCATGAGGGAAGGCCATCCAGAGAAAAGCTGGCTCATGCTGGGCAGGGCACCTAGGTTGATCGGGGGAAGAGGGGGCGTCGTCGAGTTCGTTGCAGCTTGCTGTTGTCTGCGGTTGAGCTGGTTCAAGGCGTCGGACAGACTTTCGGCTGGCTCGTAAGCGGCGTAATTGCCCGAGGGCGTCCGTTTCGGTTGCGTCACTTTGGGGTGCGTGTGGGTGCCTTCGTAGCTCGTGACCACTAGGCCTGAATCCTCCGTCGACCTCTCCACTCGCTTTCGCACAGGGCAATTAGGCGTTGTGCAGCGGTAATAGTTTCTGCACATCAACCGTTCAGTACAGTGCATGTTAAATGGAGAATCCACAACTCGAAAACCATACTCTTAGGTTTGATACTCTACATATAACTTCAATTTCGTTAAATTGGTGATATTCTACACCAAAATCTAAACCAAAATCTATACCTGTCTAAATTTGTGGCCTGAAATTAGACCTTTGTGAAGATCTATTTCACAATATTTGGTTGGTGAAATATCGCCAATATATCGATATTGACGTTATATCAAAGAGTCTAAACAAACTAACTTCGACAACGCAAAATTAGCCAAGGTTCGCGGATAGAATCAGTACTTGTAAATACGAAATATAGTTAGTGACCTGTAATTGACCTGGTCGGCAGTCTCGGCACTGCAATCATATGTGTTATCTGGAGTCCAGTTTTCAAACCTTATATTCGATAATAATTAAGACAAAATGGTGTACACAGTAGTACAGACATATCCCTCCAGCATTTTTTGTAAATCTGAGTAGCGAGGAACTAGTATAAACTACCTTCTGCAGCATCCTACTAGATAGAATGGCCAAATTTCAAGAGATATATTGCACGTTTTCCAGGCGCCCCTATGGAATTGAACATCTATGATTGAATCCAAAATGTAAACCAGACCTAGTTTAATTGTAAACCATGAATGTCAAAACCTGTGAGACAATCTAGACAGTGTTTATGAATGAATAACTGATGGTTCAGGATCAGGCCATTAAATTTTCATCGAGAAGTATCTTCTTCTAGAGACTGTTTATTTACTAAGTAGAAAGATGCGGGTTTCTAAGGAATCTCACAAGTACTAGGAGAGCTAGTTACATGGCTAGTTCTAGACAAACTGATTCAAAGTAGAGTAGCTGTGCATAGGCAAATAATACCTTGGATGCGGGCTGTTCTTCACAGGCTTCTGGCCATACTTCCGCCATTTGTAACCGTCATCCATGATGTCAACCTCAGTTCTTGTTTTGATGGAGTAACGGGGCTCCCGCAACCTCTTCGGACCCTTCAACTTCTGCTGCTTAACCCTGCCAGTCGTATCACAGCACAATTGCATAAAAAAGGAGAACCCGTCTAGCCTGAGATTACGTGGAAGCCAAACGAGAAAGTCACATTCGATCCTATACCCTACTGAAGGTCAGTTTGTGATCAAGTAACAAAGTCGAAACCAAAGTCTGCCAAAAGAAGAGTCTAGCCACTCACGACTTGTGCTCATGGTTTTCCACTTCCATATCCTCCGCTTCACTCCCATCGTTCGCCTCTTCGTCTCGATCGACGGACTTCCGCTTGCGCCCCTTGCCCGCATCCACCCCCGAGCCCGTGGATTCACTGGTCCCCACCTTGCCGAGCTCGTTGCTGCTGGTCGGCTCACTGTCGCCGCTCACGGACGTCGACACGCACTCGGAATGACTGACTCTTGCCAAGTCCAAACTTTGAATCGGCTTCAACTGATCGTCAGTTCCCACTGCTGAAGCGTTCACTCCCGCCGAAGCCTCCGAATTGTTCACCTTAGGATTCCAGGTTTGCAGAAACTTCAGTTGATCCCCCGAAAACAAGGGCGAGGGACAAATCATCCCCAGGTCGGAAAACAAGCCCATCTCCCCACGAGGAGACATCAACCCCTTCGGAGACAGCAAACTCAAATCGAAGTACTGCGCGTCATGCAGATACTGCGCCCACGCCAACTGATCTTTCGGTGAATCTTGAGCTCCCGCTTCTTCCCCCGTATTGCTCATCCTCTCATTTGAATCAATCGCCGCCTTGGGCGCGCGGGCCATTGAGAGAGACTAGAGCACTCGACTTAACTGTCAGCTTGCTTCAATCAGAACTCCCTCTCGATTTATCAGTTTCGCACACACTCACGATCGAACAATCTGAGTACCCTAAAAACAACCTGCCATGCTAACACTACCTTGCTGCTTAGAGGGAGTCTCAGGCTAACTTTGAGATGGGATGCGAGAGTTCCTGATTGCAGTGCCTGATTACAGTACAAGAAACCCCGCAGTCGGGGGCGACTGGAAGCAGGCCGCCCAGACTCTAGGGGCGGGTATGGCACTCCACCCGCAGCCTAGCTAGATTCGTCACGCAAAACTGCGAGTTTCCACTTGTTTTCACCTCTCCTTCTCTTTTCTTTTCTTTTTTTTAATAACAAGAGGGACAGAGTTCCCTTGCCCGGCATTGAAAGGAAGTAATAGGAAGTATACTTACCGTCTGTTTTCCCGCTCTATTGTTCCAATTAACTTACCCCGAGCCAGTCCCCGACGGTCGGGGTGAACTGACCCCCTCGCTCGTCCCCCCAAGTCATTCCAGGGGTGCATGTAAAAAAAACAGACCCCTATTTTCTGCCTAATTAATTTATTCTCTACACCTCACCTTGCTAATTTGGGGCCTCTGATTGCAAATATGAATTCTGAATTAGCAAATTTTATCAAGCCTAGCAAATAAAAAAATTCAGCGTTTTCCCTCAGGGACGAGCGAGGGGGTTACCCCGGCCGTCCCCGACTGCGTCTTGGTCCCCCCTCTTTCTGCCCAGCTTCCCTGGCCCGCAGAAGTCTTCGCACGCGCTCGGAACGACAACAGGGAGTCGCGCCTCACGAGCTTGGCGGTGGCGGACGAGGAGATCCGGAGATGGGCTCTCTTCAGGCACACGCGAAATCGCACTCTTTCCCCATTTGTTTCAAAAAAGGAAAAAAAAGAAAATCGCACTGTCTAAAGCGCCACTTCAGTAGATCCTCCCTCTCTGTGTCTGTGTAAATTTAGTAAATCAATATGTCTATGTATCTACTGTTGAACGATTTTAGAACAACTTCTGTAAAAAAACTTTGACTCTTAACAACTTTTGCATATAGTGTAATATCCAAATGTCCCATTCTTTGGTGCGTTTGAAACCTCCTTTCATTTGCCAACAAAAAAATACAAAAATTTGATCAATCTAATAATAAAAGTGGTGTTTGGGGGTGTCCCTACCCTAAATCTCTACTGTAATGCACGAGAGGCTCCCTACAGTACATAACATTGTATAATCAATTAATGACCATCCCCAGGCTGGAAAGGTATTATGCTTTGCTAGACACGTGGGAGGGACTTATCAATTTAGGGTTGGATGAGGAGCCATATATAACAATTTTGTTTACTGTAGGAGTTCCCTTTTCAAGGATGCAAAAGAGAACCCTGCCTCATTGGTAAACAATGTCATGGGCCCAGTTGAGCTCTGTCTATCTTGGGATGCACTAGCAGTACATCATTACTGAAACTGCATTCTTTATCACATGCAATTGATCTATTTGTTGAAAATGGTTAGTTATCTGACTTATATCTGGTGCTAGCCAGGCTTGAAAACGCATGCTTGTGAGACGGATGCCTTGCACTTTCTTTTCTGGATTTTCTTGGTCTTTTTCCCGCCCCACACATAGACTATTTAAGTTTATGTTGGTGGCAGAACAATTCAGTGAATTGCTTTTCTTCTTCTGGAACAACATTCTTAAGATATTTGTTTTTAATTTCTTTTTTTGAGGGTGGGGGGTGGGGGGTGCACACAACTCTAGAAACATGATTCTTGAAACACATGGACGATTTCCATTGATAGGGGAAACAGAACATAGCAACCTACACTAAATAGTGAAATTAGGTTGCCTTAACAATTAGATTGACTTACCCCCCAAAAGGTACTTTATAAGCCATCAAAGTCAACAAAAATTTCTACATATATTTCCATTTGTACAAATGAAGGTTCATGAGTTCCAATTACAACAACACCTAATTCAAAACTAGTGCATTTTTGTAATGTAATATTAAGTATTTATATAGTGTGGGGCAACCTAATTTCACTATTTAGTGTAGGGAACAAGTCCCCTGTGGATCATTTTCACATTTTTGAGCCCTGAAACACAATGCAAGACTAACCATATTCACCTTCTTTTTTTTTATATCTGTTTTACTCTTTTCACCTAAAACTACACAACAGAAACACTCAGTAACCAGAAACAGCACACACCAAGCTAACAGGAGGACCACTTTGCACCCAAGCAGGGGAGTTTGAAGCCCCTCAGGCAAAGGCACCTAGCTTAGGGTGGGTGAGGTTCCAACTAATCTGGTGATGAACTCTGACTCCAAAGAACTTGGTCTGAAGCCAAAAGTTGTTAAACCACTTAACTCTAGAAACATTTCATTTCAAGCATAACATTGTTTACTAAATGAGGCAAGAGTCCCTTTTGCATCCTTAAAAAAATGAGGACTCCCACAAAGAACAAAATTGTCTCATATAACTCCTCCACCAATCCAAAATCCTTGAATTAACTGAAAGTTTCTTCCAGGCATCTTATGAGGCATAATACCTTTTGAAGAATGGAGAGGACCATTGCCTAATTATGCAATGTTTATGAAGGTGATAAAATAGTCCGTAGGCTTGCACTATTTTATGGAATGGAATGCAAGTGTAAGGGGGAGTTGTGCTACAAGCTTAACCCATAAATGTCAACACAGACGTTTAGTGTCCAATAGATGACAAGAAATCTCTCTATCTAGGACAAAATTGCAACTATTCATCCTTGGAATTTTGTGCAAAAAGGAAAGATCTTCTATAGTACTTTGACCTCCAATGTGTATTTTTTATTTTTTTAAAGTAGATGATGTCACACGGTTCCAAATGGCATGATTTCCACAGTCACCAGTCCGTCTTTTAAGGGTTAAATAAGAGTTCAGCTTACCTCTTTTGAGATTAAGTGAGGTGGAACTGTAGAAGAAGCTGGAAGACAAGGTTTCCTGAAACAACTTCTTATGGAGTTTTCAACAATATTGTAGGAATCTGACAAACTTATGGCCTATTCCATTCTGCACATGATAGGCATATGATAACTTACTGTAGCTAACTATGGTGCCCCAACTCAAAACGTCCATTCAATTTGCTTAAGGTCCATTCTCACTTGGCCTTAAGGCTATGAAAAGAGCGGTGTTTATCGTCTGCACAACTGTGGGTGTTCAGACCAACATCAAGTTTTATCTCCCCAAACTACATGGAGCCCTGCTGGCAAAGCCATAAGAACACTATTAGGTGCAAAGTTGCTGATCATGAGGCAAAAAATTTGGCTTCAACAACAGGTTTTTCATAGCAACACTTCTTCACCAAAATGGAGATTTCAGGAGTTTAGCAGTGCTGTTTAGTAATTTCCGTTGTGAAGCTCCATTACAAAAGAGTGATCTCTTGATTGCTGACAAATTTTTTGGTTTGGTTTCTCTGGAGAAGGAGTGCTACCACCACGTTGAACGTTGCACCTTCTAAAATACTTTTAAACTTAAAAAGTTAATGAATTCTCTTGTATTGTAACATAGGCCCAAACTGTATGGAATCAATTACACTAATTCCTAGAGCTACTCAGGGGCGAAATTAATTTATCCAACAAGAAAGATTTTTTTTATTAGAAATTGGTAAAATACAATAATATTTCTGCTTGCAATAATTGGGCAAAATCAATGCACTATAATCGGGGTTTTCTTTTTCTTTATCTTTTAATAGTACTGATTCCTGTCAAGGAAAAGACTAACCCCTTAAGGACTAGATGTTCAAATTTAAAACAATAGATGAATGCATACACATCCCAAGTACACAAAAACACATCTTTTCATCCATCAATTCTTTAGAAGATTCCTATATTAGTTCTTTAACATTTGTACAATATTGATCTATTAGATTATGAAGACTTGACTTTGCAAATATTTTTTGGTTCAAAGGATATTCATAGGTTTGGCCTCAAGAAGTAACTTTCTGAATTAAAAAATGACACTTCAAAAGATACTTGAATAAAAAAATAAAATACAAATTTTCCAAAATCATTGTGATTAGGAACTTAGCATTTTGAACTCGAAAGGAAAAAAAATCCTTGTGAAAATCACAAATATTCAATCTACAATCAATTTTAGAAAGAATTTTTAATTTTTGGTTTCAAAATTTATTGAAAATATTGGTTTGTGTACTAGTTGATCTAACCATGTGGATGTGATCTAAGGATCATATTTTACAGCTATTGCTTGAGAATCATCATTGGATTATTATTCTAAATTGCATTATATAATACATCTTTACAATTTTGGAAATATGGACTACACTTGGTCTTTAAGGGGTTAAAACTTAAAATTTATAGAAAATTACAAGAATAACCAAAGTTTATAATTTGCCATGAAGGTGGGCACTTATTTCATGCTAGTGTGAATAAAATAAAAATTGGACCATTTTTCAAATTTCATAGAGGTCATAGAAAACCAATTAAATCTCAAGAAGAAAAATTCTATATTCTTAACGTGTATACAAAATAGGTATAATTTAATCACATGTCCAAGATTTTTTACTATTTAAAAACAATTTCATCACCACTTGAATAATCCTAATAGACAACTTCAAAGTCCAAATGTTAGTTGCAAATATTATGCCTTAAAATAGAAATTGGACTATCTGAAATGGTAAAGGTAGAATTTTTACTGTAGCATAATTAATAAAAGATGTTTTAGAAATATGAAAAAGTGAAAAGTTATAAATATTATTATATACTTCAATTATTTATCTCAAGTCTTTGGAGAACTAATACAAGTATTTCCCAAAGAAACATCCCTTACATAATTATGGATAAAAAATAAGATAAAGAATCCTTCCAATATCAATTTGTTTCTAGGAAGTAGGAACTCTTAAACATGAATGATTGGTATCCTTAAGAAGTTTAAAGATAGAATGGAGAATATAAAAATTACACCTTAAAGACCCCATATGCACTTATGATAATTTATTAATTGTCTCTTAGAGTTTTGAAGTCCTCAAATGTGTTTTTAGGATTTTAAGCATCTTCTTGTCTTTAGATATTTTGATTTTTTTTTCAATTTTTTGGACCAAATTCTATTAATGAATATCTACTAGGCAATGAAATTTCATTTATTTTTTATATTTTAATTTAAAAAATGAGATTTTCATAGAGATTTTCAATGAAATTTTAAGGAAGGATTTTAAAGAAGGACTTTCATGGAAGGATTTAAAGATTCAAAGTCTTGCAAACTAGGTTTTCAAGTACTAGATTTTTTTGAGTAAAATTTTTAAGTAATTTCTAGAGTAATTTTTAAAAAAATGAAAGGTTTTAGAAATGCAAAAGTTTTATAGAGATAATAATGATTTCACTGGACATTGGAAAAAAAATTTACCTTGGATCAAAACACAATACTTGAAATTTTCATGGAACTTCATTACTTCAACTATATCCCATTTGAGTATTAGAAATCAAGTTCGGTTAAAAATTAATCAACTAAGAAAAAATGGGTAATTAAGTTAACTTGTCAGTCTAAATAATTTGCTTATAATTTGAAGCCTACATCAATTTATGTTGTGGACAAAGTTTAAAGAAGGATACTAGGAAATTCTTATACCTCTCTTTGAACTTTGTCTATTAATTTTGATTAAATTTTATAATCACTTTCTAAGTTGTCTATAACTTTTGATTGAAGTCTTCAAATCACAAATGGATTATTTGATATGAAAGGTAAATTGATTAGCTAGATTGTTTTAGTTGATTAAGATTTGATCAAATTTGATTTACTATATTCAAATGAAATTTGAACTACTACCTCAAATGGAATTACTACTTTTACAACTTGGCTATGCGTTTCAACATATCCCACATGGATTGTTAGTGTACCTCCTACCACTCCACTTATATATGTAAGATTTTTTTTTTTCCTACATTGGTTGGCTTGTATAGCTACCAATGTAATTCACTTGTAGTCTAATTCATTGTTAGTTCTCTTGACATTGTGATTAGACCTCTAAGTAAATATATTATAAGGGCTTATTTGTTTTTTGTATTGCATTAACGAGGATAAAATATGAATGCCAAACTAGTGAGAAATGGAGGAAAAAATGGACAAAAAAACAATGTTGGGGTTCAAATGAGGAGTTTTGTGTTCATCAACCAATCTTTTTCTCCCACATTATTTTTTGTTGTATACTGCAATAAGTTTTATAGATAAGTTATCTACACAATAAGATTCTTGTGCTTTTTATTACTTTAACTAGGAAGTCCTTGAATGAATATGAAGTAAGAGGTTTAAATTGGAGGGGAGGGGGGGGGGGGGTGCACTCACCAATCTTTGCCTCTATAAGTTTATTTGGTTAATTTATATTGCAATTAGGTTTGTAGATGATTCCTCTACATTTGCATCTTTGTGCTTTTGTTGCATTGACAAGGACAATCCTAAACCAATATGGAGTACTCCAAGTGAGCGAGAGTGCCATTAGTTGCCAAAGTCTATTCTTGTTATTTTGTTGAACATTTTGGAAATATGGACCACAAACCATTATCTATGAACATTTCTTTAGTTTCTTCATTGTAGTAATCCTATATTAAAATTTTTATGGTCAAAATATTTACATATTATTGTCAAAAAATATGAAATAATGAAACCCTTCCTACTTGTTTAGCTACTTTTTTTGGCAGCCTCCATCTCTTGTTTGTTTTATTAGATTAGATTGTTTTTTCTAATTGACTAGGTTGATTCTTGCATCTTTGAAGTTCTCATGCTTGTTGTATAGCAATCATCTATTATTAAGATTTGACAACTAATCTACATACATATCAATTCAAATAGTATGAAGGTCTCATCTTCTATTTATATAATGGAATTTTGGGGGAAATTGATAATGTAAATGACCAATGAAAAAAAATTTAATTTCAATACCATTTTATCTTGATCAAACATTGAAATCTCCTAATTAGACAATGAATGATGAAGAAATTTTTACGCTTTGGATTTAGCAAGTATAAAATTTATTTCAACAATGACAAACACAATTATTGATCACTTGATTAGAGTGTAAGATTATCCAAGAATGAACCTTTCAAACCAACAATGAGCTTGGCCAAGCTTGGGCATTTAGGGTTTCATACAAATCCTATGACTAAATAACCAATTTTGTAGTTTTTTTTCTAAAGTTTCCATTTTGTACAACAATGACAATTTTAGAGGGTTTTTTTTTGTTGATTTGTTGTCATCAACTTCTAGTGGTTAAATTTGAAAGGATGGGCCTATGATCATGTAATTGAACTTCAAAAACTTTCATTCTATATGCTTTATAATATCTCCAATGTATACAAATGAATTTTATTTTATTTTATTTTTAGAGATGAAAGCATATGTCTCCTATAAGAAAGCATTTCAAATTGTTTTACTCAAATCTGAATTATTGTGAATTTTTGAAGAAAAAGTGAAGAAATTTTTCATCAAATAAAAAATTAACTTTAAGAATCTAAATTTATTTTTTGTCATAGGTGTGCATTATAGTGTAGAATATCATGGTTTAAATTTAAATGCTATTTTATTCTATACTTTAAAATATGGTTATAAACACTCAACTTTGAATTATAATCAAATTCATTTTAAAAACTTTTTCAAAGTTTTTGAATGCTAGTGATAGAAACTAGGCTTGTGAATTTTACTTATGACATTTGTTAAAATATCATGGCCTAAATCCTAAAATTAGGATTGCATTACGTGCTTATGATCTTGCAAGCTAAGGTTATAGGAAGCATACTATGGACCATTTTGTTCTTGTGCATAGATACACTTATTAGATTCACAATTATTTTTTGCAAAAGAATGGAAAATTAGGATTTACTTCACATGTATTTTAGTCAAATGAATTTTGAAGATAAAAAGATACATTATAGGTAGTCAAAGCAAGCTTACATAGCTTCCATTGTGGATCCTAAAGGGGGACTATTCTTGTCCTTTTGGATTTTAATGTGTCTCTCTTACTTCCCTACATGATTCCAATGGAAATCCAAATGCACCTCCATTTGTACAATGAAACAATGAATGAATGTTTTGCCATGTACAGAAATCACATATGTTCATTGAACTCATTAACCCCTAAAGGACATGGCCATCATGACCAAGATAGTCACCAAAACATTATTGAACCAATAGGTGCATTCTTTGCTTCTACAATGAACAATGATGTCATCCATCAACTGCTTTTTGGTCTATACGTCCTTTAAGGGTTAAATGGTGACTTAATGACTTTCAAATCCAATTACAACTATTTCATTGCCAATTCCAAAACTTTTGAATCCCAATTGTATGCTCAATACAATAAAAACTACATTAAATAAAAAAATGCAATAGAACAAAATTAGATCCAAAATTGGAGCTTTGATTGAGTTGCAAACTATGATGGATTTGCTCACCTTTGCACTTTACCTAAGAGTAGACTTATGAATTATACTTTCATGGTCCATTTCTATTTCACTAATAAATTCTATCTCTTTCCAAGTTGAGGGATAAGATAGAATAACCCAATGCAAACAATCATCCAGTTCCAATGTATATTGGACCCTTCCACTTGCGTTAACCCCTCAGCGCTCTGACGTTCATTTTTTGGACGATGAACAAATTGAACTCTAGTTTCATCTTCCTATCTACTTGGATGAAAGTTATTCTAATTTGTGGAAATGCGTTATCAAGTTGTTGTCCTATTTAAGGGTTGGATTTGGTGTTACTAGAGTAAATATTTTTCTAAAATTATAAATGTGCAAGTATGTCAAGTGGTCAAATTGCAATTGACTTTAGTTCAAAACTAGATTTGCCAAAATGAGGTCATAGATTTGAAGAACACAAAAATTTCAAAAAATCATCATATGAAGAGAACCTCATTTCAAATCCATTCCAACAAATTTTACTCAAAAAATGATAATATTTTGCTTGTAATCGAATTTTGAAGGAATTTTGGAATTTCTCTTTCAAAATTTATAAAAATGATTCTTGATAGCATTGGTGAATCTAACCATATAGATGGAAGCTACAAATCAAAATCTATAACTTTTATTTGTATATCAATTCCAAAATATGCTTCCGAATTGCACTTCGA
Organism: Straminergon stramineum; assembly: GCA_963920665.1. Taxonomy (NCBI): domain Eukaryota; kingdom Viridiplantae; phylum Streptophyta; class Bryopsida; order Hypnales; family Calliergonaceae; genus Straminergon; species Straminergon stramineum. The sequence continues at coordinate 23,822,632 of OY987264.1, forward strand.
AATGATTTTTTCTCAAATTGTCAATTTTGGAGACGAATATGGATGTTTAGGGGTTAATCACCCATTCATGCATCCATTATCACAATCTCAGCAACCCTTTAGCATCATGACAATGTCCCTTGGGAGGGGACTAGTTAGCTTGTGGTTTAGCATGGGTCTACCTAGTCATGCTTTACCAATTTACTCCCAACAAACTTTAGAAGACCCATACAAAGGGCATGCTTACGTGCTCGCCTCGTGGGCAAGCTTTGTACTAATTCAAGCAGTAAGCCAAAACAAGCCGAAATAGGCTCAACCAATTGTCTTGTTGGGGTGGGCAAGTGGGAAAGGAGGAGTTGAAGTTTCACTGATATCAATGAACAACCCCATTGGTGGAGACTAGTAATTCTTGAGAGAATCTACTACGTGTCAATTTCTTATTGTATTCCTCTCCACCCATCGAGTCCACATGAAAGTGCAATTGCAATATTCACCTATAGCACTTTCTGTGAAGTTTCCTCACCCACCGATACATGTAATAATAAGAGGCTATTCGCATGTAGGACTAGACCAGAGGTGGAGGTCCAGGGGCCACTTCATAAAGATTGGGTCTATGCCACATCAAGCTTCCACATGTGAACCAGTTCTCCAAATAAAACATTTCCAAATTTTTAGGATTGATTGGCATGTGGTAGTGATACTTCTATAAAAAAAAAATACTTGTAGAGGGAACTTGGGAACTCTCTGTATATTTAAAAGGGAGTTTGACTAATGACGTGAGACAAGGAGACATGTGTAGGATAATCTTAGTTTATTTTAGTAAGTCGGGTTGATGGGAAGGAGAGTGGGTTTGAAAATCCTAAATTCAAGGATGGAAGATCCAGGGAGGGACCAGAGCTCCATATCGGAAATCAAGTTCACAATTTCGTCATGCAAACCCCCTTGGGCCCAGTTGGAGGTCCGGTCCTGTCCTTCATGCGAACAGGCCCTAAAAAGGCCGAAAGATGAGGGCGAACTTCCATGTGGAGTCGGGGCCAGTGAAGTTCACCGATCAGCGGTGAACAGGGAGTTCCAGAAAAACTAGACACCCATTCCACCGCTGATTGGTGGACTTCACTGGCACATGGAAGCCTGCCCTGAGAAGCACAGTCATCTCCTCTCATCAATTGACATGCACATGTTAAATTACCAAGGGCAGGCTTACCTGCATGTACTGCGAATAAGTTAGGCCTTCTGTCACACTCAAAATGGAGTCTGTCATCACCCGACAATTCTCAAGCCCAAAGGTTCCTACAGTAGAGAAACATCAAACTGAACACCATGACACCACGTGACACCGCACAGGAAAAGCAGAACAGCGTCCCAGGACTGGTAGCTAAGCTTATTCAGAAGATCAAATTAAAGGATTTTGATGATCATTGAAAGTTTCAAACCTAGTACTCAGGGTTGGCATTCCTTGTCAAATACTCAGAAATTCATTAAAATTGGGAAGTGTGATGTGGCAAATATTTTTTAACCCGAGAAGGGCCTGAAAGCCCTTTGCAGCCATATAGTATATTATGTATTTGGTGGTATTTGATCAAGGTAACAATGACCAAATATTTATCAGTATAAAGCAAATTAATGATCATGATAGTATGTAAATAAAAATGTTTCATAACTCATCTATTAAACCACAATTGAAGAGTTATAAAGCTAAATACGGGTTGTATAGAGGGACCCCAAGGGCCTTTCAAGGGTTAACCCCTAAAGGACCAAACAATGTTTTTTGGCAATATAGCAATTTCGGGCAGCTCACTACAAATGGAAATTTTATTTGTTTTCTTTGAAATTTTCACACAATATGTGCCCAAGGAGTAGCTTTAACCCCTAAAGGACCAAGGTGTGTTTTTTGGCAACATAACTTTTGGGGGCAAGTACATGTGACTAGAGATTTCCATGCTTTTCGCCCAAACTTTAATAGAAGGTGTGGACAAGGAATATCTTTCATATGTACTAAATTTCAGGACATTTGGAAATACGAATAAAAATTTATGGCCTAATATGTAGTTTGTTTCTCAACTCGGGCAGTCTGGGCAGATCTGAAAAAATCACTTTTTTCAAAAAGAAAAATTTGAAATTGGTTTTCTAGATTTATATATACATAGAAAGCTTTGAATCATTCCATTTTGATCAATGAGTCAAAAGTTATGAGATGTTTTAGTTTGCAGGCAAGTATGGATTCTCTACTCTAAAATAAACTTTGAAGTCCTTTATTCAACTCAATTTTCAATATTTTTTGAAAAAAATAAAAACATTAGATGTAGATTTTTTATTCCCACATTACAACCATTGGGATTGGGATTTTTCAATTCCATTAATGAATTGTTAACAATTTAGTATTTTGAATCAATCTCTACATCTTTCTACTTACTATTTTTTTCCTAGATGTTGCACAATTCCAAATGATCTAAAAATTTTCAAGCATGTAGCCAACTTGCCTTGAAGAATGAATCTAAAGAAGCACCACCATTTTGGATATTTTTTCATACAAATGTGACCTTGTGAAGTGAAGCTGCCCGTTGTTTTCGAGGGCCCAAAAAAGGATTTTTGTCACTTCAAATGCTAATATCTTGCAATCTATACGGTGGAATTTTCTGAATTTTTTTCCACATCTTCTCAATCTAGTGTACTACAAGATCCTATAGTTACATTTGTCCAAAAATGTATTTTTTTTCTAAAATTTGGTACTTGTACTAGAGATGACAGTTTTGGAGCATTTTTGGTGAAAACATAGTCAAATACCTTTAGGGGTTAAAATAGAAAGATATCTTATTTCCTATACAACCAAAAAAACTATATATTTTTAAACAATGAATTTCCAAAACTTTGACATCTATTTTTAGAAACATTTTTTGCTCATCATCTCCATGGGATACAATAATACCATACATAAGACTACTATTGCCCAAATCCAATACTATTAGGAGTATAAAATGCAAAGTTACTAGGTTAGTGCTGTAAATAAATGACAATTAACCCCTACAAGACCTTGAGGTACTAGTAGTCCAATTTTCTAAAATTGTAAAGAAAGCTTTTAAGCCCTATATATATTACAAAAATGCTTCAAAATATTGTCTCCCAAGGAAAGGCTTAAATTTGCCTTGATTTATATTTTTTTGATGAATTCAAGAATTGGATTCTAGTTCACTTGTTCCAATATGTCTTCCTAAAATTTTAGACTAGAATCTCTACTAATTGCAAGATTGAAAATTCTAAACTTCAAAATCTTTCTCTACTTAGTAGAAAAATGTGTCCTATCTAATTACCAAAAGAACAATTGGCTTTCCTATGTGGCTCATTTGGCACTAGGGAGCCAAAAATTAGATTAAAATCTCATGTGTAAAAGTCTTCAATTTTAATTTAGTTGTACAGACAACTAGTAGCTACAGGATTGATGACCGTAGTGCAAAAAGACTATTTACATCAAATAAATCGTTTATCTCATTTTATAGGTGAAAAAGGACTACACTACTTATTATAAAAAATTTGCTTGGAATTTTCATACAAATCTAACATGGTGAAAAAATTGTGGTTCCCACTTTAGTCTATATAGGTGTGATGAACTTTACAATTTCAAGTAAACTTGAGTACAATAGATTCACTTATTGTTGTGGAGTAATGTGGATTATTGCCAACTTCATGTGAATCATTGTTTTATGGTCATATTGACATTATTAAAGACATAAATGTCAATTTTTATTTTTTCAAAGTTATTTACATTTTTAAGCTCAGAGTGGCATTGTTGGATGAAATTGCAAGTCAATGACTAGTTCTCTAGATCTTGTTTTAGAAGTAGATATTGTAATGTAGATGTACTTATTGTATGTATGTAATAAGGTTTCTTACATTTATTCAAATTGATTTCCTATATCCAATTCAAATTGTTTCATAGATCTAGTGACATAATTTGTAGATTTAGAATTATATAATAGATTTTAGGAATTTTTTTAGATTTATAAATTTTTAGAATTTATTATTTTGTAGATTTAGAGGACTTGTAGATTTCTACAAGATAATATAGATGCCAACAAGTCATGCTATATCTTACAATCTATTCAATTTATAAATCAACAATGAATAAAGATTTCAAACTACTTTTGTATATTTCAAAAAAGATCATTAATGTATATTTTAAAATCTTACAAAAGACTTATTTCAAATTCTTCTAGTTGGATGATTGCAAGAAACATTGACTTGTCCTATTTTTTTGTCTTTTTGCCCTTGGATGGGTGTTTTTTTGTTCATAACTTTTGCATTGGTTGTTTGTTTGGTGTGAAATTTGGAAGGAAGGTACATGCGGTAGTTGCACACATTGAGATCTTTTTTCAAATTTTTCAAAAATAGTTTACTATTTTTAAATTGCCCCCGATTGGATGTCTATTTTGGCCATTTTGGAGGTTTTTAGTCCTATTCTTGACCCAAAAATGCAAATTCAAAGCCCCAAATTTGACATTCAGAGGTCTACTAACATGACAAGGACTGAAAATGAGTTTTTATGAAAATAGAAACATGATGGTTGCACACATGGGGTGGAAGTGACCTTCCTTAGCAAAGTTTGCAAAGAGGGGAAAAATTTTCCTGCATGAATTTTTTGGTGCTATGCAAGCACAATCTTCTCTAGCAAAATGGATTTTTTGATGGAATTCTTTTGAATTTTTTTAATCACTAAAAATGAAAAGGTGGGTGATTGCAAGAAAGACCGGTACTATTTGGCATCACACTTTAAGTGAAGGAGTTGTCATGTGCTATAACTTTTGAAGCATGGACTCAGTGAGCTTGAAATTTTTATTAGAGATAACTAACTTGATAGTTATTAGATCCCTTATTTTTCAGAAATTAAAAAAAATCATTTTATATTTCAATTTCAATTTAGCTAATTTGTCACACTTTGAAGTATAGGGGGTTTTAGTACTAGGGAGTACCCAAAATTAATGATCTAGATATGAGATTTCTAGGGTCTATTACCATACTTATTAGACATGCACCTACCAAAGAAAATTTTTAAAAATATTATTTTATGTCCTCTATGTTCATGCAAATAAGGCTCCTTCACGCTTGCAATTTTGAACATTGAAAATGGTTTCAAGATCATTCTTTTGGTGAAATCTTTGCATCATGAAGTCTTCCCAAATTTCCAATTTTTAGTTTTTCTTAAAAAAAATCCTAGGTTTTCCAAATTAAAATGTGAAATTCTAGTGAAAGTTACTATTTTCATGAAATTTTTCACTTTTTTAGTTCTCCTTAGAAAATTTTTCTATGCTTTTCCTTCCCAGGGTGCCTTCTTCTTAGAGGTGCATTCATTAAACATATTTTTTATTTTATTTTAAATTGTTTAACTAATTTTATAGTACTTCCAAAGAAAAAAGAATATTGTGTAAAACACTACGTTTTGTGGCCGGTCTCCCTTGCAATGACCTAGGTCCATAGACTCCTATTTTGCTATTTTTTGCTCCTAGTGGCTTTTGTAGTACCATGTAGTAATCTATAGTACTGCATAGTATTACATAGTATTGAATTGACGGTACAAATCTGCAAAAGCCTTGCATCGACAGTTTATATTTGTTAGCGCATTGTTGATAAAGAGTATTGATAGTTTTGCATAGTATTGTCAGTCTTATGGCTAGAAACTACACTTTTGATTCAAAAACATGAAGTGTTTCTTCTAATCACCTAGTTGTACATTTTCTACAATTAATGCTAATACTTGTGGTAGTGAAGCCATTACCAATAAGGTAGACTAGTCCATTTCCACTAGCTTCCTATAATTGCCATCCAATTTTTAGCCCCATCTCTACCATAAAACAAACCCAAATCCATTCCCTTTTCTAAAAAATTTTAGTCCATTAATTCCAACTTGGGTGCATATGCATCCTTGATTGGTGGATACTCAAGTGCTAATAGGTACTTGGAATGGTGGTTATAGGTTTAGGATAGGACGTTTATGACTCTAGTCTAGTGGCGATTTTGTAATTTTAGGGCAGACCACTTTAAAAATTTATAGAAATTATAATTTTAATCAAAAAATTATAATTTCACTTGGGTTTGATTCATGAAACATGTGCACACCTCTGAAAAATATGTGACCCTCTTGGAGTTGGTTCTAATATACTTAGATCGTGAATCAGGGTGGTAATAGGTTGGTCTACCTTAGTAGTCATGAATCAAAGACTTAATTTGGAAAGAATGGACATTCATGACTACTTGCAATAGTATATTAGTGGACTATGAAAAATAAACACAATTGCAAGAACATTATGAAGCTGACTAAAGTCAATCAAAATATCCAAATTTTGAGACTATATCTAATAATGGCAAGCAATACCATTATGAATATTCCCAATCAGATTATGCAACTACTATTAATGAGAAATATCCAAGTGCCAAGTTGAGGGCCAACCCAAGTCCCTAAACGCTATTAGGAACTTGCCATAAGGAACAAATGTGTCCCTATATGCTTAGTCATATTTGTCCAAAGTGACCTAGTTACAAATGACTAGTTACAATGCTAGTCAACCTTGTTCCATATGTCCTTTAGTGGTTGTAAATCATTGCGAGAAAATTGCCTGTTTTGTTTCTCGGGTGGGTTTTGGTTTGAAATTAGGTCATAATGCCTGATTCCATGGTCTCGCCCATGTAATCAAGCATTACAACTTTTCATCCAAATTCAATCAATTTTTCTAATGAAATCTAATTATCTAGTAGTAGTTTTTTGTTAGGCAATGTCTTTGTCGTCAAGGATTGTGGGAATAAATGAACCTCCTCTTCGGCCTCTACCCTCGTACTCGATGCATTTTTTTCTACCATCCCCTCTTCCTCAGGCATTGCCTAGACATTAAACCCAATCACATTTGTCTGGTTTCTTAGTAGTGAGAGGTCTTCTAGGCTACCTGCTTCGTCTTTGCCATAATGTCTATTAGAAAAATCATCTTCTGAAAGTGCTTCACACTAGTAGAAAAGAGGATGCAGGTTTTGGACAAATTCAATCATTTAGCACCATTATAGATTCCTATCAATAAAATTGATTTTGGGTCTTACAATTTCAAATTCAGAAAGGATTTTGAGAGCTAGAGTTTCCATATTTATTTCAAACTTAATAGGAACTCAACATGCGATACAACTGTTCTGTGTACAAATTTGCACAAATATTGGCAATCCCCGGCCAACCACCAAGTTTGCGAGATTAGGTTTTCTCTGTCTCCGTTGTAGATCTCGATCTACGATCTAAGTTCAGCCATGCATTTGCTCTTGAATCCTTCTCTCCCCTTATCAATTACTGTTCATCGATCAATGCATTCCTGCAAGCAAAGGTACAATCCAGCAAACCTCACCTCACCTTCACTTATGAAGCTCTCACAACCATCTTCCTTCCACCCAAACCCAACAACTCACTTCACCATCACTAACGGAGCTGTCACAACCATATTCCCTCTGCTAAAAGCCAATGACTTTGATCAACAAGCAAATGGTCAAGTAGTTTCAGCTTGGTCGTGGAAAAACTGGCAATCAAAGAATGAAAAAGGAGCTAGCGCAAGTAGCAATTTTCAGTGTGAATAAGCTTAATTCCTTATAAATGAGACTTGAAGTCAACTCGCAGAATGACTTGCACCAAGCTTCAGTCAGCACCTGATGCGGAATTTCTATAAAAAGGTTTCATAAATTCTTTGGAAGCCTATGGTGTGTCAATTCCATCAAGTGAGGCAATTCCACCTTCGCCCTCGCATAGGTCACCTCGCCTGGTCGTTATGGACAATGTTTCTACTCGTGTTAATACTAGAATCTCTACCTTCAATTTATATCTCCTCAAGTCATTGTAGTCGTGATAGCAGTCAGGTGGTGTTTGCGACAAAGTAGCAGTCATAGCCCTGTGTCAAAAACTAGGGCCTTGTCAGATTCAGTGTTGGAGATGCATGTCTTAGAGGTTATAGTGGGAGGATCCAAATTTGAACTCACTGAGGACTCTCCCATAAGAATGTGTGCAGATCGATAAGGTGCCTCTAGGATGGCTGCAATCTAAAATTTAAGGATTCACGAAATCAGGTATTGTCTATTTCTTTCATGTTGCAGTTTTGACTTATAAAAAAACAGTAGTACGGCTCAAATGAATTTGAAAATTGAAGACGAGAATGGAATAGCATTCTCTATTGAGGAGTGAATGATGGCAATTGTAATGAATTGAAACACTCATCCCTTTTTTCATCAAAGGGGTGAAGGCATTTTTCTTGACATTAGAATTTCTAGTGTCCTTTGGCTACAACAATCTGATTGCTTGATAGACTCCTTTGTATATATGCTCCTCTCTCCCCCCCAACACTTTGTCAATTGCCACATGAATAGTAATGGTGCCTACATGTGTCATGATTGGGATCCTTGGACCAAGGCAACATACATTTAGGAATATGTTGACAATGTAGGATCAAAGTTAGGTTGCAACAATGCAATGAAGAGGTGCACTTGCCTCCTAGCCAACTATGCCAAGCCAATCTCTCCTGCCAACAATGGATCTCATGTGAGGAGTGAGACACTTGCATCACCCATTCTGAAACCTCAACAATGCTCTTCCCCACATCTATGCTAGAAATTGCCATAGCTAGAAGTTTGAGTGCCTTTCTCTTAATGCAATGGCATTCATAGTAATAGGAAAGTCTTGAATGCCAAATGGAAGCAATAGTCTTTGCCTTGGTGTCTTTATGGATTGTAGTTTGCACTTGTATTTAGTAGTCACCATTTTTTAAAGGTTTGAGTAGTGGAAGAGATTTTTGTACACCAAACCATATTGATTTGCATGAAGTTAGTTGAAATTGCATTGATTAGGAGTAGGTGGCATGGTGCTTCAAATGTACAATTGAAGGCTTCGAATGATGCCATAGCTTTCATTTTCATCCTAATTGGAGTTGAATACAACAACCGGAAACAAAATTAATGGGGCATAGCGTAGTTTGGTAACGTACCATCTTGGGGTGATGGAGATCGTGGGTTCAAATCCCGCTGCTCCAAAAAAAATTTATAAATTTTTTATTTTAATATCCAAGATAGTTTCATTTATTTTTAACTAAATGAAACTATCTATTTCTTATTAAATATATTTTTATTAAAAAATCTTTTTAGTTTTTTTATGACAAATTTTAATTTTATGTTAAATTCGTTACTTTTCTAAAAAAAATTTATTACAATTTTTGTCTTGAAGGATATATTTTTGTACTTATATCATTAATCTTTATTTATTAAAAATTTTATAAGATATTATTGAGAGGGCTTAGAAATTTTTTCATTTGTTGTGTAATAAAAGCTTTTTGAACGACCTGTTAAAATAGATTGAGCTAATGAAAAAGCCTTTAATCTAGCTTGATTTGCTTTTTCTTTCCATATAGTTTCACGAATTTTTTTTTTCGACTTAGAAATACGTTTTTTTGGAACTGCCATAAATAAAAACTCCTTTTAATTGTAGATTTTTAACTATTTTTTTTTTATTTATATTTCACTTCTTATTCCCAAAAATTTTTTATTATATATATTTATTTATACAATTCTTTTCCGTCTAAATAAATAGAATCTACCACAAATCGAGCTGAAATTTGTCGATGTCCAAATTTACGTCGTGTTTTTTTTTTTGAATTCATTTTATAAACAGTAATTTTATTTTCAAGATGTGAATGTAAAATTCTTCCTTTTACTATTGCATTTTTTAACCAAGGTTGTCCAATACTAATAGTAGTTTTATTACGAATCATTAATACTCGATAAATTAATATTTTAGTATTAGAACTTAAGCTTCTTGGTTTTAATGGAGCAAAATGACGAATATCATAAAATCTTCCTGGTTCTACTCGGAGCTGCTCACCTCCGGTTTCAATGATGGCATACATATTCATTATGAGATTTATTGTAAATAAGTAAATGAAAAAAAAATTATTATAAATTGAAAAAAGACAAATTAATTAAATTTAATAAATAAAATAATTAATTTTAATTATTTTAATTTTTGTAAAACTTTTCTAAAATAAATTTTTAATATTATTAAAAATATGTATCTCTTAGTTTAGAAACTATATATAATATCTTATTACTTTAATAATAATAAATAATTTTTTTTTCATTTATCTTGTTTAATAATTTTAATAATTTATTTTTTTTATTTGTAAAGTAATTCTAATTAATATTTTTGATAGGTAGGATAAAAATCCTAAACTTTTTCTTTGTTTTTAAGTCTATTTTTTTTCTTAATCTAGTTAATTATAAACTAGAAATTAAAAAAAAATAAGATTTTTTATTATATAAAAAATTTATTTATGGAATTTATATATCAATTTGTTTGGATTATACCTTTTTTTCCATTTTTGACTTCTATTTTAATAGGATCAAATTTACTTTTTTTCCCAAAATCAACGAAAAGTCTTCGTTATATATGGGCTATTCTTAGTATATTAGTATTATTTATAGTTATGATTTTCTCTTTTACTATTTTATGGCAACAATTTATTAATAATACTATTCATCAATATTTATGGTCTTGGATTTTTTATAAACAGATTGATTTTAAAATAGGGTTTTTAATTGATCCACTTACTTCTATTATGTTAGTTTTAATTACTACTGTAGGAGTTCTTGTTATGATCTATAGTGACAGTTATATGTCCCATGATCAAGGATATGTAAGATTTTTTGCATATTTAAGTTTATTTACGGCTTCAATGTTAGGTTTAGTACTTAGTCCTAATTTAATTCAAATTTATATTTTTTGGGAATTAGTCGGAATGTGTTCTTATTTATTAATAGGGTTTTGGTTTACGAGACCTAGTGCAGCTAATGCTTGTCAAAAAGCTTTTATAACAAACCGTATAGGAGATTTTGGATTATTATTAGGTATTTCGGGTTTTTATTGGATAACTGGCAGTTTTGAATTTGAAACTTTATTTAAACGATTTAATGAATTACTTATTAACAATGAAGTTAATTTATATTTTGCTAATTTATGTGCCCTTCTTTTATTTTTAGGGCCAATTGCAAAATCTGCTCAATTTCCACTGCATGTATGGTTACCAGATGCCATGGAAGGACCAACTCCAATTTCTGCTTTAATACATGCTGCAACTATGGTAGCTGCTGGTATTTTTTTAATAGCTCGATTATTTCCTCTTTTTCAAGCTCTACCTTATATAATGAATATTATTTCTTGGATTGGAGCCATAACCGCTTTATTAGGAGCTACTATAGCTCTTGCTCAAAAAGACCTTAAAAAAGGTTTAGCTTATTCTACAATGTCTCAATTAGGTTACATGATGTTAGCTTTAGGTATAGGTTCATATCAAGGAGGTTTATTTCATTTAATTACACATGCTTATTCAAAAGCGTTATTATTTCTTGGATCTGGATCAGTTATTCATTCTATGGAATCAATTGTTGGGTATTCCCCTAATAAATGTCAAAATATGGCTTTTATGGGTGGTTTAAGAAAATTTATGCCAATTACAGGAATAACTTTTCTTATAGGTACATTTTCTCTTTGTGGTATTCCTCCTTTTGCTTGTTTTTGGTCCAAAGATGCAATTATTACAGATAGCTGGTTATATTTTTCAGGTCTTGGATGGATATCCTGGATTACAGCAGGATTAACGGCATTCTATATGTTTCGTATTTATTTTTTAACTTTTGAAGGGTATTTAAGAGCTAATTCAGATAAACTGTCTTTTATTTCTGTATCAATATGGGGAGATTTACAATTAAATAATAATAAATTAGAATTTATTTCAAAAAAATTAAACAATAAATTTGATAAATCTTTTGAAATAGATGAACATAATAATAAAAGAAAAAATTTAGAAAAAGGAAAATATTTATATCCTAAAGAATCAGATAATAAAATGTTATTTACTTTAATAATATTAACATTACCTACTTTATTTATTGGCTTTTTAGGTGCTCCTTTTCCACAAGGACAAGCTGGATTTGATTTATTATCTCAATGTCTATATCCAATTCTTAAAAATTCTTCTGAAATAACTTCTGGAAATTGGTCGGAATTTGTATTAAATGCTATTAATTCTTTAAGTGTAGTTATTCTTGGAATATTTATTGCTTTTATTTTATATGGACCTATTTCATTTTTTCCACAAAACTTAGAAAAAAATTTTGAATTTTTATTACAAAAAAACTTAAATCCTTTTATTTCTTTCATATATAATTGGTCTTATTTTCGAGGCTATATAGATTTTTATTATGATATAGTATTTATCAAAGGTACAAGATTATTAGCTCAGGTTGTTTTATTTTTTGACGAATGGATAATTGATGGTATTGTAAATGGATTTGGTATTTTAATTTCATCTGGGGGAGAAAGTACAAAATATTTAGAAGGAGGAAGAATATCTTCTTATTTATTTGGATTAATTTTAGGTATATCTTTATTATTATCTTCAGCTATGTTTTAAATTATTTTAAAAAATAAAAAAAAATAAGA